>NADL03000477.1:0-417365 GCA_002205965.3 Kappaphycus alvarezii | reverse complement strand
GTCTTTGAAGCGGGCCTTGGTGCCAACTTTAGTTTTTTCGTTTTCTCTGGATCCACTCTAATTCCCTCTTGGTCGACGATATGACCGAGTAATTGGATAGAAGTTTTCGCAAAGAAGCATTTGCTCAACTTAATTTTCAAGGTAATACTCCGATATCCTCTCCACAACTGTCTTGACGTGCGAGATGTGCTGATCCAATGTTTCTGAGAATATGACGACATCACGATATAGACTCTTGCGAATGGAAGTCCTTTAAAACCTCGTTCATCATTCTTTGGAATGTAGCTGGTGCATTAATGAGACCAAAATGCATCACTTCGAACCTGAAAGTACCGGCTTTGCTGGTAAATGTTGCCTTTTCCTACATTTTTCATCCAATGGAATCTGCAATAGCCAGTGTAAAGGTCAATTGAGGTGAAATATCTCCCGTCCTTCAGGTCCTCGAGGATCTCCTCCATGTTCGGAGTCGGAAATCGATCGGGTATCATTCTCTGGTTCATTTGTCGGTAATCGACGCAAAAACGCAGCTTTGCATCCTTCTTTGGTGCGACACACTGGAAACGACCATGGGGATGAAACTGGTCGAATAATATCATTTTTCAGCATACTTGTAACATTTTCTGAGATAATTGGTCATATTTTGGCGGTTGACGTCTAGGCTTGTGGTAAATCGGTTGAGTGTCGGTAAGTTCGAACGAGTGAGTACCGGTACACTTGCTTGTCTTAAATCTGAAACGCTCCATGCAATTACTTCGGAAGATTAACATGTCGGATATTTTCAGCGAGGCGGGGGGGAAGGTGCTGCACTTTTCCTTGGATTTCTGCCATTTGCGCCCTTTTTTTTCTTGATCCTCAACCTCAATATTTTGAAGGACCTCTTCCGTCGTGCTCACATCTCATGTGGAATTCGACGTATTCTTATTTTCTTTGCAAAGTTAATCTTCTTTCATGCTCCGAATTCTGTCCTTTGATTCGATAGTATCGCAAAAAGAAACACATTCGGGTTTCAAACTTATCCTAGAATCCCAGTCGTCATCTGTTTCAAACCCGGAATCATAATCGTCCCATGCATGTTCATTACCCCCGAGGGTACCCTTTTCCACTTCAAGTGTTAGTTGGTTCCGAATCTTTGCTGTCATAGCTAGAAGTGAAATCTTCACTGTCTGTTTCTTTTAAATCTTCAGGATGCGCTTTTGTCGAAATCAGGGGCATCTTCACGGTTCTGCGTCAATATTAACTGAAACCATTTGGTTCCCAAGTCAATGCATGTCCTAGTCTTTCATTGTGAGGCAGCCAATGATTGCATCGAAAGGGAGATCCGGCATGACAAGAAAGTCTACATCAACTTTAGAGTCCCCAAAGAACACGGAAACCTTGTCAACAGTGCCCATGCATTTTGAGACGGTTCCATCCGCTACAGTTATTTTTCGAGTCGTTGGAGTAATTCGAGACCTAGATCTGTCACCAAAGTTTCTGAAATGAGGTTTGGAACAGCACCCGAATCGAAGAGAGCTTGGTTTTCATACCCAATACTTTGACTGGTACCAGCTTAAGACTCTTGGTGCTGTCGAGGCCGATTGAAGAAACAGTTTCTTACCCTTAGCGGACTTATTAGACCTAATTTTTTTGAGTTCTTTTCTCGCATCCTCTGCGTCGCCCTCAAAAGTTGACCAAACGTTATCCCAGTTGGGGCCGATGCAAGCTCAGCCACCAAATTGTACCTTTCACATACTCTAGTACGTCCTTAGAGATACTCTTAACTTTCTTACTCTTTTTCGTCTTCTTTGCCGGAGTGACTCCCACTCCTGGAACAACTTGATCAGACCTCTTGGTTCGAGGAGGTACAGTGCTGGGATATGCTCCAGCATTCCATACTAGCCTAGGTTTTTCGATAAAATGTTCCTTCCCCATCCTTTTTGTCACATTGACTTGACTAATCTCTTCAGCGATGGATACGTTACCGCATCCGTCAACCTTTGCTCTTCTATTTTGTAAGATTTTCACCTCTGGTCCTGACTCACTCCTGCTTCCGATAAATTTGCTCTTCTGTTGTCTTTAGACCAGCAGTTACTTTCATGATGCCCATATCGACCGCACTTTGCACAACGAGTGTTTCTATGTGGATTATCAGGACACCTGTTTGCAAAGTGCCAGGCTTGTGACAGTAAGAACAGACTTCTGCGGCTTAGGGCCCCAGACTGGTTCTTCTTAATGGTAAGAGTAAGGCTTTCCAACTGAGTTATCATGTCAAGTCGATTATCGAATCGGGTTTCCAACCTTTCTTCCAAGTTTTTGACATCGCTCCTGACAGATTCTAATGCCGCTGCACTAGTAGCCGGCCTTTGATAATTCTTTTCAGGATGTACGATAGACATCGATGTGCGGGTTTCCCTCGGTACCTCACTCAGTGACTGAAACGTCTCCGAATTTTTGACAAATTCTACTATGGTACCCTTCAGTTCATCAAAAGTGTGAGGCTCTTGATGAGGAGGAAATCGGAGAGCCGCTTATCCCCCATAGCCGCCTTACGCAGCATTCCGTACTTGGCTTGGGCGTTGAACCCAGCCTTTTCATAAAGATCACACAAGTACACCAATGAGCTTAACAAATCGTCGAAGTTGAGCCGGGCCTCTATGGCGGTACGAATCATCTCATCTGGTTCTATCTCCTTAGCATACTCTTTCACAAGCCACTCACATACCTCACCGAAGTTACGCCCATTCCCGTTAAGAGACCACCCGTCGATAAACTTGGACTTATATTTGTGCTTTGCGTCACCATGAAGATAGGCGAAGATACTTGCGGCCTTCTCTTCATCGCCCTTCTCACGCATCAAACGTTGACAAATGTGTAAAGAAACTCCTCAACGTCTTTATTCTTGCCCCTGTGAACGTTATACGAGCAGCGTTGAGATCCATGATTACAGAAAAGAAATCCCCCGAAGTGTTCCTTACTACTGCTCAACTCGAATATCTCGGGTGCAACCCCCTCCACAAGAGTACCAAATGATAGGGGTAAATCGGCGGGGAAGAGATCCTCAGAACCAATTACCCTGAGAAGGAGGTGTTGCGAGCGACAAAAGTGCTACCGTGGTATTGTTGAACGAACAAAAGGGAGTGTATATAGAAGAGAGTTGAGAAAGCTACAAGCAAGTATAAAAGGGGCAGGGTCTACCACCGACGCTCTGCGACCAGCTTAGGAAAAAGTTTTCTTGGGTCTGAAGTTGACTCTCAACTTCCTACTACTCGGGACTTGGCTTGAAGTTGTCTGCCAACTGGCTTTACCTCTCCATGAGGAAGCAGTTTACTCGGCTTATATAGACTTTTGGTACCCCAAAAGTCTCAAACAAACATACTAATAACCATAAAATGTATTCACGGTAATCGTGTGAACCAGAGAGACTATTAGAAGATATTTCCTCAAGGTAAATATCTAGGTGCCATACCCATGCCAGCCACCCATCGGCCAGGGGTGGGAATTGATGTGGCCATTATATAGACCTTTCAGAGCTACTTGTAGTATCACCCACAACCTGGAACTGTACTGACATCTACTATGACAGCGTGTCCTAAAATGAAAAAATCAACCGACGAATTTGCCACACTCACCCAAATTAAAAATATCTTGCAAATTCAAAAACTGTAAAAATATCTTCCCAATTCCGATACTGTATACAATCATGGTCCTCATCTAGATTTTTTTTCGTGTGCGAATTTGCGCACATCAGCCATCTCTGTCGGGGGATTCCCTGGTTCCTGCTCCATTATCCAATCCGCAGATCCGAACCACTTCTATATCTGTGCGGCGGAGCGCGACTTATCTACGGTCAACGCTGCATACGACTCTTACCGCACCTTAGCGCAGCATTCTGACAACTTTGACGCACCAAAGCTTACCTTCTCGGCATAATGGATCTAGAGAATGATCTCTCGGCTGATGACCTCGTTGCAGTATGGCAAGGTCTGCGTTCTGAAATCTCTCGCTTGGAAGACGACAATTGCAAATGGTCTCCGGCTCGATCCTTCGCCACCGCCCTCCGGATATCGATACGAAAATACTTGCCAAACTGTCGGACCTCCCTGGTTTCCCTGGAGCAGTCCCTCTGCCTCCCCCACCAGCAGCGGTAGGTGGATTCAAACGCCGCCGTACCCAGACTACCCCTGTTCCGCCTCAAACGGATGGCTGGATTACAGTCGGCGCCCCGAATGCCCAATCGCCAATCCCTCCGCTCCCTACTACACCAGCAGACATCAACCCCTATGGTCTCCTCGAACACATTCCCGCCCCGATGCCGACATGGATCCTAGCGCATGAATCTCCCAGCTGTGAATCTAGTTTCAGGACCATCCCAGTCACCCCTCACCTTCCGCTCCCTCCTCTCCGCCCCCTTCCCTGTTCTCACCTCCATTCCTCGCCCGGTCCAAGCCGCGGCTTACGACTTATACTTTGCTGCCTTGTACCGCGTTATATCTGCTCCATCGCCAGAGCACAGGACTCGAGCCCTTCTGGAACTTCTTGCCATCCCGAAGTTGGTTTTCCGACACAACCGCCCCGCGCTCTTGGCCGCCACCGCAGGGAAAATTGCTGCAGCCTTGTCGACCGCATCCGCATGGCCTCTAGCCGGCTCTATGATGACCTCTTCGATGAGTCCTCCTCGTTGTTCATCACCGCCACCCGCTCTCCGATTCCATCCCCTCCCACCCTCGCCCACCCTGACACGGCCCTTCGCAGATGCCGTCGCTTCCTCTCCCGGGGTAGCCCTTCCCGGGCCACAGCAGCCCTTCTCCAAGTCGATCTCCCACTCTCCCCAGCGAAGCTACCTTTCAATCCTTGGCTTCACTTCATCCCCCGCCCCCATCACGTCTTGGTCCAGATAGATGCTCGCAACGCTTTCAATTGCATCTCCCGCCGGCGCATTCTGGAAGCCGTACAGACACATGCCCCAGGCCTCGCACGCTGGGTACACTCTTGTTACGATGCTCCTACAGAGCTTGCTTTCGGACCCTACTATGTCCGTAGTTCAGAGGGCACTCAGCAAGGTGATCCCCTCGGTCCCTTGCTCTTTGCCCTGGCTCTCCATCCGCTCTTGCTATCGTTACAGGAGAAGTTCTCACCTGCCCTGAACGCTTGGTCCGCAGATGACGGTAACATTGTTCTTCCTCGATCCCAAGCCGTTGCTGCCATCCGTTTCATCCAGCTTGAAGGGGGTCCACTAGGGTTCCAGCTCAACCTTGCCAAGACCCAAGTTTACGGCTTCTCCCCTTCCCACTCCCCTTTGGCACTTCCTTGCCCCTTTTCAACCCCCCCTGGTTTTATCGTGCTGGGATCCCCGATTGGCTCGGACGCTTTTGTTTCCCAATTTTTCGCAGGCCGCCAAAACGAAGTTGACCGCATCTTCCAATCCCTTCGAGACTTGGATGATGCTCAATTGGCTTTCCACTTACACCGCTTCTGCGCGAACGCCTCCAAGGTCATGCACTTGCTGCGTACGCTTCCCTCCACTCAATCTGCGGTTCTCGCCGCTAGCTTCGATCAGAAGCAGAGGGAAGCGTTCCACCAATTGCAGCTGCCCTGTCCAGAGCGAGCCTGGCTCCAAGCCTCTCTCCCCTTCTCAATGGGCGGTCTAGGTCTCCTGCAAACTCCAGACATTACCGAGGCTGCATACGCAGCATCTGTAATTGATTCTTTTGGACTTATCTCCGACCTGCTTACCCTTTCCCAGGACCGCCACTTGGAAGAGATCTCTCGGTCTGCCATCTCGCTCTTATCCTCCCGCCACCCGCAGCTGTCTTCGTCGCTTACAGCTACGGCTCTTTTCGAGCGTTGTTCATCGCCGGTCCCCGGCGAAAGGCTCCAGTCTGCGATCACAACTGAACTCATGCTATCGAAGTCCGATAGCTTGTTCTCGTCCGCAGCAGCCTACAACCGAGCACGGCTCCTCTCCGTGCGCACATCCTCCGCATCGACTGTTTTCTCTTCGCTTCCTCACCCCACCGCGGTACGTACATGTCCTCTTCCGCCTGGAAAGTCGCTCTGGCTCTACGTCTCGGCATCGCGCTATTCCCTGGATCTACTCGCTGTCCGGTCTGCTCCCGCCGCTCGGCCGACATCGCACCCGTCTTAGGTCCAAGTGGTCAACACGCGTTGACCTGCAAATACGATGACGGAATGACTCGTCGTCACCACATCCTCCGCAACGTTCTTGCCCGCTACTGCAAGGAAGTTGGGATCGTCGCCCTCGTCGAACATCCGCTCCTCCACCAGGTTCCCGACTCATCTGGGCATTCGGAGTCCCCCGTGCTACGAATGGATATTTACATACCCGCTGCATACGGGCTTCACAGTACCGATATAGCCGTCGACGTTACTGTTGCCCACCCCTCCGCACGCCGCCACATTTCGCCAAGTACGGTTACTGCCGGCGCCGCCGCGACACTCGCAGAGCGCGAGAAACATCGTCATTACGGCACTTACTGCAACCGAAACGATATCCTCCTCTCCCCCGTCGGGATTGATATCTATGGCGCCTTGGGCGACGACGGTAAGGCTTTTTTCCGCCGCCTTGCTTCCTTCGCTGCTTCCCGTCGCGGTTCCTCCCCTCAACAGGAGCTCCGCGACTTCGTTACCCGTTTTGCATTTAGTCTCCAAATAATGCAGGCGCGACAAGTTTCTACCCGCTGCCCGCATCCGTAGTTAATTTATAAATACCCTCCGCACGCCTCTGTGCGACATTGTACAACCCATAAAGATCTACCACCACGTTAAGGACGAAAAACATGTCAGAATGCGAAAGCTCGCCATGCTATGTTAGGCAAAACATGTTTGCTCCCGTTACTTATAGTCATATCGTAACAGTAAATTAGAGGCGGTCTCGATCTTCATTCGTTAGAAAGATGGCCAAAAAAATGCAAACGGAAGCAGATTCGAATTAGTCACCCATTCGAATTGAACTATATCCGAATTTGAAATTACAACAGGCAGTAGATCCTAATTCGAGCTGACGCATGACATGATGACCTAACAGAGGGCAGGTAACTATGGGAGCTCCCATGTTCCCAGCATACCCCGTCTTTCATGTCTAAGGACAACTAGAATAGAAATACTACTGCGAGTTCGGGGCCATTACCCATTGAGCACCATCATGGCTGACTTCATAGGTCTCTAAGAGCCGCTGCAATGCATTTTTCCACAGATCTTTGTGAGTGAGTCGGCAATATTATATTTGGACTGAATTAGGGCGACTTAAGAAATTTTTTTCTCACGGCAGGCTTTCCGGGCTGCCGCAATGTCAACCATGAGTCGACGTTCAGTTATGTGTCGAGATCTAGTCATCACATCAAAGACCTGTTTGCTGTCTGTAAACATTAGTAGGGGAATGGCTTGACCCTGAAGTCGTTTCAAATCATGACCGATCAGAAATGCACAGTCAAACCCATCAACGAAGGAAAGTGCTTCTCCAGCCATGCACAAGCGGAGGATGTTGATGTGTACAAAATTCGCACACGAAAAAAATCTAGAAGAGGACCAAAATTATATACAGTATCGGAATTTGGAAGATATTTTTACAGTTTCTGAATTTGCAAGATATTTTTAATTTGGATGAGTGTTACAAATTCAGCAGTTGGCTTTTCATTTTAGGACACGCTGTCATAATAGATGTCAGTACAGTTACAGGTTCTGGGTGATTCTACGAGTGACTCTGAAAAATTTATATAATGGCCACATTAATTCCCACCCCTGGCCGATGGGTGGCTGGCATGGGTATGGCAACTAGATATTTACCTTTAGGGAATATCTTCCAATAGCCTCTCTGGTTCACACGATTCCCATTGCTGTATTTTATGGTTATTAGTATGTTTGTTTGAGACTTTGAGAGTAGCATAAAGTCTATATTAGCTGATTAAACTGCTTTCTCTTGTGGAGGTCAAGCTAGTTGGCAGACAACTTCAAGCCAAGTCTTGAGTAGTAGTAAGTTGAGAGTCAATTTCAGACCCAAGAAACCTTTTTCCTACGCTGCTCACAGAGCATCAATGGTAGACCCTGTCACTTTTATACTTGCTTGTAGCCCTCTCAACTGTCTTCCAAATACACTCTAATTTGTTCGTTCAACTATACCGCAGTAGCAATTTTGTCGCTTGGAACACCTCCTTCTTGGGGTAGTTGGTTCTGAGAATCTCTTCTCTTGACGATTTACCCCTATCAGGGGCGTCGGGAATTCTAAGAACAGAGATGAAGAATTGCACAGTGATTACAAGCATCAGCTAATAGGATGATAAAGACGAGTTAAGCTTTACCGTCAGGGTGACTGTTGTTAGTTGAATCAGAATATACCCAAACGTGGAGTGATTCTTGATCTAATCTTGGAAATAGAAGTTGCAGATGAGCGATTTTCTGCAGACGTCAAATAATGAACTTTCACATTGCGATTTTTTCCGGAGGTGTGACTATTTCCAGTCACCTGAGCACCAAAATAAACATCACATGCGATATCTGGCCGAGTGTGCACCACTCAAGCAAGATTAGCCCGAATAGACCGCAACGTAGAAAATAGTGTATCCTTAGGTAAGAAACGTAGACTCTTGATGTACTGTGTCTGGGAAATCCTGTGCTTAGTATTTTTAGGAGTATTACAATACGTTCCAAGGTAAGTAAATATTTGTGCGTCCGAGGGTTTGATGTCAAATTCTTTTGCAAATATATCTTTCAGTCGCTTCTTTTGGTCTGACGTGCCTGCTTGTAAAAATTCATTAATATAAGACCCAGATAGAGCAACAAGTCGGTTTCCAAATTTCTTAAAAAAAAGAGTAAAGTCACCAAGGATTTGTTGCCTGCGGAGCTTTTCGATGTGAAACTTGGTGATTTTTTTGCACGAATAGTCACCACCATCCGTTAACTCATGCAAAGGGCGAATAAACTGTAAGAGCGCTCCAGGTTCAAGTTCCATACACTCAGGACTCACAAATATCTTGCGCTGCAGGCCAAAGGCAGACTATAAGTAGGCGTGCTTGACACCAAGTGACTAAACATCAAAACCTAGAATCGTTGCGAGAGCTAATAGAATGTAAATGGGTATTTGGCGAACGTTATAGGTTTTGCGCAATATGGTATGCTTTTCTTTGTCCCCGTGATCACTGAAAGCAAGTTTTGCTTTGAAAACTGGGTATGTCCTGTCGCTGCCCTTGATAGATAGGACAAAACGTGACAGTAAGATGTTTGGGTTTTTCTAAGCCTCTTCTTCTAGTACAATAAAAAACGTTCCCTTTTTTATTAAAGCTAGAATTTCCTCTCGTTTGGCCTCATCAAAGTGGTTTTCACAGGGATCTCTACGGTTGATTATTTCAGCATGCAGAATATAAAAGGTTTCATTAGCATCAGATAGCTGTTCATCGTATGTCGGATGTCGCTCAACTGGTTCAGGGCGTAGCTACGCAATATTAAAGGATCTGGAGGCATTGCATTCACCAAGATGTAAGAGAGCACACTTCTCATCATTAGATGCAATTAAATGTGGACCAGTGTAGTGTTACAGAGCTTCCCTGTAAAAATACGCGAAATCACCAGATCAGTACACATGGCTAGAGGAAGCAGGGGGTATAGAGCGAAGTCCTCTCTGAATTATAGACTTAGAATTAATTTTATCGTATTAATTTCTAGCCACTTGAGCTGCTCTCATTCTTTCTCTCTGATTGGGAAAAGCTTTTGACGATACATGTAGTAGTCTGGGTAGCACACCAAAAACGAGTGGCGAAGGTACTAGTCCATGAGGTCCAAAAGTTTCATTCATAGCTTGTACAGATTTTGCCAGGGCAACATCCTCGGGTATAGTAGGTTTCACAGAGTACTTTGTCAAATATTGTATGTAGGGTAGAATGGTAATTTTCAACAATCCCTAAAACTTTGTGACTCTCTGTCCCTGTAGCTGTCAAAGAGATCCCGGCTTTTGGACAACTGTAATCCCATTCTTTTGATAGAAACAAATAGCACTGATTGGTGAGCATTGACTCAGGGTACCCAATATAGATGGAAGACCAGGCCTTAATAAAGGTGTTCCAGACTGAATTAGTGTCGCAAGTGGGCAAGGTAGAGGCAACAATAAAACGAGTACCATCATCAATAATGTGGAGAACGGGCCTTGACCTCTTTCCCTTCTTGCGGCTTTTCAGATACATAATGTCAAGACTGATTCTGTGATTTAATTCCACTTTGTCTGCGTCACGGATCTGTAAGCTTATTTGGCGCGAGTAGTATAAATTACATGTCTCACATGACCTTGATATATCATGTGGTACAACTATTGTATTTGACGGCAAATTTTCAGGTTTTGCACGACGAAACTGTTCGTAAAGCTTCCGAGCAGAGGGGTGTAGTAAATGGAGATGAAGTTTCTCAAGTTTTAGTTTTGTGCAGAACAACTTAAAAATAAACGGCGGCCAGCAACGATATAAATGACCGTGCTTCTTCAGTAGAGGAAGATTCCATCCTTCAACTACACTTTCGAGTACTTTATACACATCCAGCCGTTGGATACGATGAGTTTCCGTAGTACCTAACCCAACTAAAAAGCGGATGTTTTCAGGTGCAATGTCAACTGCTATTATTAGAGAGCTTTCTTTTGTAGGTAATAAGATCCGCATGTCACCGATTTCTATTTTACGGTGAGATCCTAACGAGTAAGAACTATCAGAAGAAGTAGGCTTCAGATTGATTCTTGCTTCCTGACATTATGATTTTGCGTGTGTTAATCCAATGATGTAACATGGTCCACCGATATCCATACAGGCTCCATACCTCTCGCCATAATACACACTTTAGTTAATATTTTGCGCCTTTCTATTTTCGCGAAGTGTCAAAGCGAAGACAATCATGCCGTAGAGAGCATTATAGTCCATTCCCTTGTCTGTGCCTTGAGAGGTTAAGCGTGATGTAAGGACTTGTTCAGCCCATCTCTATCCATCTAAAATGTCAACTATAAATGATGACATGTGGCCGTGAAACAGAGAGAGAGGCAGCCGGGGCGTTGCTAAAGGAACAGTAGAGGCGATGGTAATGGGTTTCAGAAAGTTGGGGGCAAACAATGTAACGAGTGTACCTGGATTCCCACAAGAATCCAGATGGGCCCCCTCTTTTATATACAGTACGATAACTCTACTCTAGAATTTGTATACTCTGTTAGCTCAGTAGAACTTACTAGAAAGTAGAGGTGTAACTATAGAATTGTACTATCTAGAATATAACTACATAAACAAAAACGATGACTTGGGGCTCCACGTCAAATAAAAACATTGGAGGAAAATCAAATTTCTAAAATCATTCAAGGCGATACAGTTTCTCTGTTATTCCACTGTGTAATAGAGAATTAGAATAGCGACAGCGAACAAGTCTCTATTACAAAGTGGTGTAATAGAGACATTGTTGCATGCCGTCTTGGTGCTCACCCTGATATGATCGAGCGCATTGCGGAATGTATTCCAAAATTCGAGAATATGCAGCTGTCAAAACTTCCATATCAGCGCACTGTTTCTCTGACTTGATTTCTACAAATCTAGTTTTTTCAGATAGGTTTGGTCCTGTGAGTGGTGCTGCTTTGAATTTAAACGTTTTTCGATCGAGTCGAAAGCATCATCCGAGGAATGACATTTAGTCCGAATGCAAGAGTAAAAGAATTCATTCTCTATTCCTGATAGACAGTTTTGTATAAGTTTAACACGCTAGTGGTCCGGTACTTCTTGTTCAAAGACCATTTCTTCAAATCTGCGACGTATTAAGTGTAGTGGTAAGCCGGGATCAAGGGATACGGTAAATCTAGCGTCCTTGTCATTGACACCATTAGCAACTGCTTGTCTGTTATTCGCAAAGCTTGAACGAGGAGCATTGAATTGATATTCATTTGTTCCGTTGGGAATTGCAGGATCCTTACTACGAGTATTAGTGCTCTCACTTGAATTAGGAATATGTTCTAAAATCTGTGTATATGTTAGCGTTTAGGACTTCCAGCGGACCTCGAAGAGGGTGAAAAGTAAACTCTCTTGTAGTCAGCATATCTCTGAATCATTTTTAGTGAATCTTCGAGTGGAATAGGGCATTCAGCGAAGAGTGCGTTTATAATCTTGTTTGGGATTGGGATTGCAGGTGTGCGGTCAACACAAATTCTAATCGTCTGAGGAATCATTCGAACTGCGGAGAAAAGTTTACTGCGATCAATAATCTCATTAGTTAAGATGATATCCAATGTGGACTCATTCTGTATAAATTATAGAAATTTTTCTTCTGGCAATTCTAGCGATGATTCCAGGAATTCATAAATTCGATCAATGTTACTCACTCCACGCGGGATAAGACTCAACTCCTTGCAAATACGGCTTCTATCTTGATCAGTGATTTTGAGATTCATCTAGCTTCTTTGAAAGATGTATTTATCATAAAGTACAAATGTAACGAAAAGGTTTCTCATTAACGTGCAAGTGTTGAAAAACTTAAAGGGAGAAGAAAATCTTCTCCAAGTAGTGTAAGTGTAACAAGTTGAAGAGAAAACAAAGGAAGAGCGGATATAAGCTACGTGAAGGACGAAAAACACGTCAGAATGTGAAAGCTCGCCATGCTATGTTAGGTAAAACTTGTTTGCTCCCATTTTACTATTTGACCCAGAAAGGATCTGGTTACTTATAGTCGTATTGTAACAGTAAATCAAAGTCGGAATCGATCTCAATTCGTTAGAAAGATGGTCAAAAGAATGCAAACGGAAGCAGATTCTAATTAGTCACCCATTCAAATTGAACTATATCCTAATTTAAATCACAACAGGCAGTAGATCCTAATTCGAGCTGACGCATAATATAATGACCTAATAGAGGACAGGGCACTGTGGGAGCTCCCACATTGTTAGCAGCCAACAGTAACTTCCAACGCTGCTTGTGTACTTGCTGGCATTCCACTGCCTTTCTGGTAGACTGTTGCTTGTGCTAGCATTCGACAGCAATTATTTATACATTGCTTCGACGATAGGTATATTTATTTAATATTACATGCAAAATTGCAACCCCAAATGGGTTCCAGCCAATCTATACATCTCAATAAAGGCATCCCCCTTTCCCCTTTTTCATTCAATTGATTGACCTGATGAACAAATTGCGTTTTGTGTGCCGCAAAAATTTCACGTTCATGCACATTGCAGTACAAGTTTAGGTATTAGCAATCATATCTATTACAGAAATTGAAACCGTGTGTCCATCTTACATAGACAGGTTCTACAGCTTGCTTCTTTGAATAAGTTCATTAAGCTAGGAATTTAATTAAGATTCTAATGATCACTTCGATTATGGTATATTTACACGATTTTGAATCAACTAAAGGTGTGCAGGTGCTGTTCAATATTGCAGCAGCTTACGGAAACAATTAAGTTATTCATGAAGAGATAAATAAATCAAGAGGGAAGTTGAGGTGCTTTACCGATTACGGATGAGGATGGCTTTTTTCCGAAGACTAGGAGCGCAGGACTAACGGAGAAATTTCCTTTCTCCTTCCTGACTTTTTCAGTACTTGCAAGCTTATGGCAAAACGATGTTAACAAGCAATGGTGATGAGTAATGACTTTAGGGTCTTCTGCGGCGAAGTAGAGCCCGAAGTTTACTCATTGGGAGAGGGATCGCGTTAGTAAGGACCTTATTCGTATCCAACATGGCATAAGAGGCATTGAAAGGATCTATGAGCGATTGGATTGATCATTGGAGCTAAAAAAATTTCAAATTCTTGTTATTAAGCAGAATGAGTAGAAACTGGATATAATCCTAACCGACGACAATATGGACCAACTGAAGTTATTTAAGTATTTAAGGTATTATGCAAAAGTCTTGCGACAACTGGAGTTAATAATTTTGATCGCAATTTATGCATACCACTTTCAAACGAAGGAATGAACGCTGTTTTCCAAAAATGTCATATATATTTCAAATTTAGAGCAAGGGTTTTCTGAGATACGCGGTACCCAAGATATTTTATCTATATATATGGTCTTGAAATGTTGGAAGCACGGATCGAGGAAACGTTTTGGAGCATCGCCTAATTCAAATTAATATTAGTTCCGCTAAAAAAAATAAGCATGGCTACAATCAAGAATCATTAAATGCATTTAGAATCGACACTGATGCATTCACTATGGCAGTTCAAAACTAAATCTTGCTAAAATCCGAGAGGCCGTTACGCACAACATCAGTGCACGAAAAGCTAAGTGTAATGGATCCTCTAGAGCTGTTCTCTCGTTGCACATGGTTATGAGCCGATTTGAAGAACTGATATTCGAAAAGGAAATACCCAAGCACCAACAACTAAAACCTATCCATAACTGCTTCTCCGGCATAGCTTGCGAATGCTTCTATTCCTACATTCGCAATCAACGTAGTTCTTCCGGAGACCATCTTAATATCTTGAGGAAACGATTTAACTCAAAACAGAAACACTCCCAAACACTCACTTACTTAAAGGGGCTTACATTTGCTGGGATAAAATCCGAGAAGCAATGCACAGATATGGAAGCATTGAAAACAGACCATTTACGAATTTTGGATTAATTACATGCCATGATGTGGCCCCTCATACCAAGGATTACACCAGGATGGCCATGATTCTTCCATTTTAAGAGATATTGTTGATAGAAATAAATGATTGGAATGTGTTCTTACCGCACGATTCAAGAAAACCGTTAGGGACAGGATTTAACCAGTATAATGTATGAAGAACGTTATCGAAGCCCAATTATACCGCAGAGAAGAAAAATATACTCAAAAAGCAATCATTTTATC
Source organism: Kappaphycus alvarezii (assembly GCA_002205965.3). Classification (NCBI taxonomy): domain Eukaryota; phylum Rhodophyta; class Florideophyceae; order Gigartinales; family Solieriaceae; genus Kappaphycus; species Kappaphycus alvarezii. The sequence goes on along the minus strand of NADL03000477.1, from coordinate 402,570 downwards.
ACTGCCACAAATCGAGGACCACGTCATCGCCGCACCCCAACTGAACTTATTGCACTAAAGTCTAAGAATACTTGCCTCCGATGCGAAAAGGATAGACATTGACGGAAAAGGTGTAATTAGAAATCCAATTCGATGACAGAAATTACATGATCTATAATCCATGAACGAGGAGGGAACAACAGGGTTCCTGTCGAATTTTTATTCACATTAGCTGTTGATGGTGACGCCTACGATTAGTACCTTCTAATAGTACATGGAGATTGTGGCTCTCAAAAAAATACCTACACTGATGAGAAATCTGTCGAGACAATGTTAGTGCAAGAGGATACCACATTGGCTAAATTTTCGGAAGCCATGAGCAACACAGTTGGTCCCCATAGTTTGTTGCCGTCACTGCTTGTTTGTAGCATCCTACCTATACTAACAAATGTATCCCCAAAGACTTCTTAATTCAGCGAATGAGAATTCGAGCAACGCAAGTGGCCAGATATGAGAACGATAAACTCTTTTGTAAATCTCCAATTCACTGGAGCATCCGGTCAGAACTTCACTGGGCTGCAATTTATATCTACCAGCTTGGTGATTTCGCCTACGTTTATCAAGATGATTTGAAGTACTCAACGAACTTACACCTAATTGAATCAGTTGGTAAAAAATGCACTCTTTTACACCTTGGTGAAAGAACAGATTTTTGATCATTTTATATGTCGCAACTACTGCCCGCACCAGTCGAAAAGCATCCTAACTCTGATGGTCAGTTGTTAGAAGCCAACCAGGCCTCCAATACCATGTGTGTAGAAATAATTGACCATGGGGATCCACGGGAGAGTCAGTGCGATGAGTCAAAGCGCAGGTAAATTATTGGTTTAGTTTTTCGCTTGAAGTTTCGCATTTTAATGACTGAAGAAGCTGGAGAAATTCCAAACATACTTCCTTCAAGCATAATTCCCTTAATGTTTGTATTCTGTATTAATAAAAGTGAATTTGGCTAGCATATCATTCAAGTACGGGTCTTTCTTGGCGACCATGGAGATATGGAAAAGAATTAAACACCTACAATCTCCGCCAATCTTCTATACCACTCTCACTAGCACTTATTACCACCTTTAGATTTGATTTCTGGTCCCTTGATGTGGAAAATGCCTACTTACTCTCTGCGTTTGGCTCATAACGGAAAATATTCGTCAATCCTGAATGTATTGACCTTGCACCCGGGGAGATCCTACAATTCATTTGGTCGCTGGATGACCTCACAGACAATAGAGACTACTAGTGATAGAAAAGCACCAAGTTTCACATTTTTAAGCTTAGGATGCAGCAAACCACTTGTTTTTGCCTTATTCTTTACAAGGCTATGTAACAGGTTTTTTACTCTGTCAGGATCATACGTGAATGTTATTTTGCAGGCTGGTATCCCATTTCAGAAGAAGCGAATAGAAGAGCTACTTGCTTAATAACTAGATATATAGCTTTCTGACGCAGAGAAGATTACATGTATTGGGTTGGACTGAGATATTTCGAAGAAAACCGAACCTCGACTTTCACAAGCCCAGTACGTCAACACACAACGTTCTCTACATACTGGGGCATACTTTACCGACTTCAGATCTGTTGTTGATAACTTGTCATGCTTTGTGCGTACACGTCCAGATTTTGCGTGCGCTGTGTTATTTGCCGCTCGTATCACAGAATATAGCCACACAGAGGAAGAAATTCGCAAGATGAACTCAAGAATCAGATATTTGAACAAATTATTTTATTTGAAACCTCGCTTTCCGAAGCTAGATGGGGCATCACCCCCCCTTCTTTTTTGCACTGAATCATCTCACAAAAATGAACCTGATGGTAATGTTCAACTTGATTTCATCATACCATTGGCAGATGCCTCTAGTCGTTGCGCAATTATTCATTTTCTTCATGCAAGTCTGAAATTGTTACCCCATCCATTTTGGTTGGAGAGACTACTCCTTTAGTTGATTGTTTCGACTCTGCATTATTGATTACACATGATCTCGAGAGAATTATAGGTTAAAGATTTCCCTATTATTGTTTACTGACAGTAAGCAAGTTTTAGATGTTTTAACGCAATAGAGGTTCACTACTTGGGACGGATATATGGTAGATATCACAGCCGCAAGAGACAAATAATGCAGCTGGGATATTTCTTTTATTCTAGAATCATCGTTCGACGTGGGCACCAGAAATGTAGGAAAAACTTTATGTAGCCCTGTAAATTTTGACAAAAGAAACTTGGAAGGTACTAAATTAATCTCTTCCTTAAAATGTTCATTCAACATATGAGAACCTATTACTTCCCATAAGACATATGCGGACTTCTCATATTCCTTCTATTCGGACTTTTCCTTTGCGTCCCATTTTTCCATCAAGTAGAACAGCTTGGGGCCCACTCACCCCTCGAAGCACTCTCCTGCCTTACCAACTTCCTCCTTCCAGCCCCCTGTAACGAATACTGTGCTCCGATCTCCACCAGTGACTAGAAAAGAGGTACCTCAATCGTTTACTGGTTTGACGAACAAGGTAGTCCTCTACTTCTTCTAGAACAGAAGAAGTAGACTAGGAGAGAAGAAGATGCGACGAGGGTGACTGTTTTGGAAATAAAGCGAGAAGGGTGTACTTAATGCGTGATGGCTTCCAACGGGGTGCGATTTGTCGATTTTTTTGTTAAAGAGATATGGGAAAATGTTAAGCGGCATACGACTTGTTTAAATAGCGCCCAAAATATCTGATTTATATGTCTGTTGAATCAAAAAAGTAGGCAAAATTCGGTCTTGTAGCGAGATTTAGTGAAAATACCCTTAAAATAGCGGGTCATGGCGAAATATTGTGTAGAAATATTGATAACGGAAAAAGATATTTAAGGCGAAGAAGATTGAATAAATGTACGGGACTAAAAGAACTGGCATCAAAAGAGAAGTAAATCGTTTATAAAGAGAAATAAGAAAAGGAGGGGCGTATAAAAAATGTAAATTTTGTCGCCTAGAAGGAAAAAAGTTGGGCGGAGAAAGAAAGCAAAAGGAATTGAAGAGAGAAACTTAAGGGAATAGAGCTTCTGCGCGTCAAGACAAGACCTCTTGTTTCTCGCTTAACATGCAGCCTCGCTCCAGATAGATTTCCCGCCCAGTCACTACTCCTCTGTTTCTTCTTCAAATATCCGTAGTCTGTTCCAGGTAATAAAAGATCTGTCGAATGGATAAGAGATTAGTTAATTAAGAATATGGTGCTCTAATAAATATGTTCTCGTGATGGGTACTTCATTTCGATTTGTGGCTTCATATACAGCCTTTTGTGATTGCAAGTTGTGATCAAGTATATTCTTCTTCATTAAAATATCAAATTCTTCTCATAGTGAAATACTATATGAAGTACCCAAACTTGTCGAGCAGATCTTGGAGGAAAGGACAGTCAAAGGAGAAGAATATATGCATCAACGTAATACATCGGTGTATGACAATTTCGCTCCGAGCAGCGACCGGAAGCAGAAACAAACTCTCACAATAGAATGAATTGGGCGTCATTTCAGCTTTCTCTAATTTCGCAAAATCGAGTAAATAACCTTTTCCTAGCGACAATTTGTTTTAAATAGGTGTATAGTGGGGTTATGGAACCGGGATAGAAGCTTCCCCTGACAGAGGCTCGATCCCACTTCTGACAGTGTTTAGGAACGCGCACTTCTTCCTCAGAGAATGCCTGGGGCCCCTTCTTCGGTGGGCCACAGCTTCAACCAGCCCTTATTAGGAGTGGTTGGAGCGATTGGAGAGCTGGAGGAACTCGTGATGGGCGTGAGAGAAGCATGTTAGGATTCGGAGAAGACTGGGAGTGCAGATAAAGCTATCCTGAAGGGGAGGGACGAAGAGAAGGAGCGTCTTGGTCGTGAACTAGTCAATACATGACTGCACTGGGAGCGCAAAAACAGCAAGACCGACTCGGAAGATGAGGAGCCGGGAAGTGCACGTAAGAAATCGAAACACTCTTCTCGAATGGAGGACGCTAGAGAGATGGAAGTGGTAGGAGCTGACCTGCGTGAAGCTGATATTGCGAGTGTAGAATTAGACCGGGAACGAATTCTTCCCAACGCGACAGTTATGAGGAAGAACGAGGGAAGTGCGAGCGCGACCGTGCGAAGCGTAAGGAAGATCGAGAGGCCACGCTTAAATTAGAACTAAAGAATCTCAAGCTTATTATGGACGTTTTCATGAACAAGTAAAACTGCCATTTTGGCCTCCTTGCCAACAAAAGTATAAAATTAAAACCCCTTTATTCCTCCGAGATTTCCCAGATGTCCGCTTTAACGGACTTGCAGTGGGACTGCGGAGAAATTAAGCCTAATTCAAGCTTGCAAGGTTTCAGTCCTTCCTTGCCGCGTGCTCGCGAAGGAGAAGATATTTGCAAAGTTTTTTTGGGTACGATAGTTCATTAGAAACGAGTTAATGCAGTTGAAGCACTCACTAGTCTAATTGCTGTGGCTAAAGTTTCGAAATTTAGCTAGTAGTATAGAATTTAAGTACAATAAATCTACCGGGGGTGTATATACACTTTCAGCTCGCGTTTGAAGTCCAGATTCAAATAGTACAGCTTTATCTCTTTGAAAATTTACTCAACCGTTATGCGACAGGAAGACATCGCCTTGTTCAGAGAACTTCGTGCTGCACTAAAATTCCTACCCTGATGTGGCATCTCCAGAAATCAGCGAAAATTTTATCCTGAGTCCCCGTAAATGGATTCACGGCTTCGGGTTTGCTTTTAGATTCTTCCAGTAATGTAAATTTCTCGCGGCACAGACACTGTTTGTCGATATACCAGGGTGGGGGTTTAGGCACACACCAAGTATTCGATGGTTGAACTTTGAGTTTGGTCTGGTGGGGGTAGTCTCGGCCCGAACACCCCACGGTCAAGGATTATATAGACTCTATCAATTTCTAAAAACCCCTAAACAGTACTTTAATAAAATATTTTGATTAAAAGGTGACCACCACAGTGGTGAAATCGCTGGTTTGCATCCGTGTCATGGCCTGTATTGTAGTCAAACAGTAATTTTGTCGCTAAAATTTGTGTACTCGTGCTTCGGAACGCTGCCCACAGTTTTACAACACGACAAGTAGCTTTTTAAAAATTCTACAATGAAAATTCCGTAATACATTTCTGTAATATTATTTCAGGTGTCTTACAAGTGATCCCAAAAATCCGTTAAGCGTACTCCCACAAGTATCAATTACAACTCCACTAAGGTGAAAAATGGAAGCTGTAGATAAAAACTGGTGGCTATCCCTGCGTTCTCATTATGGTCGCTAGCGTTCCCAGTTGATTACTGATTATAGACTCCTTCGGAACTGTATATTATAGGGGCGGCTTCCGTACAAAATATTTACTGAAATTCCCGAAATAATGACGTGATGCAGGGATTAGGTAAAGAAAAAGAAGCGATCATAGATCTTATATTCTTTTGTATGTTGAAGAATGACAAGAATAATTAAAGTGAAGTGCAAACCAGAAAAAACATCAATGATTTATCACGAACTCAACAAGAGGTAGTATCGCGCTTGTAATAATCTCCACTCTTGGAAACTGGCAGCCAGATGCATCTAGGATTCTAAATTCCATGCCAGGGAGCGTAAAAGGGAGGGCAACGGAGACCTATGGAAAAGTTGAGGAACGCTTAAAAAATGGTCTCTGTACAGTACTCAACTTTCGCAGGTAGTCAGTTGACTCTGTTCAACTTTACATTCTATACAACGGACGACTACCTTCCAAAAGGAAATCTAATTGCAGGCTTGCTATTTATGCAACACCGGACGGTCAACATGCGCATACTTCTAAAAAAAGGGGAGAAAATGTGTGCAGTACAGATTTAGCTGAGGTCCAAGGTCCATCTGATCCAGGGAATATCGGGCACATAGAATCTCTTATAAATGCTCGCATTTAGAAAACGTTATCTAAAATTCCAGCTGCAGGAACTTGTGAAAACGTTTCTCAAACGGATCTGGCGAGAATCAGTTCCCTTATACCTGTCCCCTGTGCCCAATTGCTGACCAGCAATAGAAAATTGTATGAAAATTGATAGCGCAAATTATGCAGGAGGCTAAACCTAGTTATATGTACTGAGACGGCGCGACAAACTTTCTGATCTCATAAAAGCAAACTTCCATGTATTTTGAGAATTTTCTCAGGCGGTTCACCTGGCGATGTCCCTCCGCTGAAAATCAAGCTTAAATCTCAAATGAGAATCATCAGTATCAAACTACGTGACTATTACTTATATCAGTGGGACCTTTAGAACCGCAGGGTCATATACCTTAACAAACATGGAATGGGTTATCTAAAAACTTTGGCAAGCGCTTTCCTCTTATTTAGAAGCCTGTTATTGCCTTTTTCATTGTTTACATATTAATTGCCTATGCACAAAAATTCAGACTTGAATTCGCTATGTCAAATTTCATACAATCGAAAGATCAAAATTCAATGTTACATTCGATGTTTCCTAAATTTAATGGTATTTTCGACTTAGTATCGGAAATGAGTAGTGCTAGTCTTTCATAAGTGAGAAGTTATTAACTAAGGACAGTATGTACACACCTACTCGCGTACTTACATAAGCATAAGAACAAATACTATTACTAATTTTTAGTTGACGCTGGCGCTGATGATACCACGGGCACCAGTGGGGTGCTTAGCTCACAAAAAAAATCAATGGTTGAACTGATGCTTGATCCTTCTGGTAAACAAGCCGAAGCATCAGACTAATATTTATATTGAAAAAGTACTCAAAACTGGCAGAGATAAATTTTAAGCAAACGTTACTGAATTCAAAGGTATTCTAAAAAATGCGACCCTAGAGGTATCAAACTACAAGGCTCTGAAGGCTCATTTAGCAGCCATCAGTGATAAAAACAGCACTAAGAATAATGGCAAAGTCCCATTGGTCGAAATAGCAGGGAGGTATTAAGTAGTTTCTGATTGGTGGGGTCCGAAATGTTTCGAGAAAAACGGGAGATAGCCACGATGGCTCCATGTAATTGGCTTGACACAAAGTTGTATGATCTTATGTTTAGATTGGTGCGTGGGTACAGTGCACAAGGTGCATTGATGTCTTTTTACAGTGCAAATTCTTGGTACAGATTACTGGAGGGATAATGTAAGGGTATTTTTGGCGGTTTGTGGGCATAGCCGCTACAGATCCATGGCCAAAAATTTTTTTTGGTTGGGTGATATTTTAGTACGTCGTGAAGATTATGATAGTTCGCTTGTTTTATTCAAAGTCTTTTCGAGATTTTTGTCAAGAAAAACAAGTGATTGGGCGCTGCAAAGTGCAAAATTCACTGCTAATCTGTTACAAGATGTATACATGGTATCCAAAGCACATGTTCCCAATTCTATTCACGCTAACGTGAAGTAATTAAGTATATGAAACCACCTAAACCTGTATAAGAACTTCAGCAGTACCTCCGCGAACTCTAATGGATGATAATATTGGTTCCCAAATTTTCTGATTTTCTAAAGCCATTAAATTTGTCGTTGGAGAAATGTTTTGATTTTGCATGTGTGCACACAAAGCGCGCGACCAAAGATATACACGTACATAACATAGGTTGAGTTGGAAATAAAGCTACATTATTTATAGCCTGAAAAACAATAATGAAAGGAGTAGTAACAATAGTGGATCGAGATCTGGGAAACTATTCTATGTTTTACCGACCTTTTGAGATTTCTAATTGCGGTATAATCGCCTGAGTAGGTCACAGAGATCTTCACTTTATATATCTTCATTTTTGATCCGCTTTTAATCGTTTAGGACCTTAGTGACGCATATATTCGTAAAATGCTTCGAAAGGTCGTTCGTCTATTGTTTTATAACTACGTAATCATTCAGAGCATCGACAGATATAGATGGGTGCCTCTCTGGACACCTTGTTTTCATAAATCTTCGGATCTGGCTCTAAATGGCCACCTGGAAAATTCCTTCTTGCCATCTGGCAGAAACTTAATAGTCACCGAGTTCGTGACCGTTTTCTCGAAATACTTTGGAGAAACCACCCAAACACAGAAAATATTTAGCTATGTATTTATATCATTTTCCATGACGTTACTACAGTACATCACGATATATTAACATATTTTGTTCCCAGGACAATAATCGAAGGGTCCGCTCCTCTCTTCTACAGATCATGTATAGACTGCCTTTTTAAAGGTAAAGGGGTGTGATTGATCTGTTTTAGCCCCTCTTTTAATGGTACAAAACCCAATGATGCTCTCCAATCCGACAATGTTCAGCTTGACTCCTGCGCAATGGGGTCAAAATAAGTTTTTTTGGTTCATAACTATCATTCTGGATTTTTTTTCGCTTTATTGATTCTCAAATGAAGCCACTCGGAACTTGATACTAAAAAAATTGAGTATTATGTGGCCTTTTGAGTTCCAAAAGCGATTATGTGGGATGGGTCAACGCATTTTCGAAACAAGACTGTGCTTTACGTTTCAAAATGTCTACTTGTGAGGCATCAATTCTCGCTACAGCATTTCGCATGGTCAAGTGACACCCTACAGCTTCCTGGAAAGTAAACAGTACTGTGTGTCGATCAGATTCAACGAGTGGTCCGACAATTTTCCGGTCACGTATAGCCCCTTGAATGTTAACACGTCATCAGGATGTTTTGAAAAGGCTCCAATGACTTATTTTACGGCTCAGATCCTACTTTATCAATTTCCACTTTTCTAGCTCTGCAGAGTCTTCTAATTTGAGTCTGTTTGACCTTTACCAAAGAAAGTCCCTGAACATAAGTTTTTGTCAAGTGGAAAGTTATAGTCTATTACCAATTGTACAATAGCCTCTATAGGTATATCGCATTGCAGGGTGCAGACTTGATTCTGGAAGATCCCTGCCGAACTTAAAAATGTATTTTTATGTATTATTTGTCTGATCTGATTTCTTTTCTGAAGAGAAACAACGCCTAGGTTGACATCGATAGAAAAAGATTTGAGTATGTAATCGAAGAAAGCTTACAAAAAATACAATAATTTAGAAATAGAATTAAAGAATACCTTCATGTTGTTCACCTAAAGTTCTACAGGGACAAATACTTGGACAAAAGAGTTATAATTACGCGTGTATTACATTCGGAAACTGGAAGGTTTTTTTCGAGGATCGTATGCCCCATAAGAAGCGATGAAGGACTTAATTTTATCGTGTATTGAAAGGAGTTCTAGCATTCACAGAAAGCTGCTGAACTACAGAACCATGTAAAAAATACATACCGCAATATAAAATACTCTTGCTTTCCAGGAAGAAAATCCTCAATACCTCTCAAATTACTAAGGATTTTCGATTCGTCGAGGTGTGGAGAAGGTATTGTAGGGACTCTGAGGCTCCATGATATGTTGTTTTCGGAACAGCAAATGTTCCAGCCACGGGAGGCCAGTTAAAGATTGTCGAGGTACAGTAAGTGCAATGAACTAATCAAAATTTTGGCGTAGTCGGGATGTTTACTGTCAATCGCTGCAAACATTAAGTTTACTGAAGTTTTAAAATGGCATCCATTGATTGGTTGCCTTTCATATCCATTGTTATCTGTAATACACATGAATGGAAATGTTTTGAAGGTAATGACCGGAGGATGGGAATAAAATGGGCGCCCTCAAGTCTGCGTACATAAGAGAAATCAGAACGTCACAGTAAACGAACAAGCTATCCATCATCCACCCCAAACTCCATTATGTTCCTCGAGTACTTCGAAACCATGAGCCGCCACAAGTTTTCAGGTATTTTCAATACATGTAGAGATATTCAGGTGGTTATTATTCGTTGTAAGACTCTCTATAAAGATGTAACAAAGCGTGTAATCCAATTTTACTGCCCTCTCAATTCGTCATTGTTTCTCCTTAGACTTTCTTTAAAGCTCTAAGAGAGCGTTTAATCCAGTTTTACAGCCCTCTCAAGTCGGTTTTATTCCTCTTTAGACTCTCTATAAAGCTGTAACAGAGCGCGTAATCTAATTTTACTGCCCTCCTGGAAATAATTGAACAGTGAAAAAAAAGTTTAGCTCGTTTTATATCTTCAGCATGAATGGAGGTATGCAGAAACTACTGAAAAGGATTGTGGCCGATCACCTGAAGTTTTTTACCGTCTTGCCAGATTCAAGCAACCAAGTCTATATTATCGTATGCAGGATTCTCCAATATCTGTTGCCGAAAGGTAGATTCTTCACCTTTTTCATTGACTATTTTTGCAGTTGCGGATCTGACTAGCGTCATTGATGCTCTCCTTGATAAAGCTCAAACTTCATTGCGTTTGTGAGCTATTAGCGGCATCACGGTCACAGTCATGTCGTCTTGCGAAGAGAGCAGACGTTACTGAGTCTAATGGTCAATTAGATGATCGTAAGGGAAGTCAGGGCATCCATAATCACATTTTCGCGACAATTACACACCATGCCTTACAAATGTGCCCGTGAGAAAGTTTCAACGAAAGGACTAACTTAGATACCATATTTGAATTTTCTTTATTTTTTCATTACATCAGCATGAAAAATTTTGCAGAAAGAGTCTATGATGAAACAATGTCACACAAGAAATGCTATTTGTATTCTGTTCTTCTTTTAGTAATAACTAAAAGTTCCTTTTTGCAATGGACAACTAGTTATTGGTATGTAAGCAGAAATATCATCAGGGCTGCAGACAGAATAAATAGATGGGGGAAATATTATAGCTACACATCACACATTATACTGAATAAACACAGGTTAAAAGCCTCTTCTACTGCATATATGCTCATGGCAATAGATAAGCTAAATTTAAAGACCAGAATACTCCATCGTCAGCGAAGTTCACACGAAAAGAAACAAAGACTTCAAATTGACGTTATAATCCTCTTATGAAAAATTAAAATTGCACGATGTGTCAGTACTCACCATGCTGTAATATGGTTCGTCTTTATGTGTCAGAACCAAGAGTTTTTTTGTATCTGGCTCACTGTTGCGAACAAATGCTCTCATTAGATAGATAAATAATGCAATATATGCGATTCCCAGCTGTAAGTTCATACAACGATGAGTTTGAATAACTTTTTAAATTATGTCAGCATGAAATATTCTTGAAAGGCTTTTCATTTCATCACAAACTGTTAATTATTGAATAAGTAGAGCTTGAACACCAAAAGATAAGAAGCGCATTATATTTGTTTACAATATATTTACAACTACAGAGTGATTACCATTAGAAAACAGAGCTCGAAAATGGATTGCCTCTTTCACGCAGAACTACTGCGAACTCTGGGCTGTCATTCAGATTTACAATAACATATGCAAATGTTTCCTTATGTTGGACAGAACGCTTTCTCCCAAAGAAAACTACTAACTATTACCAAGATTTATTTGCTCGTTCAAAAACCGGCGTTGTATGGAAGCAGTCCCAACTTTCTTGGAAATATTATATTAATATTCCACCGGAATTTATGAGGAAGTAGCTGTTAAAGAACATTCGCAAAACTATCAGGATATCGTACCTGTCGCAATCCTATATGGATATCTTGCATCCATTTCTATTTTTAAAGGATCATCAGGAGAGAAACTTTTGGGGGTACATCTTACCGTAAAATATGGAACAAGGACTGGTACCGCACACGCATCTGGATGCTCACCCTACACATCGCCAAAACGAAAGTGCAAGTAGCACAAATGATTCTCCTGAGGCAGAGAAAATGACCCACGGAGGATCTTTTGAGGACAATAGCACGCCAAAACGATGTTCTAGACGTCTCTGGGAGGATGTTACGTAGGCTGCTGTACACTGAGAAACGTTTGTGAACGTCCGTCTAGAGAATTCACGGCATATTTATCTATATTTATCCTTCCAAATCATGCAAATAATACAGAAAGAACAAAGAGAAGATATTTTGGGCTGGGCAATATCTCCAAGGAAGCAAAAGATGCGCAAGTCATTTCCTTTTTCATGATAAACATCTTCTTATGTTTTTAGACGCTTCAAAAACCACACTTATCATAATAAGATTCACTTTTGGTGATGCATATCTTCATTACTTAAATTTCGAACCATACCGCACATCTCCAATGCTCTGTGACATACAAAGTGGCAAAGAACGTGCCCGTAAGGGCATTGGAGTCGTATCAAAAGGTTCGGGGGGTCTCGAAGCAAAAGATCGCTGCAGCAGCCGTCACGTACAATGCGTCCTACTTGATTGGTGGCCTAAAGGTAGCCTTTTAGGAAGCATAATCTATTTCCTATTACTGTGTTACCATACCTTTATGAGTCGATTTTTTGTTGTCTGGAAAACAGTGGGATAGATCGGATATGTCTTCCAAGAGTAGAATACCCAAACATTTCTCCCTTTCTGAAAGATGTGTTACAGAAACTTTTGGCAAAAAGTTCGGCAAAACACACTGTCTGCAGCAAAGTTTTCCCCGCTGCAATCGAAATCGGTCATACTGCTCTTAAGAATATTCCAAATGTAAAAGACGGAACATTTTCCGGCAAGATGCGTAGAAGACGAGCGCAAACAAAATTTCTTTGCATCTACATTCTCCGGTTGCTTCTCACGAAGCAATGCTAGAATAGATTCTTACCGGAGTCTGTAGAAGGCAATCGTTCTCCGCATTTATGGTGCTTTCGGGCTCCAAATGGGAAGTAATTTATGCGTCTGGTCCCAGACTAGAAACGCACTTCGAAGGCCCTGAAATTTTCCGAAGGGCTCTGCTATCATTGCCAGGTCCCCTTGCTTGCTTTCTCCACACTATACCCAAGACTCAATTGGCTTGACACGCTGGATACCTATAGTGACCATGTCCTTCACTTCCTGCACGGCCCCTGTTAGGCCCGTGCTAATTGGAACCGTATTTTTATCGCCGTCATCTATAGACCGTTACTTTACTGTAGTACCTCTCCTTGTCCAAATTTTCTTATAGTTCCGGTCCTTACTCGTCCTCCCTTAGCCTTGCTTATCATCACCGTGGTCCTCCCAAAATTTACTTCCATATTATTTAGATATTTTTATAGAGTATCTACCCCTCTGACTCGATCCCGAATCAAGTTCTTTTTCCCTTTTTTCTTTTCTCCTCCTCCAAATTCGCTTTTTTGAGAAAAAGGGCACAAATGCCCTACTACAAAATCCCTTACATATTTATGTGACCTATTCCTAATCTATAGAACATGCCCCGGGAGCCTATTTAAACCCCTTTATTCCAAGTTTCAAGCGTCCCTGATCATTTTACTCATCATTTTTCCCCCCCCCACACACCGAAAACACCATCCATTGCCTCCCCTTCCCCAAAACCTACCAAAGTGAAAAATCTATGCCCCTCGAAAGTCATTTCCAAAAATCGCCATCCCCGCCCCTAAAATCTATTCCCTTACTCCCTTTCGGACCTACTGACCGCGAGGGCTACCTGCGCCGGCAAACCAAAAAGAAGCTTATCGAATTCGGAGGAAGTAGGAAAAGGGCGGGAGTGAGACATCGAGGAGGGAGCTGGGGAGACCTTTGAGGAGTGGGTAGTGCCTGAATGATATTTCCTTCCTTTTTATAGACCAATTCAGGACTACGAGGTTAATAACGGGAAGGATTGGGAGTTTGAAGAGGAGGAAGAGAAGGATGAGGAGGATGATGAGGATGATGAGGACGAGGACGAGGTAGATGAGGGAACAGGAGGTATGGAAAGTGTTGGACAATTGGGGCCTGGACTGGAGAGTATGGAAACAGTGGTTCCGACACTTGAACCTGATGGAGATATCTTTAGCAGTTTAGATATCTTCCAGGAGTAAATAGAGGGCTATGAGCCATTTGCAGATATTTGTGGGGACTGTTCTGGCAGCATGGATATTCTGGAGGAGTTTTTTGTATCTGATTTAGAGAATGGGAAGTAAGAGGACCTCATTGATTGTTTGTTTCTTCAGTATCTTTAGTTTAGAGTATGTCGACCACAGAAATTGTTTCTATGCATTTCATGGTATCTTCCGCAGTTTTGTTCGGACTTTTGGGGTAACCAAAAGTCTATATAAGCTGAGTAAAATGCTTCCTCGTGGAAAGTTCAAGCAAGTTGGCAGACAACTTCAAGTCAATCTTCGAGTAGTAGGGAGTTGAGCGTCAGCTTCAGACCCAAGAAAAAATTTTCCTAAGCTGGTCCCAGAGCATCAGTGGTAGACCCTGCACCTTACATAATTGCTTGTAGCACTCTCAACCGTCTTCCATATAAACTCCTTTTTGTTCGTTCAACTATACCACGGTAGCACTTTTGTCGCTTGCAACATCTCCTTCTCGGGGTAGTTGGTTCTGAGTATATCTTCTCCCAACGATTTACCCCTATCAGCCCCCATAGGAACATTAGCCAGGACTAGACCGTGAATCTTCTGGCCTGGGACTTGGCCGAAGCCACCCGTCATCACCGTTGTAGGGGCACAAGAGGGCCTTCACCATACGAAAGAGGATATGCGGATGATGGAGAGCAATAAAAAGGATGGATTTGTCGACATCGCATTCTTTATCCCTCTGGCGCCATTCAACAGGTGAGTCTACATTTTTAACCCGCTGATCTCTCGTAAAGCATCCCAAACTCCGAACCATAGAAGATAACAACCCTTCATTGCTATTTCCTCTGGATAAAGACTTGACCCCGTGCCCGTGAGTAGTCTCGGTTGTTGGCATCCAGACGTATATGCCATCATAACCGATGTGGCACGAGGCGTTGCAGTAAGGGAAATGGAATCATACGCGACATTTCGAGGGTTATTAATGCAAAGGCACCCTGCGGCCCCTGCCATATCCCATGAAACCTGCCCCCTACGAGCCAGTCTTCTAACGATCTTGAACCGGTTTATTACCTTATCTAGGTTCTTCCGAGTTGTCTATTTGTACCAATCAGTTGATGAACTTTGTAACACATGCTAACCTATCTTTAAAAAATTAAAACAACCCAATTTACCCCTTTCCCTGGAAGGCCCCGCTCATCTCCCAAATGGGACGAGGTTTTACAGGGCAGTTTTCAAACCCGTTTATTTTCTGTAACAGAAGGGCTTTACAGTCCAACCAGAGGCCACAATCATTTCTGAAATAAGTTTGACACAATCTGTACCAGCACCGCGAAACTCACTGCGCTGCATCTCAAGTGATAACGGAAGCCATCGAATATTTTGCGGCACACAAAATGGAAATGGACGGTGGCTCCAGACTCAGCGTGGTTCGAAGGAATGAAATGCTTCCCGACAAAAAATTCTGGCAGAAATGACCTCCTCAAATACCATCTCATCACACGGCTCTCTGTAAAATGGCTTGAAGACTGTGGAGCTTGTGATCTTTTTTCTTTTTATTTTCGGGTTTTGGCCAAGCACCATTTACGTGTCTCCCTCCTCGGGCTTTAGGCAACACCTCGACTTCCTACTGGAGGCTGTTAGCTCCTAGTTTCTGCGCTCTGACGGTTTACAGTACTACTGTAAACTGTGAGAGCGCGGATGTCCAACGCTATTGAAACAATTGAAACCAAGCAATACTAAAATATCACAATAAGCCTCAAGCTTAACTTGTGCCAGGGCTCCACAAAATGAAAGAAACAGATTCCATCTTCCTTGCCCCCAGAATATATGAAGACCATCTGCCTGCCACGCTCTTGTCGGATCTAACCTCCAAAGATTTTGTCTCGAAGGTCAAAATTGAAGACTTATTCACGGCTGGCCCTACGTTGGCCTTTTAAGGAGAGTGACCTTTCCTCTATTACTGTGTAGGTATACCGTGTTAAGTCTATCATGACTGTCTGAAATATTTTGGGATCATTTATATATATTTCAAGACCAAAACACTAAATCTCTTTCTTTTCTAAAGTTTTCTATAAGATTTCAAGTGCCGAGCCACTTCTAAAAATAGATGGAACCTACGAGATTTCTCGAGCCCAACTTTTCTGTTCATAGCAGCTGGTACTGATATATAGGCGAAAACGAGATTCTAAGAACCAACTTTTTCGAGACGGAGTTGCTGCAAGAGACAAAAATGCTACGTTAGTGTAGTCGCGGGGAAGCGAAGAGAGATAGATAATGGTTGCAGTTTTGGGGCCGACAAAAGAATGTAAACGTTTCTGGGTATTCCACTTGTGCTCATTGAATAACGTAAGCTGTAAGCTTCACAGGCCATATTTAGACTTTCAACTTCGCAATTATTAGGTTATGGAATTGAATTAGTCTCTCCCTTTGCCTGCTATGGTGTATAAGAAGCATTTATTTAGCTTACGTAGCCTTTTTTCACACTCAAGTCTCATTATAACATGGTGAATACCAGAAAATGTATCCAACGGAATCTGTAGGACGAAGAAGACTTATAATGAGTACTATCAGAGGAAAAACTTGAATCTATCCCTATTAATATCTACTATACGGTTCAGAGTTAATAAACCAATATATATATCCATAGATCCGATGCAGTCACTAAAAATTCTGTGAACCCGTATAAATTGATCAATAGCCTCCTTAGATATGCCAGGATCCTCCTATTTCTCCTTATGACATTCATGGAACGGTATAAAATGATAGCTAGCCTGCTTAGATATACCTGGGTCCTCCGTTAGCTCCGTCCCCAAGCAAGGATTCCAAGATTAAGATCAACCCTTCACTCTCCTCTCCGCGCTTACAGCAATTCTCATACTCTAGTACACCAATGGCTCTCACGGATCAACCAAGTTGCCCTCTTTTTCGGATCCACTCACAACCGCCTCGCTCTTCTCCGCTTCCAGTGTCTCTTCCACAAATTGATGACGAACTTACTCTAGAAAACGTTTCGTGTTTATCCTCTTGAGATACTCTATGCATTCAGTTGGTCAATTAGCTACCAAACACATACCTTTTATGTGACTCTGGGCTTTGGCTGGATTCTTTACGGTGAGAAACCGCAAGAGATGGTAATTGTAGATGGATAAGCAAGTTTGTGGGCGAGTGAGGTGATGGAGTGGCTGATGGTAATATTTATCCGGCAACGAAGTTCTCACGAATATGAAATTATATACGAGCATGTCATCGATGAATTCCTGGCCTCAGTTGAACCAAAAAAATATGCGAGGCGATACTGCGCCTTTGAACTTGCATAAATTCGGAGGCAAAGCATAAAATTTGCTTCACAAAAATTCTGACTTGAATCTGAAGGATGAAGCAAATCACGTGTTGAAGGTTTCTTCTTAAATAGGGAACAACTTTTCAAAAATTTATGTAAAATGGTAAATGTAATCGTACAGTAAATTTAGTTTTTTCAAGGAAAATAATTTTTACTTCCACGTACCTTATATGCTGACTAACACCATTCTAGTAGCCTTCTTATTATCCAGCTTGTCTATTTCCGCGAAGGAGTCCACTGAGCATCCCATTTCTAGTATCTCATTTCTGAAAGACAAGGTAAGACAAGTAGTTTAAAAAGTAAGAAGCAAGAACAGATCTCAAGCTGAGTAAAAAATGCATTTGCAGAAAATTTAATTTTACTACCAAGTAATATTTTGCGTTTATAAAGGCAATAGCATTGTTATATGTTTGCACAGCCTTGTGGTCATCTATTTTAGATTTACCCATGTACCACATATGGGTCATTTAAAAGGGCTCCAAGAAGTCCATAGGGATTAAACAGGGAGTTTTGTTACGGAAATAGCTCGTATGTCCGAACTCTTGGGTAATTGAAGTGTATGTGGTCAATAAATGATATGAGAGTTACTATATTGGGCTTTTTCTTTAGATAACACTTCAGGTGGCAGGAAACTGCCAGAACTTTTGAGGTTAGCATTTTTTTAGGGAGGGAAGGTTGGGGCTTTATCTTCAAACAGGCCTCGTTTACTGAAAAGTATTGCAGATGTATTAACTTTGCATGGAAAGATGTGTCGGCATGGGTGTTAAGTGTTGTAACATCGCTATCAATTTGATCTGACAATATATTCTCATGTGTAATTTACAAGCTGTTTACTTGATGTGTTTCTGATCTACCAAGATGTTTATATGCCCGAGATGAGATGTTAATTGTGGCTCAGATGGATCGTTGTGTATACCATATCGTGGGATGTCACATGGACGTTTCTCTAGTGTTGAAGATTGAAGTCTCTATTGAGGGGTCCGTTAAAATAAGGGAATCTACATATGTGTTTCAGCAGGTGCTAATGAGCCAAAGGAGAAGACTTCCCTAAGGGGTTTTTAGTATAAGTAGTTGGGCTTGACTCAGAGTAAAAGTGATGCTTGAGGTAGCATCAACAATCACAACTACCTTAGTATCAGACGCAAAAGCAACTGCATTCAATATTCAACAGGTGGTAGCATCGCGAGTTCATTTAGATTACTTCAGATATCATCTACATTGATCCAAATGGATGACGACTCAGGGAAACGCTTGCCTAAATACAAGGCCAAGCCATGATGAGGATTTTCTATGCGCTTTGAAGCACTATTGAATTCTAAATATTTACTCTCCACTGTAACTGGGGATCTCATTGGAGATCGAGATGAAGCTAGTCTTTCTCCTGATCTGAAGGGGAAGATATCCAAGTCTCGTATATACCTCATCCAGTCATTGGGAGACAAGCCTCTACGAACCGTCGCTGGAGAAAAGAAGAATCCGTTCAGAATGTATTCTATGTTGAAGGAAAGGTATGCAACCGTCAGTTACGCCACCACAGTTCAACTGCAGACAGAGCTATACCATTGTAGGTACAAGGACACGTACACATTGTCCGAATACATTGACAATAAGAGTCTTTTTTCAACAGAATTTAGGGCATGGGGAGTGCTATTAGTGCATCCATGCAAGTAGCGACATTGCTAGCAAGCTTCGAGGCTACAGCAGATTCGCCGTACGGTTCTGTCATTACGGCTGTTCAAACTATGAAGGATGATGAGATCACATGAGACAAAGCCACGTCGAGGCTCTTGCAGCAATATTGCACCCGCCATTCTGAGATAGACAGTGAGCAGCAGGTACTTCTACCGCAGGTTAAAGTAGAGATTGTACTCAAGATAAGAGTGAAGGGAGAATACTATAATTCTGGTAAGGGCATTGGAAAAGGGAATGTCGTCTACGGAAGAAGGATGGACAGGAAGGCCCAGAACCACGTTCTAAAGTGAAGTGGAACTTTGATGGTCAGAAGGCCGTGCTTGTGCACACGATGGGACAGAATGGCAATAACATTGTGACTGACTCTGGTGCAAGTTCTCACATAGTAAAGGACAAGGAATTATTCTCGAATCTAAAGAAGTGCGAAGTCCGCATCATTACCATGGCTGATGGGAGTAATATGACAGCACGTCAAATGGGGACAGTATTCATCTCTAATGCAGGTCGGTCTACCGGAGCACGCCCATTAAAACTTAAGAATTCTCTCTTCATCCCTTACTTGGAGAGAAAATTGCTCTCTGTACCCAAGCTGGATGCAGAGGGTATGATATATCGATTAAGAAAGACGTTTGCATTGTAGTTCATGGCCGAGAAACAATCTATCAGGGTGCCCTGAGAGACGGACTATATGTTATTGATAATATTGGTCTCCAGGAACAATTCAATGTCGCAGCTGAACGTGCTAGTGGAGTAGACGTGTGGCACCTACGGTTCGGCCATGAAAACAAGGCTATGTTGAACGAGATGTCGCGTAATCATACTGTGAAGGGGTTAGATGTGAAGGAAATAGCACTCCATGAAGTACACTGCCCTCCGTGCAGTATGGAAAAACAGATTAAGCTAACAATGACTCCAAGAAGCAGCATGCCTGCGAAGCCAATGGAAGTCTTGTTTCCAGATATATGTGGGCCTAGGCCTGTTGCAAGCATGGGAGGAAACCGCTACTTCTTTTCATTTGTTGATGGACACACCATATACAAGGAAGTTAGGTTAACGAAGAACAAATCAGATGTTCTGTCATGTTCTCTGATGATCAGGGCCAAACTTGAGAGAAAATTTGATTGCCGTATTAAGACTTTATAATTCGATAATGGCGGGGAGTACATAGCCCTTAAGCAAGAGCTACGAGAGCTCGGTATTGAATGGCAGTACTGCTCTCCATACACGACGGAACAAAATGGCGTGGCGAAAAAGTTGAACAGGACCATTATGGAGTCCGCAAGGACAATGTTAATTCATTCATGGTTGCCAGATATATTCTGAGGCGAGTCTGTTACTACCGCTGCTACCATCCGGAATATTACGGGGACGAGGAAGCTAAAGGGAAAACATCTTTTGAAGCTTTTACCGGTAACAAACCAGATGTCGGGAATTTACGGGTGTTCGGTTGTGAGGTATGGATATATGACGACTCCTAGAACAAAAAGAATTTGGACCCGACGTCTAAGAGAGGCATCCTACTTAGATGTATGCGACACTTCAACTATAGGGTCTGGAGAATTTAGGAGAATCGTGTTGTTCATACACGCCATGTTCAATGAACAGGTCTTCCCTGCCCGTGAATGGACGAGCAGGAACCCATCCCAAGTCTGTACCGCTCTGGAGGAAATTTGTGAGCCAGATGAGCTATCTAGAGGGAGTGAGGCACAAACTGAAAGTCCTCCACACAATGTCTCAGGGGACAACTCAGAATACATAGTCAAAAATGATGACATCCCGACTATAATAGCTGCTCCATAGCTTACTGCTCAGGAAGAGGAGGATATGTTAACATACCACCCACCGCCCACTGATGTTGACCATATCAATCCTGATAAGGCTTTGACATACTACCCTCCTACTGAAGCAGGTATGATTGCCAAAACTGTTGACTGCATACCGAGAGATGTCAGAGAATTAATAGAAAGTACCGACAGTAAGTTATGGAAGGAGGCTATCAACAAGGAGATGAGAAGCATCTGGGATAGGGACACCTGGTCTGTTGAGCCCATACCAAGAGGCGCGAAGGTTCTGGATACTAAGATGATATTTGACCTGAAGAGAAAAGCTGATGGGTCAATTGATAAGTACAAGGCGATGCTTGTTGTGTGAGGGTTTCACGAGGGCGAGTTGATGACGTTTATGCACCAGTAGTTGATTTTTCTATCGTGCGACTTTCATTGGCTTACCTTACACGCGAGTGCGTCGCCCACCATTTAGACGTGAAGAATTATTTCCTCCACGGCAAACTGGAAAAGAATACAAATATATTTTTGAAGCCACATCATGGTATAACTATGAATCTAAGGCCTGTAACTGGTCTAAAGTTGATAAAAGCCCTTTATAGGTTGAAGATAGCCGCTAAGACCTGGTTGGAATAGTTTAAGGACAGTTTGCTGTCTCTCGGATTTAAACAAGCGCGAGGTGATGATTGTTTCTTTCCAGCTGTGTTTGAAGACACTGAAGTATGGCTGCTCGTTTACATTGATGACATCCTGGTGATGAGTCGACGTTTCTATTCAGTATACATGGTGAATCAAATGTTAAGCTCAAAATTTGAGGTCAATGACCTCGGTACTGTTAAATCGTTCCTGGGTGTTGAGTTCATCCGGCATGAAAATGGATTATTTTTGCGTCTGTCACAATATACCCGTGTGTTATTGGAACGGTTTGGAATGGAAAACAGTCGGAGTGTAGATACACAAATTCTCCCACCACAAACTGCGTTGAAAGAGGACTCAGACATCCTCAATAGCAATTTGAAGACCAATTACCAGATGAAGATCGGTGGACTGCTGTATCTGGCAACTCGAACTAGGCCATACATCAGTTTGGCATTAGGTCCGCTTGGGAGGAAGTCGAGCCTGCCCACTGCTTGAGACTTGAACAGACTTGAAAGGGGTTTCAAATATTTAAGTGGGACTACAGAACTGTAACTATACATGGAGCTTGGTGAACGAACCACAACACCAGTCATCATTGGCTACAGTGATGCAGATTGGACAGGATGTCAAGAGACAAGGCGTTCCACAAGTGGAGCTGTGATCACGTTAAACGGCATCCTAGTCACGTGGAAGTCAAAGAAACAAGCGGGACCTGTACTATCATCTTGTGAAGCGGAATATGTCACATTCTCTGAATGTGTGAGGTTGTGAATGGTGTGCGTATGGTCATTTTTGATCTACCCTTGCTGGGTTCTTCCCCGATACTTGTTCCAGAGGATAATGCTTCTGCTATCAAGTGGTCTGACTCGGAAAAATGCCAAGTCATGTTGACATTCGATTCCATTTCGTGCGAGATACTGTGTCAGAAGGTGTTTTAATGGTGAAGCACTGTCATTCAGAGCGCATGATTGCAGATATCATGACAAAAGCAATACTACGAAAACAGTTCTTTGAATTGCGTGATGAATTGGTAATTGGTAGTGTTACTATTGATAGCGATATTAAGGAGGGTGTTAAGTGTTGCAACATCGCTATAAATTTGATCTGACAAGATATTCTCATGTGTAATTTACAAGCTGTTTACCTGAAGTGTTTCTGATCTACCAAGATCTTTACATGCCCGATATAAGATGTTAATTGTGGCTCAGATGGATCGTTGTGTATACCATATCGTGGGATGTCACATGGACGTTTCTCTAGTGTTGAAGATTGAAGTCTCTATTGAGGGGTCCTTTAAAATAAGGGAATCTATATATGTGTTTCAGCAGGTGCGAATGACCCAAAGGAATAGACTTCCCTAGGTTTTTTTAGTATAAGTAGTTGGGCTTGACTCAGAGTAAAAGTGATGCTTGAGGTAGCATCAACAATCACAACTACAGAAGTGTCAGACTCACAAGCAACTGCATTCAATATTCAACAATGGGGGCCCTAAGAACGCGACTCAGCTGTTTGATGAAAAAACTTCTTACGTATCACTGTAGAAAAGCCTGCGAGGCTTTAAGGAGCTATTTGTCACAGATCGTTATACTATTCTTACCCCGAATATCTCTGATCTGAGTGTCTAGTTACAAGTCTTGCTCTTGCCTGTCTGTTTATCAGTATGGATCTGGCTTCACTTGTCTCATAGAGTGATTAGAACTGTTTACCGCTCCAATTACTCCTATTCTTAGGAATAACATTTGATATCATACCACAGCCTGGTAGGATGCTGCTCTATGTTCTTTATGTCAACTACGCTCTATTTTAGCTGAAATAAGGGCCCATATCAGCGCCAGTTGATTCGAAACTGCAGAATGCTGTTAACTATCCGATAGCATGTGCACCTGGGATAGACCCTGTTCCCATGGATAAGGTGCCTCGTTCATCTGAATTTCTAACCCTTAGCTAGAATTGACGGAGACCTTGATACTATATCTAGAAGGTGTTACACGAGTAGTCTCGGAAGAATTGACTATTTACATGGAAGAACAACAAATAAATTTGACAAACAGTACACAACACGCAACGCACTTTTTCGTTGCAACTGCAGCCATGCGGTTCACCCTGGAAAACCTTGTCCCGGTCCGCATTGAAAATTATGTAGGTCTACGGAGGCGCATATCCCGGCTCTTCAAATCCCCTAAATTAACGCTACGGAGATACTGGTGCTATTGCTGACTACCCCGAGGTATCTCGCCTCTGAAGTAACAGATAGCGCCGACCATTTCACTCTTCTTGGTTCCGCGACAATATTTTCCAATAAAATTTGGTATAAAGGATAGCTCTATATTCTTTCGTAAGCTGAACGACGAATTTTCACTACGGAGTCTGGATCCAATAAAATGGAAAAGAATGTAAGGTTGTGATTATATCGAGGTTTCTGAGGTATTCGAAAGCAGATTAAAATTCCAGAAAATTTTATAAATTATCTTTGAATGTGTGATGCTGTTGTATATTAAACAAAACTTGAGTTAGAATCATAGTTTATATCGAGGTAAAGAGCCATTGCGGTGTGATTGGATTTTTGGATTATCGATAGCGGTGTGATATTGAGGTGTCCAGGAAGTAAATATGGTTCGGGACAAAAGTAAATTCAGAAAAAAAGCCTAGTAGGTGTGATACGTTCTTTGGATGGCACAGATGTCCAATCTGTTCAAACTGAGCAGGGAGAGACTAATTCAGTACTGTTTTCCTCGACGAAAACATCTGCGTAAGTTTCGGCCGTGGTTTCTAATTACAAAAGACCACTATATAAACCTTGCAAGTGGAACGTAAACTCCAGATGAGACATACACTGTTCAGTGATTATCTAAAAGACTTTGAGTAATTAACCTTCAGGGAGAAATAACTGTATAAAGCATGCTGCGTCGACTCCTAAGAAGATGGATAAGTGGAAATCAACAATGTAACAATCGACATATTTATTCAGATTATAGACCTCAGCTATCAGAGACCCAGAGGACGAATGGATTTGATAGCAACAGAAGTTACACTTCAAGTGACAATCATCGCAGCTCAAGAGGGGGAATGTCAAGTACCTACAACACTCAGTCGGAATGCAGCTCTAAAAGCCCGCGAGGAAGGATAACTGCCTCCCGTCGGATGTACATTTCGAGTGATGGGTCTTACAGATCAGGTGGAAGAAGCGCGAACGCTCATGGGGCCAGCTCAAGCAATAATTCGGAAAACAGAAACTTAGTAGACTCCCGCTTTGAACTAGGCCGTAAAATCGGACAAGGCTCCTTTGGCAAAGTATACAATGCCACTGATACAGAAACGGGAAGGAAATACGCTGCGAAGGTAGCCGAATGTTCGGACGGGATTTCCATGCTTCACAACGAGTATCGAGTCTACTCGGACCTAAGGAGAGTGGGTCAACTTTCGAATATTCCAAAGCTTTATTATTACGGAGGTTGGAATGGTAAGAAAGTATTAATTATTGATAAGCTCGGGAACTCCCTGGAAAGTCATCTGAAACGGGGCGGAACGTACTCACTTCGTTATGTCTTAATGACAGGGATTCAGATGAACCGGAATATCAAAACACTCCATGATGCAGGATGGATCCATAGGGATATAAAGCCGGGAAATATTCTCAGTGGGGGCGGGGACGAGAATGAAATTTATCTGGTTGATTTTGGCGTTGCCAAAAGCTATGAAATGGCTCACCAAGACCGTACAGACACTTGTACCCATTCATTAGATCGTATAGCTGGAGACGTGTTGTACGCTTCGCCAAACTGTCACGCTCACTCTGAAGCCTCCTTTCGTGATGATTTTATTTCGTTGGGTTACACCATGGTTCAGATGTACAACGGTCGACTACCGTGGGAGGGCCGTTCCTACTCAACATTTGAAGAAGCAGTATCCCTCATGAAACGGGCCAAAGAAAATACATCATTTCGTTCTCTTTGCTGGGGTATGGGCCACGAAGTGCACGCATTCTTCGAGTATGTCGCCTCGCTATCATTTTCAAGCCGAGTCGATCATGCTTACATTGAAAGGCTACTTTCAAAAGCCCTTCGGAGAATGTATGGAATAGACATTTAGGCGAGACAAGCACAATCTCTTTTCATTCCTGCGACCGGACAAGGGAGAATTTACTGACCCGGGGGGAATGTGGGGTGCTTTAATATTGTAAAGATATGGTTGGTTTTGGCCCGGAATATCCTATAGAGTGAGCAGTAATACCTTTAAATTTTACCTAAAAAGCCGACGTAAGGCTGGCCAGCTAGTATGTATGTTGCGTTTTAAATTACAGCCGCGGCAGCGTGCCTTTGGGTAAGGGGAAAGTTGTTGTTGTTTTTACTGTTGGAAGACATATTTGTTCTATCCTAGAGTTTTCCAGATAACCACAATCGGCTCAAAAAGGTGTGTTGACAGAGCAATGGGGGAGAAAGTATGCTCCCTAAAAGGCTACCTTCTGCATCAGAGATGTATTCAGACTCAACTGCCTCCGCTCACTTCCTTTCATTTGTAAATTTTTGGTTCCTCATTTCCTTCCTCCTGATAGGACTTGAAATCCTTTATTAGCTTCTCGAGACCCAAAATGGTCCTCATGCATAGACATGCAGCGCAAGCAGTACTGTCTAATGGGGTATGCCTCCTCGCCTGCCATGACCCGTCGATGTAGTTAGAGGGTCACGGAGTCGCAGACCCTGTTCTTTTTTCTCCTTTCCTTCTCTCCAAACTCTGTTTAGATTCTCCCGGTTAGAAATGTCAAAAGACGAAGGAAACTACCCCATCATTCCCCTCATACCATATATACAATAAAAGCCCGACTTCCCCACTGACCCTCTGTGTTGAGGAAATTCGGGCTATTCAAACTTGAAGCTGAGTGGAGTTGTGGTCAGGGCATACTTTATTGTGGACAAAGGGGCATCAAAGACTGCTGAAGACTGCTGCAACGGGACGACTAAAGGCCCATGACTGGTTAGAAATTGGGACAATTCAGTAGCCTTTTGAAACTAATATAGGGAGCTTGCTAATCATTGACAACTGTTCAAAGCCACTGGACACCGGGTGGGATGTAACTTAGTGTAGGTTACGAGAATTATTGTTGTTCCAGATACCGTAAACCGAAGAAATGGTGGTGGTAGATCTTTATTTGTCGTACAATGTCGCACAGAGGCGTGCGGAGGGTATTTATAAATTAACTACGGATGCGGGCGGCGGGTAGAAACTTGTCGCGCCTGCATTATTTGGAGACTAAATGCAAAACGGGTAACGAAGTCGCGGAGCTCCTGTTGAGGGAGGAACCGCGACGGGAAGCAGCGAAGGAAGCAAGGCGGCGGAAAAAAGCCTTACCGTCGTCGCCCAAGGCGCCATAGATATCAATCCCGACGGGGGAGAGGAGGATATCGTTTCGGTTGCAGTAAGTGCCGTAATGACGATGTTTCTCGCGCTCTGCGAGTGTCACGGCGGAGCCGGCAGTAACCGTACTTGGCGAAATGTGGCGGCGTGCGGAGGGGTGGGCAACAGTAACGTCGACGGCTATATCGGTACTGTGAAGCCCGTATGCAGCGGGTATGTAAATATCCATTCGTAGCACGGGGAAATGCCGCAACTCAAGTTGGGAGGAAAAATTGGGGGAATTTTTGGGTTATTCTAATGCATGGGAAAATGTGGTCGGTTATATCCACGCCGCTAATGCGTTATGCGGGATAAGTGGTCACCAATGGTGTTTTAATGATCGAAAAATAGGTTAGGCCAAGGTGAGAGTGGAGAATATTCGAGATGCTCCCTTGAAATGCATCTGTTGGTCGGTTGAGAAAGCGAGATGCTATTCTGGTAGTTCAAAGAAATTATGGAAAAATAAAAACTAAAGGGCACGTGGCAGCAGCATTATCTGTCACCTCATACCTGATATTCCGTAATAAATAACAATGCCTATACTGTACAGTAGTGTTAGGTTAATGTTAGAAATTCGAGTTGTGAATTGTATTGTGCATTACAGCACAGTACTGTAAGTACAGTATTGGTTCAGACAGTTCAGACAGTAATACACACGAGTGGGAATAGGGCTCCAATGAAAAAGGTATTAGTATGTATCCCACCTCTGCGACCGCCTGAAACGGTTCCTACCACACGACAAAATCCCCACCACTTCTCCATGCAGTCCGCAGGCACCAAAATGCCCTCCGTCAAATACAGTCTTCGAACAACCCCCTTCCGCCGCCACACAGGCACACTCTCCCGCCAATCCACACCCACCCTAACTCTCACACACCACCTCGTCCCAAACTCCTCATCCCACATCGGCCAAATCACACCAATCTCTCCAGCCCCCGAACCCTCCACCAGCCCCCTCTTCTACGACCCCAAACCGTCACCTGGACTCTCCAATCACCCACAAACCAACTCCTCGCCGCCGCTCACCTCCCCCATCGCTGGTCCATGCGCTTCCAACTCTCCGTCAACGACCGTCCCTATCTTCTCCGTCGCACACGTGCCAACCGTTATGCCGTGCTTGACATGCCCCTGGAAGCAGACTCTCGTGTTGAGTCACAGGCGCCTGAGGTCGGTTATATTACCGTGTCCGGCTTGCTAGGAAAACAGTATGACGCCGTATTCGACCACGGCGTGCCCGAATGGCTCCCGCCGTTTGTCTTTTGGCTCGTCCTTATGTACTCTCGGAGGGCAGGCAATGATGTCGGGTATTGCGAGCTGCCGGAGAGGGTAAGAAGTGTTAAATTGTGAGGATGTGGATCGGTAGGGACAATGACATTTGGGGAGGGATTGCAAGTTTAGTGTGGTGCACACTCGATTTCCATATATCGCCCTACTTTGGGATGGGATTTTTTGTTAGATCGTGAGGAATGTACCTGTGAGAGCAAGGGAATCATGCAGATAGGGCTGAGGAATGACGTAGCAAACATTACGGCCCATGATACCGCATGATGACTGGTTCTAACCGGGCTCCCTGGGATGTAGTGTGAATTAATTTGCCAGTCTTAGTGCAAGCCGATATAAGTACGGAAACATGGAGGATGCCTGGATGTTAAAAGGAACAGTTGATTGTGGGTCGATTCGCTCAAATCCTCTTAGGATTAACTTCAAAGTAATCGTTCCTCTTGCTTGTACGTAGACTTTAATACAATCCTACTAATACATCTGGCGCGAATACCCATTATCCTTTTTATCCTTGGCATGCTCTATTTAGTCAATTTTGGTTGTTCCGAAAGCATTAGGATAGATTGAAATATCTTCTAGGAGCGAAATGCCCAAGCCTTTTCTTCTTGTTGATTGATCTCTGTCCTGCGAATATCATTTCGAACAACTATCTCATCATACCATACGACCTTATGAAATAGTTTCAAAATCAATGTTTGTACTGAAGGAATTTTGGAAGATAGCAAGTTCTTGTTTTCATTTTTCATGAGCATTTTCGGCTTCTCCAGCTCATAAGGAAGAATTAAACTAAAACAAGGAAATAGCCACTAAAAGGTCCTGCAGCTATTCATGTACCACAAGCGAGTCATCAGACCCAAAGCGTCTTTCGACAATGACTCGTTAGCAAATACGCCTCATTGTGGTTAGGAGAAATATGCTTCATCTTGAGTATGTCACTACGGATCAATTCTTTCAGATTGTGTAACCTGAGATCGATTTGTTCGTTCTTTGGTGTCAAATTATCTACCGTGGCCACTTAAATGGTCACAGTATCCTCTGAATTGATAGCAGTTGTGCAGAAGTGGCGAGCTTCAGTCAAAGAGCTTGGTGACATATTTACCAAAAGAATTTTCTTATCCAGGGTACATCTTTTCGAAAAGCTGCGAGCGCAACTTATTCGGATTCTCTAGACGAGTTTGCGATAAATTGCCTCCCCCCTTCGATTTCCAGTAGATTGGTGAACCGTTGATTTTGACCATGAACTCAGTAGTTCATAGCCTGTTATTCACACATCCGCCCAGTCCGCATCAAAGTAACCACCGATCGAATCTGCTGTGATACCTTATGTACTTTTACAGTGTAGGACCAGGTAACTAGTCCCGTTTAGATAATGTAGGAGTGATTCGACTGGCTTCAAATGACGCTCAGTCGTGTCGTTGACTTGACGAGCCGATGAAGACACGTGACAAGTCAGGTTGAGTTGAAACGGTTGAGCAGAGTAATCTGCAGATTATGTTTCGATAAGCATGATGATCATTCCCATTTAGTTTCGACTCAACATAATCAGCTCCAAAAAGAAGTTTGATATACATCAGGAGTGGAATCAAGGTAGCATTTGATGGATACATTCCATATGCCCGCAGATGGGTTTTTGCATAGCGTGTTTTGACGATCCAACTTTTCAGTGGAGAGGAGGTGATTGTTCATCCGATGAAGGATTTCAGTTTACCAAAGAATTTGATGTAGAATGTGAATGAAATGAAATCTTTTAAGTTTTGAAGTACGGCATAGTACTTCAAAGCAAAGGTCATGTCATCGATCACGATTTTTAGTATTAGGTTTGGTATTTTGAGCTAGTACGAAGAAAAAATAGTCCGTTATCGAAGTAGGAAGGTTTCATTCCTCAATTGACAAGTACTTTGGTAGCAAAATGTGGCGTACATATGCCTTGCTTGCTGGGCGCTATAGATTTCCGTATTCCACAGATTTACCTTCTTCTTTAACGTGGTATTTCACAGCCCTTACAGCTTTACAAGAATTTATTGCATCTACTTTACTGTAATGTGGATTCAAACCCCGAGAATATTACAAACAGGGCGACTAGACACTTTGCTGTCATTACAATTTTCCTTTCAGTTCTTGATACAACGTGTTAACCCATAAGTACACTTGGGATATTTACGGGTGACTTGCACAATGGGATATTTTATCACTGCTTTCCCATTCGAAAGTTGCCCAGCTATCCCATGCTAGCTGGACCAATTTACGTTTTTCATCTTGCCACACAACGTCATTTATGCCGTCTGAAATTCCAAAAGCGCTACTTAAAATACCATCAGAGCCGTCTAAGGAGGAAAAAGTTGCATTCGATACTGGTACACTACATTTTTCTTTAGTATGCAGGTATGTATAGTTCTTGTAAACAATGATTTGGAGGTAGCGGGTTAACCCAACCAGCCTGAACCAAAGTTTCAACCGCAGTTCAAACAAGATCCGCTAGCGTGCGATTAATACCCCACATCGTGCTAGCGCCACGAGTATATGTTTTTTTCCAATCGGCCAGTGCGATAAAATCTCTACTAAATTTATCTCAGCTTCCCGATTGCAAACAAAGACTGACATTATGTCTTTTCCCCTGACCCTTACGAGGTATCCAACAGTGTCGTAAAACAAGAATGAAAAGGGCTGCCCTACATCCCGATCAAAATATGCCTCAAAAGACCTCGCCGAATTTCTCTCCCCACTAACCTCGTTGTTCGTACCATCTGGCAAGCTAGAAGATCCAAAGACCCCAGCCCATCCGTCGAATCCGAGAACCCCGCTTGCAGACTTCACCTTACGCAGCCTCGGAGAGCCCAAAACACCGACGCCGACTCATTTTCAAGGCCACGATCTTGTATTACCCGGAGCGCTTTCAGATCCAAGAGCACCTCCCTTTGTTATGATTCAGGAGCCTTGAACTCCTTTTCGATCATTTGTTCAACCCCTATCGACCAGTCTATGATTTTTATCCCAGTCTTAAGGAAGCCGTCCCATCCGACCATACTGAATTCGTCAAGGCCTCCGAAAAGTCCAAGGGCTCCTTTCAGAAAGCTTCGAGTGCTTCCCAACTCCACCTTTTTTCGTTCCAAAGAGTGGTAAACCATCGAATAATCAAGGCTAGGCTCCCGAAAAGGTCGCAGATGAACAAGAATCCGAAATTTTCTCAGTTTCATTTTCTATATGTTCAAGTCACTTGAAGCGATCGCGTCCAGCATTTCGATTACCTCCGTTACTGTCCTCACATCCGCCGTATAAGCAAGGAATATTCAAGTACAAGCACCGCAACATTGACTTGTTCAGTGATGAAGTCCTCGTCCGCCATCAAGACGCCGCCAAGCATCGACTGACATTCTTGGGCCATAAATGAACTTTTATTTTTCCATTAAAATAGCTTACACTTTGAGCAAAAGAAAGAAAAATAAAGTTATAAGCTCATTTCTTTTCCGAATTCATGTGTTTGATGTGTTCACCCTTCCGCTGTGAGTACAAGCTTTCTTCTGCTGCCATCAGATCCTTTTAGTTTGTTTTACAAATATGAGCACATTATATCGCAATCAGTACCTATATAGGACAATCGCCGTGAAGCAAGAACCGGAGGAAAGAGTACTATAACACACCACACGTGATTGACGTCAGCCCTTACGTCAGGAAAAGAACTTCTTGTAACTGCTCCTGGCGTAATTGAACCCGCGAACACTTTATCGGAAGCTGCTGACACATAACGAATTAGTCACCTGGACCGGAATTTGAAGCTGTGAGGAGAGCCATTAATGTTCCAAAAAACGTTTTTCCAAAACTAATTGCTTCGCTGCTGGAGTGGAGGACCGCGACAAGGTTACAACTCTGGAACGCAAACTCGACTGGTGCCTCCCTGCTCCGTCAACTGACCCATCTTCTGCACCATACACGCCGAATATCACCTACCCACTCCTGGCGTTTGATTCTCTGGGCGCCCTTTCACCTGATACCATTGCGTTCATTGAAGAGTTACTTTCGCGGATCGCGTCTAAGTGTGACTCGAGACCTGGTGTTATCCGCCGCCGTATCTACCAGCGACTGAGTTGGACCGTCTGGTCATCCATCGCTCAGGCTATCCTGTCACGAACCTCGATACGCATGAACGACGAGGCACATCCAGTTAGGTCCCAGCCGTGTAGATAGAACCTGAGCACTCCCCAATGCATTAGAATTCTTCATGTCCTACTGACGTGGACCACCCGGTTAGCTCTTAGCTCGAAATATAGTCGGATCCAGCAGTGGACACCCGTTATGATGATTCCATAAAATTTTTCTCTGGCTATCAGTACGAAGTGCCTCTCCTCATGCCGGGCACAGAACTTCGGCCCGCGGGCATCCTGGTTCGCCCCTCCCCGCCGATACAAGCAACGAAGAGAGACGGCTTGTCGCGTGTGATATCATCTTTGTCTCCGCGTTCAAAACTGTAGCCCGCATCAAGGCCACATCGGCCACCGGCGATGCTGTGGAATTTGCACACCGTAAAAATTTACAGGATGTGGAACCCAAGTTCCTGTGCCGCACTGGTTCACCGTCCAAGAGCCCGACCGGTGAGCCGAACTTCACCATTCAACCGATTGCTTTTGACTCTCTCGGGGTATCTGCCCCCCAAGCTATCGTATTTATTGAGGAGTTAATCCGCCGAATAACACGAAATTATAATATAACTGCAAGCATGACAGTATCAATAACAAGATATAACTAAAATTGAATTATTACTCATTCATACAATATCAGATGTGAAACTTCTGAACTCAAAAAGTCTTATCTGACGTTTCACATGTGATTTTGTAGCTTCTCCATAGGGAATTTGAGCTATTATATTACAATTCAGATCTCATGCTTCGATAAATGTGAATTTCGTACCACATAAGCTGCGAAATTCATCCTGACCAACGTCAGATATTGTCTTCATTAATGCAATTTGATTTAGCTTAGACATCTCAAATATATTCTCTGTTTTGGTGATTTTTTGTCTCAAGTAAAAAACGAGAAGCAGTAGCCTCTTGGATTGAACTGAATTCTTAACTAGCATTTGATCCAAGTTTCACGAATTATTTCGTTTGTCTGGCAATAGAATCATTAGTAGCAAGACCTATTAATCCTTCAGTATTCAGGGCGCTAATACGAAACAGTTAACGAAAATAGCATTCTGCTAAGCAAGAAGTCCTACCTGTATATAACGAGGGTTACTGCGTATCGCCTGCGAATAATACAAAATCAGTACAACGAATAATGTAAGTAATCTCAATAGACCTTTCTCCTATTTTACATGCCCGCAATGTTATAATGTGAAGCTCAATACATATATTGGAATATAGGGTGAATAGACTCTTTCACTCGTTCATAACTCAGGGTCCAGCTGAAGCTTGATGAAAGTTCCTATATAGTGGTTTTGACCAAGTTTGTCCATAGTGATGCATAAATAGCTCAAATATATGCTTCCCAGGAAACTTTTAGCAATGAATTGATCACTAAATCTGCAATTAAATTATATTTCGTCCATTCCTTTGAGTAGTCCTTCAAATGAATATTTCGAACGATTAGTCGGAAGAAACATACATTTATGGAACTTTTCGGAGCCAAAAAGTGATGACTTGGCTGTTTCAAGGGAGATCCATGTAGATATTTGAACAAGTACCATAAATTTGTAAAACAATTGCAATTTAGCATAACACAATGTATTCTTAACTCCACCATAATTTTCAATCATACGTTTTCTAGAATCTTATCAAATGCACTGTACTATTTCTAATAGAGCATGCTCATATCGCTTTAATAATAGAAAAAGTAACTGCTTTACTTACCCGTTGTAATAGAGTACTGTTATAATTTAACTTCGGACTTCAATGTTATTCCATTATCGACTCTACTTAATTTTTTGGTCAATTTAGCAAGAAAAACTCCCCTCGAGAAGATGGATTAGTACTTCAGGCGAAGCAATGTCCCTGGTGGACTACCTAGTTTTAGTTGATATTAAATGTATATTAAATTGCATATATAGAGTTGAGTTATATCTACAAAGCAGACAGAGTCTTCAAAACAATAATTTCTTACCTTTTAATCTTCCTATCAGTCCATAATGCCTAAATGAAAAGAAACAAAAATATCATCTATTTCACTCAAATCTAGATACTGGACGAGGAACGGAACTGGATTAAATCCATATCCATAGATCCGTGATGTTCATATTCGAGTAAAAATAGTGTACCAAAAACATTCACAAAAAAGTGGAGTTCAATCGAATTATATTAAGAAAAGACTTGAGTTAGATTATTTGAATAAAGTGAGAAAATAATTTATCTAGTTTAATTCTTTAAAACACATTATATTTGAGTGGGAAATGGAATGAGATATTAGACATTAAAAGAAAGTTAAGCTACTTTGGAAATTAAAAATCAAATGTAATAATTGTTCGTACAGATTCAATTTATAAAACAGAAACTTACGATTCGTTAGAAGTATTGGAGTAAAGGAGAACTGCTAACTATTATAAAAAGAGTTGAAGAATTTCACCACAAATTCGCGAAAGTATGATTTTCATGTCAGACACCAAACTTGCCTCAAATAGTTAAGATATTCAATTTTTCAGCCATACAATACGAAGAGGTTTTCAAGGGTTGAAATGAACTAAGTTCAATAAATTTTTTTTGAAAGCTTCAATAGCTTCATAGCGATGTGTTTAAGTATATAAGTACAATAAAATTGCCATTTAACTGCTAAAAATGATTACTGGATATGAGTAAATGAGAAGTCTATCAAAGTTGAACTTAAATAATGTATTGTGAAATTATTTGGATTTCTGCTGACGTAAGAACTATGAAAATCTCGGAACAAGCATTTTATCGAATCCAAACAGCAAATAGGGGATATTGAATAGTACCGAAATACCACGACCTGATAACATTAATGTTTACATTCGTAATGATTCTAAATTATCAATACGCACTGTATTGATAATTTAGAACCGTTATGAATGAAATAGGGACGCTAAAGGTGAAAATATTGAAATATGTGATTCGCAAAATTTCCCGATTTGAAACATGATACATACAGAGATGATTCCCTCACTGACTCAATATTAATGTTATCTACAGGTAAATAGAGAATTGGATATATTATGTGGTCAAGCTAGGGAAAGATATGTTCCCAAAAATACTTTCAAAACTAATGAAATAGAACAAAAAACCTGAGAGACAATAAAAATCAGAATATTCCTACCAAAGCAGAACAGGGATGGAAAGTAAAATTGTTCCTAAAAAATATAAAAATGATAATTAAAGAAGAAAGTGATTGAAGTAGTGGAATGATTTATCACGCCTCTCTTGGTGAATTGAAAACTAAGGAAGTGATTTTAATCATATTTATCGCACAGATAGACGCAACTTTAAATATTTTCCTTCCAAAATTTTTCCAGAGGGTGGATGCGAGAAATAGATGGAACAAATATTTTCGAATAAAAATACTGGAAGACCAATATAGCTCAATTTTATATTACATACAATAAAATGAACG
Organism: Kappaphycus alvarezii; assembly: GCA_002205965.3. Classification (NCBI taxonomy): domain Eukaryota; phylum Rhodophyta; class Florideophyceae; order Gigartinales; family Solieriaceae; genus Kappaphycus; species Kappaphycus alvarezii. The sequence goes on along the minus strand of NADL03000477.1, from coordinate 367,125 downwards.
GATTCTGAAAAACGCTGGGACTGTAAACGAAAAATAGTAACAATGGAAGTTTTAAACGTGAAATTTAACGTGTTTAAATTTGTGAGAGTTTTTGAAATAACCTGAGACGAAATTATGAGGTACTAGATCATTGGGGAAAGAAAAACCTTTATACACATTTGACTATACTGGACCGTAGCTATATATTTACGTATCTTATAAGACTTGTATTGATAAAAACTTAGTTCTATATTCATTAAACTGTAGACATTAGAAAAAAACTATACCAAAACATCAAGAAAAAAATCAAAGATTTACGAGAAGATCTAGTCAAAGTTATCAATATTATTGCCGAAGAAAGGGATAGAATGTCTCAAATATGAGCTTAATTTTTTACCACAACAACTTAACACGATTTAATTAATAAATATAGAACTATTGCAAAAAGGAGAGGAATCTAAAATTCATTCAAATACCTACATGTAACAAATGGTAAGTATTTTCAAATGTTTCCCCTACTAAAGTTATTAAAATGAGTAATGAAAAAGATAATTTAATCGTTAAAGTCTAGTTTCGCTCCAACGTGAATCCTCTGGGATTCATCCCTAAATATTTTGCTTTTTATCTTTTTATGAGTAGTATATTAAAAAAGCGATCGGAGCATGATACATTTTTTGTGCTAATTTCTTTTATTTGGACTTACGGATATCACAGTAAGGTATTTCTACTTTCAATGTTTACATAAATCATTTAAATGTCCCTGAATTAGGTACAGGATAATACGAAAAACGGCAAATATCTGAGTTACATGCATTCAAAAATTATTCATCACAAAAGTTTTAATGATTTATCGTAAAAATACGAAAAAAAGATAGTCGAAAAAGAAGGGAAATAAATTTTAAAAAATGAATTCATATCATACTTGCTATTGAAAGCATAACTTTCTATAACAATCGTAAATTATTTATCGTGCTCAAGTATTCATCGTAATGAATGAGTCTTTAATTTGAAGATTACATAAATAGAAATTAATAAAACATATTAATGAATATACCAAAACTTTGAAAGACTTTTATAATATCAACAATGTTAATAAAATTGGTTTTAGTTAGTTTATAATACACCCGACAGTGGCAGCTCTAATTGGAGGCAACTGAAACAATTTATATTATTGATAAAGCAAAAAAAATAAAATAAACCTTTCAATAGTATTAGAAGCACATACGCTGTTTTAAGGAGCCAGTTTATTTCCTCTGAAATCGAAAAACCCTGGTCAGGTCTTGGGATCACTTTTTTGTTAACTAAGAATTATCACTTCTTAATTCGATATATTCTATAGAAAGACAAAGATAATCCCCGGAATAATTTCTGGAACCTAATAGGATCAATCGAATGAGATAAGATAAGTATCACCATGAGTAGTCTCGGAAAATAATGAATATTAAATCTAAATCCTGAATTAATGTTATGCTTTCTTGCTGACCTAGGAAGCAAAAATTGATCAAAAATACTGACTATGGATGTATTTTCGGTGCATCATTAAATAAAAGAATCCAATGAATTACATTTGGCTATTTCTATGTTATATAGACTATTCATATTTAATTCTTGGTATATTGCGAAAGATGTGAGGAAAGGATAAAGAACATATCAAGAGCCTAATGAATTAATGAATTGATTGCGTTTACCCACGACGATATAAAGAAATCACAGTAAGCACAGATATAACGGAACCACATTCCGAGGAATAAAAAAATATATCTTAGGTACAGTACGGCTGTCAAGTTTAAATTTATGACATATGCCAATTACTAACGCCAGGTGGATATGCACATAAAAATATCAATAGTTATTGCATTTTTGTCTCCGTCGAGGCCTTGCATATTTTGGAGTTCATTGAGTCAAATATCTTCTCGACAAACGGAGACATCGTCAAAGACTTGATGTACATCTTCTGGCATCCTTTAAGAAATTTTTATTTCTTTAGACAGATTTTTCATATCTCATTGATGTTAGTCTTCCCGTAAGAACTTTTGAAGTTTATCTCAGTAATTTTTTGAAAGAAAGTAATCTTTGATTTCTAATTTGCATAAATGGAGTCAACTTCAATGAATCTTAAATTAATATTCAACCTATAATTATATCGACTTCTCAACATGCTACTGTAGGTTAGAAACGGGGTGATTCCAAGAGGGCCGTATATCTTGACTCTTGACATTTTATCGATGACTAGCTTGGATACGGTATCAAAGTTCTTAAAGATCCTTTCACATACTATAGAAGTATTGCGGAATATTATTAAGATCGCTGATGTTTATCTCACAGGCGATTTTCATTTTCAAGAACGAATTATATAAATGTAAGTTATTTATGTACTACTGACGACTGTTCTCAAAGTCCATGTTTTATTCGTCTGCTTATTCTTCGTTTTTATTTGTTTAAAAGTACATATTTACAATTAAATACTTTTAATGCAATTCCAAAACTAAGTACCTTAGCAATTGTACAGTAGTTTGTAGTTACAGTGGTGTTAACTTATCTCTTTTAGGGTGTAAAACATTCACTGATTTATATAGAATGATGAATAAATGAATACTGGAACCATATTTTACAACTATCGAAATTTCAGGAAAAGAATTTACCCCGAATGTCTCAATAAGTAGGGAATTTACAGACAATTTTCAATTTTCAAATCAAAATAGTCTACATATTTTTCCATTTCTTAGGTTCAGAAGTTTTTTAAGTGTGGTTAGAGAATTTCAACGAGATTTAAATTACATATTTGATTCAATTATCTCAGATATGTCGCATATTTCCCGATACATTTTCATCCTTCAGCTATATTCTCATTAACTAGTCACGAAAATTGATGCTTACCATCTGATCATATCTATATTTTAATAAAATACTGAAATGAAATAGTTTTTTCTTATTGATGAAAACTATTAAGAGAGTGAATATGAAGGCGAGGTACATCTTTTCATAGTTAAATTGTTCAAATGGCTTCCACAGGAAATAAAGTATATTTATTCGCACTTTATCATCCCAAATTAGTGTATCATTTCTTTTTTAGACTTTAAAAGAATAAAACCTTTTTTGTTTCTGAAATCTAGGTTAACATTTTTTGACTAGCGGACATTTATGAAAACAAATGCACTTCATAAGTTTCTTTTAAACTTTTCTGAATTTTATGTTGTTAGTACTGAGTTTTGGCTTCATGCAAATATTACAGTTGAAAATATAGATAAAAGGCCTAAAAGAGAGTAAAATACTGAATATTTATAAGAAATTTTATGAATGATTGTTTAGAGTATATTTACATATAAAAATACGAATTCTAAACAAAAATCAGCTTAGAGGGCCGAAGTACCCAAAATAAATTCTTTACTGAATTTAGATTTAAAAACTGTATATTCAAGGAGCTGCAACTGCCCATTAAGGCACTACAGGAGAAGAAGCCGACCTTGAGAATCGGCCTCTCCTCCGCGCGAGATGTCGCCGCCGCTTCGTTTCTCGCGTCCAGCGCCGCGACGCAGCATTTATGCGAGAAGTCTTTGCCGTCCTGTGTTCAAGACCTGACGCAGTACAAGGATGCTACAGCCGCCTTTACCACATGGAGCGCCTCTTGTCGACCCTCAGAACGAATTCGGTTTAGCAATTTCTGCTCATCCAACCCACCATCGCAGAAGAAGCTAACAGGTGCAATTCATATGGCTGCGCAAGAAGCCTTGCCGCTCGGAAACATCCGCACCCGCGCCTTCCGCGCTAGCATGTACCTCCCCGGTGCCAAAGGCTGGGTCTACTGTGCACCTTGCCCTAGATTGAGGACGCACATCAAGAGCAAAGACTTTTCCGTGTGGTTCCAGTACTTTTGCCAAACCCCCTTATTCGCCCCAGGTACCCCATTCCCCAAAGCAGGATGCCATGAAATGATGGATATCTACGGGGACCACTTGATACATTGTCGATTTGGCTGCGAGTGGAATACTCGCCATAACAACCAGGTGACTTTACTGGGGAACGACCTTGCAAGAGCCGCCCAACGTCCATTCATCGAACCTCGTCTACACTACCAAAACAGGACGAGGCCGGATATCAGGGCGATGGGAGCCGGCGGTGGCACGGATTATTTCGACGTAACCTTTGTCAACCCGCTCCCTCCCTCCCACGCAAGAGCCAGGGCTTTCAACCCACTCACAAGCCTCAACGCAGCTCACGCAGAGAAGCAGCGGAAATACCAAGGGTTCCTTGCCGAGCTGCTGGGAAAAACAGGCTGGTTCCTGTTCCCATCTCAACGCTTGGAGGTTGGCATCCAGCGGCGTTCTCCGTCGTTAAGTAACTCGCGAGAACCGTTACCACCGCGCAATGGAGCGGGTTTCGAAGGTTAGAGCCATTCTTTTACAGCGGCACTCCGCTTTGACAGTAACGTCCAATACCGCTTGTTTGCTGGCTGGCCTCCCTTCCACCTTCTGGTAGATTGGAGTGCCATCCACAGCTTTCGACGCATCGTACGGTTTCGCAATTGGCTTGACAAGGATACGATATCTACGCCCCGGTACAAATTTACTGGATACCAACCCACATATCATATTTAAGCAGTTTTAAAAAAATGTTGCTTGGAAAAGTTTTCTTCAGACTAATAAAAGTTAAGATTGATCTCAGTAATTTTATTAACCTTTCATTGTTTTCTGTGCTCGCAATACGTTTTCGTATTTAGAATGGAACTAATCTTTTGAGTACATAAAAATGTTTGCTGTCGAAATAAGCTCATTGAGAGCAAAAACAACTTGACGAAGTGCGGCTAAGTTTTACGCAGTCATAAAAATGGGTTCAGAAAGGGTTTGGTATTAAGAGGCAGATCTAGGGTATTTTCTCCTCTATTGATAGAGGAAAGTTTGTAGAACACTTAAAAAATCAACTGAAGTCAGTAGAGTTACTTTTATTTGTTTTCAAAAACTCTGTAGTATTATACGCTTCAGTGAAATAAGTTCGACAGGATATTAATCATACTTAATTTTCCAGGGGCTGGTTTATGTCTAGTACTGGGCAGTGAAATAACAATAATCGCAAAGGTCTTACCTCTGACAAAGTAATCTGGCCTAAGTTTCATAAAGGAGGTACTAGAAAAATCCAAGCCATAATAGTCGTCATTTTTTGTTCGGTTTCGTTTTTTTCAATTTTTAGCAATGAAGATACCTTTCCATCTACGACTCGTTTCGAGGTAGTCCGTGTGCAGCTGGAAAAAAATCTATGCAAGTACCTGTTTAATATCACCTTACATTTCTCTCTAACTTATTTATGTTCTTTTAACGAGAAAATGAATGAGTAAATGGATTGGAAATGAGTTTCCATGTTAATTTTTTCATCTTGCAATAGTTTATGAATAGCTTCGATTCATATCTTTAAATCTTTTTCAAAATCTTACTTATATCTTTGCATAAAATTTTTGTACTGTTGTTTTTACGTACTTGTAATTTTGTTCGTTATTTGAATGAATTTTATTATTCAAACTATATATTCTGTGTAAATAATGCGGACTATAAAATTTCAAATTATATATTGTGCCTCCATCATTCTTTTTAATATGATATAGGTGGCCTAAATGAAACCACTGATATATTTTCTTGAAGAAATATAGTGAAAACAGTTTAAAATGATATATGGTACTACCTTTCACCGAAATTATATCCTTAATGTATTCCCCGGTTCCGGAAATAATAATTGGTTTAATTTTTTCTGTAACGTGTCTCTAGCCTTGAAATATATGGAAAGAAAGACTTAAAACATAGAGGTAAATGGGAGGTGGCAATAAATATATTCTACGATGAGAAGAATTAGTCCCATTTACAAGTAATTTCTCGTTTTTACTTCGCAAAATATCAAAAGAAAGGTTTTCCAAGCCGAGAATTACATGTCAATTTTGCGACGATATTTTTATTTCTAATTAAATTACATCTTTTCAGTGTAATTTATAATATTGCTGAAAGGAGAAACTGAAAGTCAATAGAAAAAGCTTAATATGTGGATTAACTTTTATTTTTTTGTTTTTCTGCATCATACTTTTTTGTTTTTTGGAAATTGCTGACATCGAAAGGATTTTGTTACAATTATTTCTATCTTTCTTGATGTCCATTAATGTTCATGACAGAGATTAGTTTCTGAACACAAAAATGTTTTCCTTTAAGGTCCTAATATTACTATTAGAACTGCATATTCTTTTGTAAAAGAGTTATTCAGCTTTTATTAATTATTATTAAATCCAAAAAAAATAGTGCAGTTTAGCAGTATTTCCGCAGTATTTTGGTCTCGACCAAAGCATGAGCTCTCTCATCTATCGCCTTAATACCTAAAGCAAACTAAGCAAGATTCTGAAATGAACCAGTGATCCATATCTAAAAAATTCTAAGAAAACGTTCCAGAAATAATTCAATCCGAAGCTATACTGTTTAAGAACGAAAGCACAGTTTTGAAAGGAGTAATGAAATGGAAGAAGATGTGAAAGAATGTCAGACATTGTTACAATGTTTTAGTTTTCGACGCAAGAACATTGTATTCAGTAAGAGTTCTATTAATTCCACAGATTTAGCCGCTAAAATGTTCTGAATACTTTCGAATCATTTTTACTTGAATTTCTTGAGAATAGAATGAATACAATGACTGTTTCATCGAAAATCTTTATTTTCCAACAGGGTTTTTATAAACATAATGCATTATTGGCAGTATAAGTAAACTCAAGAACAAAATATGATTCATTGAGATCGCAAATATGGCTAATAAATAAAGCAATAAGAAAATTTCAGTCACTGAGATGTAATATGCAAGTTGTTTTATTAAGTCCGTTATTGGCCAGAATCTAGTGTCTAAACTTCTATGTAGGAAAATCGAAAATCATTGCATAAACGATGTTCGTACGGGAACCATACTAATGAGAATAAAGAATCTTCAAATGGAAAAGCGAATTTTCAAGTTTAATCTCTCGAGAAAAATTGCAATGATAATAATAATTGATGAGCGACTCTCATGGCTCTTATTGCTTCGACATCTTTCAACATTGTAGATGATTTAATGCTCTAAATAAAATCAATAACATTGAATTATAACGCAATAATACTACAGAGCTTCAATCCAGATCCAAAGAAGGTAAACTGTCAAGTTTTCAAGTATATTCTTCTTTGTCAAAATAATTTCATATCCCATTGGAGGATCGTGGCAGATATTCTCCTGATCGGAAAGGGTTCTATAAGAGAAAGAACGTAAGCGATGCAGTAATTCACTGCTCTGAAAGTGTCTATTTCATCGCATTCATTTGAGAAATGAACTGCAAAGGAAATCATTTTGATATCAACGAAGAAATTACTGACCAAAATGATACCTCGTCGCACATTTTTCTTGGTATCGATATACAGATAAATTAACAGGAGGATAATATCATTTACGAAGTCTTAAGTAAGTATTAATCCTATTTAAAGAATTTCTAAACGAAAATATATCTGATTCTTCTGTGATTTACACCGTTAATACTGCCGGAAATGTTTTCGCTTTTCTCCAAACTTCATATTACTTCCAATATTAATCACAACTGGTACAAAAGCTACACTCCGGACAATATTCTTTGAAAAGGTCCCATTAGTCATTTATTTTCTTTATTATAGGAGAAACTATACCCTTTAATTCAAGATAAGTGTTTCAAATTCTGACTGATCTTCGAAGCTACTGAGTCCAGCTTATGGATAGGTAACTTTGGATATCTGTCTTACTGTCAACTGATTTTGCTGGTGTTTTAGAATTTTGAGACCTTGAACGGTATTTTTTAGGTGAACATTCCAGCTTCGACTTCTGAAATCAAATTTTAAAGAATCTTTGACATTCTGCTAAGAATAAAATTGTCTCCAAAAGACGCAGCATCTCATTTACTATATTAAATCCTTATGGATCCTTCAGCAAGTAAGTAATAAAGCTTCTGACATATAAGAGCGAAACCAAAAAAATATTAAAACGCAATTTAATTGATTCGGATACAAAACTATAATTATATATTACATTTGAACTATTTCTGATACTTTTAAACATCTCTGTTACTTAGAGTGCTTTCATTGACTCATACACATCATTTTTTAGATTTGAGACTTAAACTTCGGAAATTTGGAGGCCTTAAGTTTGAGTAATAAGCTTGCCTCTCTCAGATGGCCCCGAAACTTCTCCGTACCCAGTTCCTTACCACTTTTCTAGTCTCCTTGAATAGACCTCAGTACCTTTTGCGCTTTTAAATCATTTTATACAATAGAAGTAGTGAGGTGTTTCTTTTGCGCGTCATTCCTTATTCAGAGAGTTTGTAAGCGGTGCAGATTGAAAAAAAAACTTTTCATGGAATAAGCTTCCATTTCGATTCATTTGCTAATACTGATAGATTTGTACAAGGAAATATATTTGGCATCAAGAAGATGCTAATAAATTGCTAGAAGCCATCGTATTCACTCGCAATGGTCTCTATAACAATCTGACTACTGCCTGGTGAATTATTTTAAGACTATTTTAAGGAGTTCTCTTATTTTGAAGCTTTGGTATTAAGGCTGCCTTGGTTTTTACATACAACGCTTCAAAATAACTTTATCTTGAACACGTCTAGCACACGCCGGGGGATAGCCGACCCGTACTTTCCAAAAATTAAAGAACCAAATCGATTCCAAATAACTATAACGCGCCCAAATATTTCTGCATATTTACAGTAGATCGAGTATATCTTTCGAAAGTAAAACTACGAAACCTTTCCCTTTCACGTAGCACTCCGGAAAAAGGTAAGGAACATCTACTTCGCAAGGTGAGAAAAATGAAAAACGAACATTTATGCGAACACAGATGAGTAAAGTAGCAGGAATTCATTCCGAGAAGCGGCCCTAAACCCCACAAAACTTCCGTTACTTAGCCTTCCGAGGCCCTTCAGTAAACAAAATCTCTATTTCCCCAAACCCACCGAATATTGTTTTGTACTGGTAGGGGAAATGTCTAAGATTACTTTAAATGTATTCATGTGCCAATACTGGTCTTCATTCTCATTCATTCCGTATACCAGCCATCCATTGTCTGATTGTTCGCAAACGCAAAATGAGAATGAAAAGCTCTGATTCGCTGAGTTCTTTTCCATATAATACCGCAGTGATAGTGAAAATGATTTAGGGGTATGACCCGTTAGCATTGTGCGTGAATTGAGTTCGTGATGAATAAAGGCATGACAAAAGATGCATTGGTAGAATAAAAACACCTGGTAGAAGTCCGAATGGTGGCTTCATAAGGCGATAATGAGAGGAGATATCACAGAATTTTCAGGCGAACATTGACAACCCTAACGTTTGGGCATGCTGGACGGGTATACTATGAGTATCTCAATGAGCTAGTGGGCCAAGTTTTTTCTTTATTCGTGAGGAAGAAAGGGCGGATGCTCAATTTTCGATTATCAAATTTGTAAATGGGGGTTAATTTACTGTGGTAGATATGTGGGTTGGTATCCAGTAAATTTGTACCGGAGCGTAGATATCGTATCATTGTCAAGGCAATTGCGAAACCGTACGATGCGTCGAAAGCAAATGAAGCAAAGGGTTTTCGGCAGAACCAAACTAAATTATCTTAAAAGAATGGCGCAAGACTATCACAAGGTATGGTGTGATGGGCATAACTCCACAACAACTCGCCTTTGAATGACGAGAGACCTCACACATCTACAGGTATCCATAGCTCGGATAGAGATGCTCCTGGACACGTACTGCGTATGTTTCTGCTTATTATCCACCGTTCTTCTCACAAAATCTTGAATATACTGCAGCTCTACTTTGCAGCAGCTAAATCTGCGATTCTCTGACTCTGATCTGCGCGACAACATAGATTGTTACAACAATAACCCAGGGAAGGATCGGAACAAGGAGAAGAGCAATACGCCAATCAGCGATAAAAGTCAAGACCAAGACTACCGTGTAGACTGCGAGGTAGCCGTAGTTAGCATATAATGCGTTCAGAAGTCTGTCCTCGGAGAGATTCGAGTAGAATCCATATGTCCAAGTAGCGATAAGAAGGGAAGCAATTGCCCAGCGAGCGATACGTCGCCAAAGAATCCTCGGTGAGTTTTCGTTGGTTCGAAATAACAAACCAAGGGCGACAACCATAAGAATAGTTAGAATAATCCATACAAAAGTTACTACATTTTCGACGAAACTCAGGGCTTCGACTATCCTTTGCGCATCTGCTCTCGAAGAGGTTGAACGAATGAGAGGGTCAAAGGATAGCGACATTTTCTCTTACATTGGGTAAAGAAAAGTTTAGAACATTAAGGGTTTGTTAATGGTAAGAGTTGTACTGCAGCAACTAAAATGGACTTGAGACTGTTTTATTATTGGACCAATGGAGAACGCATTAAAATTAAAAAATTGTGTGGTTTCGGAATTCATGCAATGGTACTGAGTTCTTCAGTGCGGCCCTGTCCGTAATTTGTCATGCTATTTCAGGAAATGTATGAAAAATACATCAATCCCGGTAATTTATTCGACAATTAGGAGATGAATGACCCCAACCAAGTTTTTGAAGCGGTCCCAGTTGATTTTCTTGGTATTTAAACAACAAGGCCAAATTTTATATTGCTTCTTTGCAGAGAATTTCCGTTGATTGTAATGTACACTACGTTCCACTTGCAGTACAACAGCCCAAACATTAAAGCAATGGAAACGACGAAAGAGTGGATTTCATTTAATGTCAAGAGGGGAAGGTTTGGGTGTTTTTACCCTTGGAAGATATGTTCGATCTACCCTAAAGTTTTCCAGCTGTAGTGAAGGTGTTGTGTAAAAATCCACAGAGTGGCAGTCAAGGCGACATAAAATTAATTGCGGTAGAAAGCTAATACGATCGACAATCTATACTAGAGTGTCGAAGGGAAACCAGCCACCAGGCAAGCCGCGTTGGATGGTAGTATGTGTTAACTTAGCTTCTCTCAAAAAATGATCAAAGCAGTACCTAGTTTGATTCATTCCCGAACAAGGGAAACTACTAAGTTGGAACAATGATCCTAAAATGGTTTCTGAGCAAGCTATTTGGGCAAGTATTACGGCAAGTACAAATTAAGAATTGATATGTAATACGAAAAGACCTCACAAAAAGAAAAGTGGGCATTGACGCTTACATATGGGATAAATATGGATAGTTTACTGCGATTTGTGCGATGGTTGGGATCAATTTGAACTAGAAAGAAGTTTTTAGCCGAAAACCAGGCTGCGGTCGCATAGGGGACTAGACTTGGGCGCTTTATTATTTGAATGTTCGGAAGTCTCCAGCAAGATGGAATGGTTTGGATGTTTTTACTCTTGGAAGATATATTCTATCTATCACTAAGTTTTCCAGGCAATCACAATCGACTCGGAGAAGTTTGCCGACACAATAATGGGGGTGAACTACGCATTCACGGCAAACCCTATTTCCACCTACTTGAAAATATTTATTAGGTTGGGATCTAATCGATGTGTCAAACAGAAGGGGCCGACAACTTTAGGCAGGAAGGATGAGACATAGAGCGTTATGATGTTACCTCTTAAGCGTGAGCCTCTCTTTGGTAAAACTGCAATTAGTTTAATATACGGTGTGTCCACCATCATCATGTGAGGTAGCTGAGAAATATTTTTGTAAAAAACAGAGTACCTAGGTTTTCTATGGCTTTTTAAATGCCTCATAATTACTTCGGAATCATGACGCACTGCCCGAGTCATTTATCCGTGTAGTAAAGGAGGACTAATGTCAATTAGGAAAAACCGCGCAACAATTCAGTGTTTTACTATCCTGGAACCAAAATTTGACCATGATTTTATTGCTTCACTGAAGCAGAGATTTGACAAAATAATTTGACTGTCTCCAGAATTATGTTTAGATACTACTACTGAACGCTTTTGAGGGTGATTGGTTTATTTACAAATTTGTAAGAAATATATTCAGGCTCCAATTTAACGAAGGTTCGAGGCATTCTTCTACAGCGACACTCGGCGTTGACAGTAACTTCTAACGCCGCTTGTCTGCTGGCTGGCATCCCATCAACTTTCTGGTAAACTGATGCTGATTCTAGCATTCGACAGCAATGATTTGTGCATTGCTTTGACCATCGGTACATGGACTTAATATGACATTCAGATTTACAACTCGCGGCCTGCTTGATGGCTGGCCTGAAGGTAGCATTTTAGGGAGCGTAGTTCCTTCCCATTACGGTGTCGGTATACCCTTTTTGAGTCGATTGTGGTTGTCTGGAAAACCATGGGATAGATCGGATATACCTTCCAAGAGTAAAACACCCAAACGTTCCCCCACTTTGTAGGCGGAGGAACTGCTGTCTGTCTAAGTATGATGTGTAAAGAAATTAATTCAGAGGTCTCGAGAACATAATGATATTAGCAAAGTTGTCGATTATGTGGCGCAGCGAACTATGAATCGATTTCAACCGCAGTTGGTTATTGGGTTTCGACGATGCAATGCAAATAAATAAGTTGCTCCCCATTACTGTGTCGGTATGCCCTTTTGAGTCGATTGTGATTGTCTGGAAAGTATTAGGATAGATCGAATATATCCTATAATTGCAAAACACTCAAATCTTTCCCTATGAGAGGGAGATCGAAAAAGGCCCCTCTCATAGATTGCGGTTCAATTATTTTCAAAAGTCTCAACAGCCACTCTGCAAAATTTAGTCAACATCTGCATTAAGGTAAAAGGGGGAATTGTGGGCTACTCTAATGTATAGAAGACGTGTTCGGTTATATTCAAACCGCTGAAAGAGCGTAAATGAGCCCCCTCTTTCCCTCAGATTCAATAGAGGAGCAGTTGATACACTGCTGAATATTGAGATGATTCAGGCAACTATTAGTAGAACCAAGGCTCGTGCAAAATATACATGCGGATCCAAGCAGTCGGATAGCCCAGTCCCGGTCCCTAAAGTACACAAGGAGAAATGCTAAAGTAGGACGGTTTCAGGGATTCCGCTATGTAGAACCTCGCCAACTTCGCCCCAGTAGCATGTGGCTATTGGTGCGCAATTCGGTGGAATCACAGTTGGAAACTCCAAGAAAGGACTGCGCGATAGAGTTTGCTACAACCTCAATCTCAACATCATTCCTCTCGAGGTTGCAAGTTGCAAGTCGTGTGACAGGAGGAAATGGGGTGTCATTACGACATGAAGCGTGCCTCTCGTGAGTTTCGTAAATACAGTATCAAGGGTGTACGTACGGTACGTTTTTTTTGCATATCGTTTTTTTTGCATGTGCAATATTTTGCTGTCATTCATGGACAGGCGTCATTCTTTAGCTTTCCTCAATAATTTCGTGTCTTGATGTTTTACTTTGTTCTAGATATCTAAAGAAGTGTAATCACTGCTGCTTCACTGAGGGAAACGATACAAATAAAATCCTTACGGTACTCCAGGAAACACAAAACTATTGAAGAAAATACATCTGTTGCCGTAAAGATCAATAGAAATATTTAATATTTGTTAGGCACTGTTTGGTATCTATGTATTTCTCGTTTACACTTTTGCCGCAATTGTGCTGATTTACTTCACAGGATATCTTCCGCATTCACCCCTAAGCTGTGATGACACAAAGCCTGTGCTCAATTCAAGCACACCTCCACCCAATATAAACGGGATCAGCCCTCTAACAGACCCACTACATATCCTTCCCAACAACTATTCACTAGTGAAACGCATCTTGCCCTCTACCCACCATGACCAACCCGCTACATTTCCTAACCCTGACCGTAACCTTGTCTTTGATCTTCACCCTATCTCTCTCCCAATCCTCCCCGTCTTGCCTCCCCAACCAACGCCTCGTCAACGGCACATGCTCAGTCTGCCCGCCGGCACATTCCTCTCCCTAAACCGCTGTCATCCTTGCTTCGAAGGTTCCTTCCGCTCCACCCCAGGCGCCTCAAGTCCCTCCCAATGCATCCCCTGTCCAGCAAACACATTCACCTCAACCCCCGGTGCCACCGCCTGCACCCCCTGTCCCCGCCGCACTTCCTCCGTCCCCTTCGCCTCCCGATGCGTCCGAACCTGCCCCCCTGGCAAACAAATTTCCCGCTCCGGCTGTGCCAACTGCCCCCGCTTCACCTTCAAGTCCCTCCCCGGCATTAACACAACCTGCATCCGTTGTCCCGACGGCTTCACCACCCGCGGACGAGGCTCCTCCTCCTGCACCCCATGCCCTGCTGGTACCTTCCAGAACAATCTCCGGTCCATAAGCAACCTCTGCTTCGAGTGCGAAGCGGGTACTTTCTCCCCGCATCCAGCCTCCACCTTCTGCCAAATATGTGGCCCCGGTCATTTCTCCAACCGTTTAGCCTCCCAGTGCACCCCTGTCCACAAAACACTTTCACTTCCCGTATTGACGCAGCCTCATGCCAATCCTGCCCTCCTAACACTACCACCGCCGGGACAGGCTCTGCTATATGCAGACATATCACCAGCGGCTGCCCACGTACCACATTCGAGGCTCCAAACGGCGACTGCATCGCCTGTCCCCCGGTTTCCGCCTCGATCGCCCCGCATCGCGCTGCGTGGCGTGTCCCGAAAATGCTGTCAGCCCTGGCGGTATCGCGGAGGTCTGCACGTCGTGTACACGTGGTAAGGTACCCCATGGTCCGCTCGAAGCTTTCCGTCGAGACGTTTGTGTATGCCCTCCTGGCTTTGTGAACAACGGGCGTGGGGGATGTGTCGGTTGTCCACCAGGGTTTTTCTGGCGGCCGCGATCGTCCAGCCAGCGCGATATCGTTGGCGAATGCGAAGCGTGCCCTTTCGGAACCTTTTCGAGTGCCCGTGGCTCTCTCTCTTGTACTCGGTGTCCGGAGAATACCTTTCAAGATCTTGAGCGGCAGAGCCGGTGCCGTCGTTGCCCCCGTGGATTCCAGAGCTTGTTTATGCGTGACAATAATCGGATGAGATGTGTGGACACGGATCTGGTTTGCGCACAGTTTGAAGTGCGGCGTGCAGGAAGGTTCTGCTTCTCTAATACATGTTGTCGAGCAAGGAGTTGTCCAAAGGGTCGCATCCTTCGCTTCCGGAGTCAATGCATCCCTTGCGATTTTAACGAGGTCCCGAACGCCGACCGAACCAGTTGCATTCCATGCCCTGCAAGTGGTCGAGGACCTGATGGTAGCCGATGCACGAACTGTCCTGAGAACATGCGTTTTCATCCCCTCTTCCAAAGATGTGTCTGCGATGGGACTTGGGTCTTCAAAGGGAAGCTGTGTCGCCTGCCAGCCTGGAAGTGTCCCTCTGGAGATTGAAACCGGCGATGTGGTGTGCTCGAAGTGTCCAGCGGGGACTCATTCAAGTAATGACAGCTTCATTCCGAGATGCAGTCCGTGTACAGGGGAATCAGTGGCTCAAGAGGGATCTACATCGTGTTCAAGTTGTCCTACTGGTACTGTGGTTGAGCGGGATATTTTCGGAATGCGGATAGAACGTTGCGTACCAGCAGATCCATTTGACACTTAGTAGGTCACTCTAGTGGTCTTCTTTAGAGAAAACAGCGAATTTGCA
This sequence comes from Kappaphycus alvarezii, assembly GCA_002205965.3. NCBI lineage: Eukaryota > Rhodophyta > Florideophyceae > Gigartinales > Solieriaceae > Kappaphycus > Kappaphycus alvarezii. Next base: position 351,596 of record NADL03000477.1, on the reverse strand, counting down.
GGTGAAGGATTGATGGTTCTACTGTCAACACACACTATTTCTCGTGTGATTCAACCGCCTTTTAGCAGATTCAGACTACTCCCTCAAAATGTTGCCAAAAGATAAGCAACAAGAACTGCTGCCCATGGGTATGCTTCTATTTAGTTTAGTTAGACATAAAGGCGATGAATGCGCAACATCAAACAAAGAAAAACTACTGCTTCATGCGCGTTTACAGTTGCAGAGTATCAATTACGCCATCTGCTGAGCTCAAGTATACTGTCACAATCATGATTTCTCGGTTAAGGGTGGGTGCTTTAATACTATTCGAAACCTAGTTCAAAAAGATTTTTGAAAGGGATTTTCCTGGTGTATACGGGATAGGGAGAAAACTTTACGGATGGCAGAACAAGCCCTCAGGTGTGTATTGGTATTATAGATAAACGATTATTCAGGTAATCGTCGGTTGCTCGCTTAGCGGGCTTGCATCCTTGGAGATAGAACGACACAGGATTAACTAGATTCCGCAGCTCAAGTGCTCGGGATGAATTGCAGCGACTGGCTGCGAGAGAAGTCAGGAGGCGGAAAACTTAGAACCGCTCTCTCCCAACGCATCATGGCTACAAATTCCCGCCCAGAAGCAACAAGATTCTGTTGGCATCACAGTAACCGCCATAGTGCTAAAATTTGTTCTACTCGAGGAGGGTAGCAGTGCCACGCGGAGACGAAATGGAACGACAATGGAGATTCGTCGCAGCAGGGTAAGTGAACGTAATGTCCAAAGCTGTATCCCATGTATCCAGACCGTAGGCACTGATAGGGGTAAATCGTCGGGAGAAGAGATACTCAGAACTAACTACCCTAAGAAGGAGGTGTTTCAAGCGACAAAGGTGCTACCATGGTATAATTGAACAATCAAAAAGGATTATATATGAAAGAGAGTTGAGAGGGCTACAAGCAAGTATGAAAGGGGTAGGTTCTACCACTGATGCCCTTCGACCAGCTTAGGAAAAATTTTTCTTGGTTCTGAAGTTGACTATCAACTTCCTATTACTCGGTACTTGGCTTGAAGTTGTCTGCCAATTTGCTTTACCTCCACAAGAAGAAGGAGTTTACTCTGCTTATAGAGACTTTTTGGCTAACCCTAAAGCCTCAAAGATACATACTCAGAACTATAAAATGCATCAAATGGAATCGTCTAAACGAGAAAGACTAACAGCAGATAATATCAGGATAAATGTCTAGATTCTTTCCCTAATATCTTAGTCCTCTACAGTATATCAGAGCCAAACAGTTCCCCTAAAATATCCATTCCACGCAGGCAGTCCACATAAATATCCGCGAACGGCTTAGAATTCTCCATTGCCTCCTGCGAAATCCCTAGACCACTGCAGACGCCCCCATCCGGTTCCAGAGTCGAGACTACCTGGTTCATATGTTCTGGCCTGTTCCCCACTATTCCAGCACTTTCCATGTCTCCCTCTCCCTCATACATCTCATCCTTCTAATACTCCTCTTCACTCCTCTATTCGTCCTCTTCAGAAGAGTCAGAGATCCCAATTACTCCCTCAGCCTCCCCTCCGTTCTCTGTAAGAGCTCCCCAGCGTTGTACATCAGTGGCTCCCACGTGTCCACCCAGTCCTCCTCTTCTTCCTCTTTTTTCTCTTATTCCTCTTCCACCTGTACCTCCTTTTCTTCCTCCTCCTCCTCTGCCTGCTCGAAGCAGCTACGGCGGACCCACACCCGAACGCGTTCCGGGTACAACCTTCTACAGTAATCATCGTAGTCAGTTGGACCATTTGACATCAGGGCCAAAGCGTTGAGTGGACTACGGCCTCGGGATGACGTGGTGAGGGTGAAGGAAGGGCGGAGGTTGGTCATGTTAAGGGCCAAAAGAAGGGGTGAGCTGACGGAGTAATTGAAAGCGGGGAGTTGCCTCAACGATGTAGATTTCGAAATTTAAATACTGCGACGTCTTCGAAAAGAATGAAGAACTTGGACGAATACAGTAATTGCATCCATTAATGACACCGTATCTTAATATAAAAAATCAACTCATGATTTTGCCACACCCATCCAAATTAAAAATATCTTGCAAATTCAGAAACTGTAAAAATATCTTCCAAATTCCGATACTGTATCCAAATTTGGTCCTCTTATAGATTTTTTTTCGGGTGCGAGTTTTGCACACATCAGGCACCTGAACAATGGAGGTCCATGCGGAGAGAAGACGAGGAATTCGAGTGGCTGGACAGAGACAGGTGTTCGGCTAGTGCGCACATACATGCCGTTAGCTGTAGCGGCGGAGGGCACTGCGAAGGAAGTTGTGATGTAGGTATGTACGTCATCGTACTTGAAGGTGAGGGCATGCCTGCCCATATGGTCCAGAAAATGAGCAACTTGGAAGTAGTGGCGGAAGCATGGCGATTGCAACGTTCCAAGCACGAGAGGTTAACTAAGCGCTGCGATGGGGGTGACAAAGGGTGATAAAGACGGAACAGGACGATTTGGCACGCGCGGAAAGGAGACAAGGCCACAAAGCGGCTTCTGAGTCATGGAACTTATGAACGAATGTGGAACCCAGAAATATGCAAGTGATATTAGATTGAAGTCTTCAATTTGGAACTTGAGATGTGCTTTGTTGGAAATGTGCAGTGGGATTCAAGGAAGACGAGAGGGAGGGGTAGCGAGAGAAGAGATGTAATATCTACGACCGGGAAAACTCATCTATGTGGGGTCATTATATGATAAATGAAGGCTAGAGAAGACGGAAAATGAGTCAATGGTAAAGGCGGTGTGCGCAACTTCCACGACAACTGCGTTTTGAGGGAACCCGAGCCTCCCAAAGAAATCTGGACTAGTCCTGATTTCAGGAAAGATCTGGAAAGGGGCTGAATTGGATACGGGATAGGCTAACTGCGACTGCTGCGAAGGTTAGAAATCCTATGAAATTGCATTTGACGCGTGTGCTGGCATTTGTGCAAAATCGTAAATTATCTTTGTCACCAACTGCGTAGTTGCTAATGGCACAGTCAAAGAGCAGACAGCCTTAGAAGTGGCAATCAACACAGCTTGTCGTTGAAGAAGAATAACACCAACTGTGGAGTAATGGTACAATGACCTACTGCTGGTCTTTCCTGCCATCCTCCGGGTACATATTTTGTAATGAGTAATTTACACGGAAAGATGAGAGGAAGTAGACTCCATTGAGAATATTTCAAAGGCCATACGGTGGAAATCTATGTACAGCTCGTTACCCAAACCGCGCTAGCAACCTACAAAGATGCCCTCAGTGTTGGGGATAAATATCCAGAGGATGATATTCTCAGAACCAATTATCGAAGTGAGGAGTTGTTTCAATTGATAATAATGTTACCGAATTATGGTTTGGGAATGAGGAGAGAAAGATAAGGAACATGAGCCAGGAGGGGCTACAATGGGAAGATCTGATAAATCTTCGCAGAGTAAAACACTCAAACCTTTCCCCATGGTAAGAGGTGAGGCAAAAAGAGCATTTTCAGGGTCAAAAAATATTTGGCAGCCGAAGCGGAGGGAAGAATATTGAGCTAGATCTCGAGTGTGGCGCATGTTCCTAAGAAACCTTGACAGAGAACAAAGATTGGGTAGGGAGCGATGCGATATTAATTGGCTCAGAAACGTTTCAGAAAATGACGGCGGTCAGAAGGAAGGCTGTAAGTAGTTATCTAAGCTTCTTGTATGATGTCCATTGAGGTATCCGAGGCCAGTTGTTAATAGTCGCGGTGGAGCAGTGGGCGGGAAGAAGGCGGAATCCCAAGGTCATCAGGGAACTGGAAGCAGTAGAAAGGTTACCAGTGGTTTGAACCTGTAGTACAGTGGATGCAGTGAATTCGTGTAAAGCTGTAAGGTCTGTGTAGAGAAATGACTCGCGCCAACCAGTAGTCGTTATATTTCTTACCGTCTTCCAGCTGTTTCTTCGAAGTCGGATACCATAGCTTTCACTTTCTATGGTATCCTCTGCTGGGCCTGCTCTATTACATTTAGAGGGGGCAACAACTGGAAAGCAAACATTGGTGTTTATCCACTGGCTCGCAACTGTTGTTTTGAAGCACTGCAAAGTCGGGCCTATCCAGTTCATGCACCACTGGGCCGGCTCTACCTATCGCAGACATAAAACACTCGATAGGCAACAGTAGTTGCCTTTCCTACAGTTTCCTGCTGTTGCTCCGAAGGCGAATCATAGCTCGGACCTATTCAGTGTATACTACACTGGGCCAACTCTACCTAAAATAGATGCACGACTGCTGATAGTCAGCAGTCGCTGTCCATCCTACCGGCTCCCAACTGTTGCGCTGAAGGCAAAATCCATGACTCGGACCTACCCACAGTACCGCATAATGGGCCAACCCTGGTTACACATATTTTGCTGCAATAACCGATTGCATATTCCGTAGTCATAGCTTGACTAAGCTTTTGTAGAAGAGTTGTGTACAAATTAATATTTAAGATAGCTATCCCTGGTAGACTAGTCACCATCTCTACTCAATCAATCAACTTATCAACCAAACCTCAACTAATCAACAAAATCAACAAGGGTCAAACGTAAATACGTCCTACCCACATTCGGAATAACGGTAGTCGTGAAAACGTCCTCAAGCTCGTTATTCGGATCTGACCCAAATGGAAGATCAACCTGAGGATTCTTCGAATCCAGCTCGGTTTATCAACTGGGAACGTGTTGAACCCGAAAACACCTTACAACAGAATATTGTTCGCTTCTTCCGAACCTTCGATTATTTCAATCCTCAAGCTCGTGGAGAAGACCTTCGGGCGCTACTCAAGGAAGAGTTCTCTATATGGCATCTCACAAGGGCGCAAATTCTCACCAAGAGTAACATATACAAATGCATAAGAGTGCTTATGGAAGACCGCGGCCTTCGTCCCCCAAAACAACATTTAAATTCCAATCTTCTATGCATACGCATCGTCAGCGGGATATGGCCGAAACGGGAGTTATACAATGACATAAGCGAGGCGTACTACAGGTACCACAACTTGAAACAAGGAAGGATACAAGTGGAAGTTAACACTACTCCTCCTAGGACTCTGCAAACCCCTCACCGAGAAGGTAATAATCACCAACCGGTAAATCGCCACCAAAATTTCGACCATGAGAATGGAATAGGGGCCAGCAAAATTTGTGCTTTCTATAGTTAAAATTCCTCCAAGTTTAGTGGGACCTCAAGGGAAAACATCATTATGGCTTTGACCCAATTTGACCATCTCTGCAACGTCAACAACATCCAGCAGAGCCAACGCATCTATCTCATCCACAATATGTTCCGAAATGAAGCATTGCGTTTCTACTACTCCTCTTTGCGTAACATGCAAGGCTGGGATCAAATAGTACATGCATTTCAGCAACGCTATTGCAGCACAAATCGTATGCAGTCCATAGAATACGAGGTGTCGCTACTCAACATCAATAAATTCATGATGGATTCTGCTAACGAAGGCGAAACACTCCAGAAACTCGCAAGAAAAATTGAGGATCTTGTTCCCCCGTGCTTACCTGGTCGTAACTCGGAAGAAAACCAAAAATACGTGCTCTATCTTTCGGTATGGATGAAATCATTGGCTGCTGCTCCCATTAACAGTATTAATAATACAGGAAGTGATTTCAAAACGTTTCTCGACGCTTTGGACAGAGCCGAAAACAATGCCAGTATATGTGCAACCTACAACCAGCCCATTGCACTGCCTTCAAACGCTTTGTCAATCACAAATACTCCTTACAGATCACAGGAACTGCCTAGACAGGCACCGCCTCCCAACGCACCATCGCAACCCAATTTTTTCACGCCACATCCCCAATACAGGGCACCAAAAGAATCGTTTCAACCAGAATCTGTTGAAGTTGCCTCTTTAAGCCCAGGAAACGGATACCCTGCCTCAGCCTAACCAATGGAGCAGTCAACTGGTTTCAATCTCAAGCGCGCTATGGAAGGGATCCACATGCTCGTCACCGCAAGCACATTAACTCTTCCTCCGACGCAAAATGCTTCAATTGCGGAAGTACCGACCACTTTGAGCGTCGATGCACTCAACCACGTGACACTGATCGCATCGTCAAGAGTCGAATTGCATTTATATTGCGCAACAAGACAACTAAGCAAAAGGTAATCATTTTGAAATAGATTTTTTGGAACAATCTGAGCACATTAATTTCCTTTCAAGCATGCTTTTTGATATCGTGAAAGATCTTGATGGTTTAACTAAGCCCTCAAATGATAATAAGGCAGATGAAAATCCGTACCTTGAGGAGTTACTACTACTACTACTTCAGTTACTACAAGAAACTGAAGATGATGACTCCTTTTCGGATTCGGAACAAGTGCCAGATCCCTAGTATATTCTGTTCACTCAAGCTTCCCAAACAACATCTTCGCAAACGTCGCCTCACACATCATCAATTGCATTTTCTAAAGATGGAATAAACTCCAGCATTTGCAAATCTCCGATACTTGAGAACCCACCTTCCACGAAATATGGTGCTAATGAGAAGAATACATCAAATAACGTTTCACGTCACTTCAATTTATCACACATCAGTCACTCAAATTCTTCTATAACCTCCAATGGGTTCATTTCATCTGCATCTGTCGCTAACGCATTACCGAACGATGATTCATCTTACTCGCCTCCGCCTATTTGTATATGGAATATAACGCAATCGCCGTCACCCGAGCATGCCGCAAAAGGAAATCGCACACAAAATACTTTACGTCCTCATCATGTCGATCACCGCCCCTGTGACGATCGTCATTTATCTTAATCCAGTAATAGCCGAAATGTCATTAATATCAAGTACTGCGACACCCATTTCTCTAACACACCTAAAACGTTCATTGGTGCATGTCTTGATATCGGCGCACAACGCTCATGCATTGGATTGGCACAAGCTAAGGCGCTATACCGCCAGATGAAAAATAAAATGAAGCTATCTTCGTCCAAGTACAGCTTCAAGTTCGGCGACAGCATCTACGCTAGCCTCGGAACTGTCAATATACGTATACCAACTCCCGACGGCTCCTTCATTGAATTGGACGTTGATATTGTCGATTCCGACATCCCGTTTTTACTTGGACTGGACATCATGGACAAAAAACGGTTTGTAGCTGGCAATGTGGAAAATGTGTTGCATAGCCGACAGTACGGCTGGAAATTACCAATAATCCGAAAATCCAACCATCTATACGGTTATTGGAACATCGAAGATACTTTATTCACCCGGGCGGAACTAAGTAGATTACACAGGCATTACTGGCACCACTCTGCTTCAAAACTATACAATCTCCTTAAGCACATACGTCTTGTGGACACATCCCCGAAACTCTCGCAGTTTTAAAGCAGATCAGCAACGCTTGCCACAATTTCCAGCGCTATAACGAAGGGCCTCATCGTTTTCGAGTCAGTTTTTTTCCATCTGATTGTGAATTCAATCATGAAATTGCTCCTGACCTCGTCTGGCTACAGGGACGCCCAGAACTTCACGTCGTTGATCTTCAAACACATTTTTCTTCTGCTATATTTATACCCGATAAGACTACTCAAGTAGTCTGGGACGCTTTTATTGTCTGTTCGGCTTCAACATACGTGGGCTACCCGGACAAAATGCGCGTGGATCAAGATAGTATTTTTACTGGAAAGGAATTCGAGACACTCGCGCAGTCCGCTGGCATTCAGTTGAAGATCTCTAGTGTCCACTCTCACAATGCGTTGGGGAATAGTGGGCGCTTCCACGAACCCCTGCGAAGGATCTTCAAAAAGATCACAGAAGACGTCCCTGGTGTTGACACCGCAATTGCACTCCAGCTGAGTATCAAGGCCATGAATGATACCACCGGACCCGATGGGCTAGTTCCATCTCTACTGGTTTTTGGAACAATTCCTAGGCTCGATCCACACTCAACACCTTTACTCAATCATGCTGACCGCATGCGAGCTATGGAACTAGCAAGAATTGAAATGGCGGATATCAGTGCAGAGCTCAGCCTCCAACAGGCGTTACGAGAGCGTGTATCACCTACATCTGAGTTTATAGTACACGCTGGGGATCATGTATATGTCTGGCAAGAAATTTAAAGGATTTGGAAGGGAATTTAAGAGGTAACAAAGGTGCAAAACAAACAGATCTGGGTTCAGAGACCAGATAAAGAGGCGAAGTATAATATATCAAATTTCATGCCAGTTTCCAAGGCAGATGGAAACTCGATATTGCACCAGATCAACTACTCAACACCTTTCTTGGCCAATCCATCACCTCCCCTCCGTGTCTATCCTACGGAAGTCCTTAAACCAAATGATACTCCAAATTATGACCCCCGTTTTGCCGAAGCAAAGACAAAAGAAATACGTGGTATCCTCGACCGGAACATATTCGAGGTTGTACTGCGCGAGGAACTACCGAAAGATGCAAAAATATTGGGCGGGCGCTTTGTGCTAAGCATCAGGCATAAGGGCACAAAAGACGAGCTATACAATGCACTATATGTTGTACAAGGCTTCAAGGACAAGGAATTACACAAACTGGTTCATCCTACAACAATGCTTCGACACAGCTCTGTTCGTCTGATACTTTCCCTAGCATCTATATTTGGCTTTCGTATTTGGTCGCAAGATGTGACACAAGCGTAACTACATTCTGCAGGCGAATTATTCCGGGATGTTTATGTCATACCACCAGATGAACTGCAGCTCGACAAAAACCACTTACTAAAACTTCTGAAGCCGCTCTATGGATTGACCGAAGCGGAAGACTACTGGGACGCCACAATTACGTATCATCTTAGCAATGTCTCCAGATTAATCAGTGTTCACTCGACACCCGTTAGTTTTTTATACTCCTAGACGGCAAACTAGCAGGCCTGTCGGGTACTGTACTACGTCGATGATAACTTCCATGCAGGTACAGAAGACTTTCTGATCCACACGAAGCATACAGAAGAAAGGTTTGGGTCTAAACCTATAGAGATGGATAACTTTACATTTGCTGGAATGCAAGTATCGACTACCTCCGACGGTATTTGCCTGTCTCAAACCGAATATATAGGCAGAATCAAGCCGCTACCAATAGAAGCTTCACTGATGGAATATCGATCGCTACGCCAACGAATCCAATGGCTCACGCACACCCGACCTGACATCTCTTGTGCTGTGAACAAGGCTTCTCAGATAACCGACAATTCCTTCGGTCCTCCTCCCAATCAATTTTATTAACCGCATCATACGGCAAGGATACAAGTATCCACATTGTTGAATTCTACAACGACCATTGGATCAATCTTCCCTTTATCTACGAGTCTACAGCGACGGCAGCTTCGCAGATAACACCAAGCTATCAACTCAACTTGGCTTTCTTATTTTATTGTGCGACAAACACGACTATTGCAACATCTTACACTTTAGCACACACAAGTATCTAAGGGTGATCAGGTCCGTTCTAGGTGGAGAACCTTTTGCTTTTGCAGACGCAATGGATTCCACGCTCGCAATCAAAAACGATATCGACAAAATCCTCAACCGGAACATTCCCGTCCGAATGTTTAATGATTCTAAATCGCTCTTCGATGTGATTATCAAAAATACTATCACTACAGAGAAACGGTTGATGGTGTACATTAGCTCAGTCCGAGAAGCCTAAGAAGAAATGAAGATCAGTGATGCGACATGGACTCGAATCAAGTTAACCCTGCTGATTCTCTAACAAAGGTGAAGGAGAACTCGGTTCTCCATCGGATCATCGATGAAAACATATGCAAGCACCCTATAGAACAATGGGTTATACGCCTAGGAGTCTCTTTCGACGGCTAGGATAGCAGTCCAGTATTCCTTTGAGAGGGGAGGACTGTGGAGAAATGACTCGCACCAACCAGTAGTCATTATATTTCTTACCGTCTTCCAGCTGTTTCTTCGAAGTCGGATACCATAGCTTTCCCTTTCTATGGTATCCTATACTGGGCCTGCTCTATTAAATTTAGAGGGGCAACAACTGGAAAGCAAACATTGGTGTTTATCCACTGGCTCGCAACTGTTGTTTTGAAGCACTACAAAGTCGGGCCTATCCAGTTCATGCACCACTGGGCCGGCTCTACCTATCGCAGACACAAAACACTCGATAGGCAACAGTAGTTGCCTTTCCTACAGTTTTCTGCTGTTGCTCCGAAGGCGAATCATAGCTCGGACCTATTCAGTGTATACTACACTGGGCCAACTCTACCTAAAATAGATGCACGACTGCTGATAGTCAGCAGTCGCTGTCCATCCTACCGGCTCCCAACTGTTGCGCTGAAGGCAAAATCCATGACTCGGACCTACCCACAGTACCGCATAATGGGCCAACCCTGGTTACACATATTTTGCTGCAATAACCGATTGCATATTCCGTAGTCATAGCTTGACTAAGCTTTTGTAGAAGAGTTGTGTACAAATTAGTATTTAAGATAGCTATCTCTGGTAGACTAGCCATCATCTCTACTCAATCAATCAACTCATCAACCAAATCTCAACTAATCAACAAAATCAACAAGTGTCAGACATGAATACGTTCTACTCACAGTCTGTGAGGTTGAACAAAACACTAACCGAAATGTTTCCTGAAGGGCATCCATCCCTTTGGTATCGGTAACGTAAAAGAGAAGCAAAGTTAGAATCTGTTCCCTATATAGCCTAAATCTGGAAACATGTTTCTCCCCCGAAACCATATATTTCAATTACAGGAATACGCTAAGGGTTTTGATGCAAAGGTACGCCGCTGCAGCCGTCATGTCTAATGCGGTCTGCTTGATGGGTGGGCTGAAAGAAACATTTAAGGGGCCTAGTTCCTTCCTAATTACTGTGTCGGTGTACCCTTTTTGAGTCGATTGTGGTTGTCTGGAAGAACATGGGATAGATCAGATATATATTACAAGAGTAAAACTCTCAAAAATTTTCCTCATTACGCATGACAGGATATTCAGCACTGTAATGAGTTGTGTAACCTTTCCAATAAGAATTTATTGCCACAGACTTTGGCGACGTCGGCGGGGTATCAAGTCAACCTGCAATTGCAGTCGAAAATTGCTATGAACATGGGAGCTCCAACAGTTCACTGCCCTCTGTTAGGTCATAATGTCATGCGTCAACTCGAATTAAGATCTACTGTCTGTTATGATTTCAAATTCGGATATAGTTCAATTCGAATGGGTGACTAATTCGAACCTGTTTCGGATTGCATTCTTTTAAACATCTTTCTAGCGAATGGAGATCAAGTCCGCCTCTAACTTACTGTTACGATACAAGTATAAGTAGCCAGATCCCTTCTGGGTCAAAGATTGAAAAGGGAGCAACCAAGTCTTTTCTAACATAGCATCGCGAGCTTCCGCATTCTGACGTGTTTTCATCCTTAACGTAGCGTGTACTCGCTCTTCCCCTTTCGTCTCTTCAACTTATTACACTCTTTGGAGAATTATGTTTTCTTTCCTTAATATTTTCAAAAAAATTGGTGGTGATATATACAATTGAGCAAATAGGTCGATGTGAAAAGATTTTTGGATACCCCCCACAGGATACATTCGCGCCTAACATACGGTGGTACTACATTTCTGGTATACCCACCTTGTTCTTCAAGCCGTTTCCCAGAGAGCCATGCATTATTGTGACGTTTGATGCGGTTATTACTGTCATCTTTTCCTGTAAGTAGGCATTTTGAATCCCCCGATCGTGCTGAATCGAGAGCCACTCTTCATGTCCATTTTGAGTGCGTCTCCTTATGCTAGCGCTTCCGTTAACATTTGAAACGGAGAGCAGCGAGTTTCTCAATGCTAGAGCAGATCGTCTCGAGCGTATTTGCAGAAATGCAAACAGCTTCCGGCTTGACTGGAGCAACCTGCGGTTGCCGAGAATAAACGGTTCTAAGTTTTTAAAGCCGCCTTGTGACAACTTATTCCTTGTGGGAGATGACAAGGGGATATCTGTCAATCGTGGTTGAAAAGAGATCTTTTTTGTGACTGTCCGCTACGCCGCTCGCCAAAAATGATTCGACCTTCTACCCTTGAAATATAATTTCACGAACACTGTGACTGCTTTCCATTGAAACAGCTTGATTTTTTGCTGCAAGCTCTTTGTTAGCTGCGAAGCTGCTACAAAAATTCAAAAAAGCCCTCAGAAATTGCTGTTTGGATGGCAGCTAACAGTGGTAGTTGAATTATCATATGAGGGGACGACATGTCGAAGGGGCACAGCATCACGTGATAAGATTGTATTATACATTATCTTTGTTTTCAATATGGAATCATGGGTATTTATAGGGCGAAAAAAGAGTATTCCAGGGAAAAAATTGCAGATGAATTCTCTACTAAGATCAAATATAAATACAGTCGAAAAAAAAATATTAAAATTGTTGTAATAGACATAAAAATTAAACTATTAAAGATTTGCCACGAGATAGTAGTGTTATCGATAGCTTTTATAATTGTTGAACCCTATTTTGCCAGAAAAATCTTGCCGAGATTGTGTAGTTTTTATATTCCGTACAGAGAAACCAGCATTTCATGATTCTATTTCAAATGGGGAGGGCTGAGATTTTTATGAGGTACTTTGATGATGATTCCAGGGCAGAAAATACCCAAAGCGTCTGTAAAAGGAGGAGATCGTTTGGATGTTTTACTTTGCTGTGTCATCTTTGTTTTCAGTGCTTATTTTGCAAGCTACAAAAGCTGAAGCTGGCTTTTTACCCCAACCTGAAGTATGTGTCTGCATTTTTACGACCGTTTGTTTATTATACACAATAACCAGAATGTAAGCCTTTTACAGGCACAAATGGAATGCCTCAACAACCTCAACAAAAAGAAAAAAGCTGATGACGAAAATGTTTATCCAATACTTTGCGCAAAAGAAATTTTGAAGTTTTTCTAAAGTTGTCAATGGTTTATTTTGTCGAGGTTTTAAATACGCCATGATTCGAAAAGAATATTTCACCCATAGATAAAACGTTTACGCCATATTACGGACTGGAAGGAAATTTTGCTTTTGGGAGGATGAAATAGTAAGTTCTTTGATATAATGAAAATTCTAGATATTATCTGACATGCTCCACTGGCTGCACTATCACTGTACTTACAATTTTATTTTCAATTATTTTTAGAGGGGTGCTTTGCATCGTGCTGTGGCGGTGCAGATATGGCACATGGGTACTGTATAGGTGCTCCAAATCGTGAGGGTTGAAAACTCTATATAACGGTCCGTTTGCATGAAATGGTAGGAGTACTTGTGAGCCAGCATACCCGAGCGGGGCGCTCAGCAAATTTAGTTACACACAAATCATAAAGAAAGTTGGGAGAAAACTCCAAGTCAAGTCCCAAGTAGTAGGAAGTTGAGAGTCAACTTCAGAACCGAGGAACATTTTTCCTATGCTGGTCGCAGAGCATCAGTGGTAGACCCTGCCCCTTCCATACTTGCTTGTAGCCCTCTCAATTCTCTTCCATAGTCATTCCTTTTTGTTCGCTCAACTATACCACGGTAGCACTTTTGTCGCTTGCAATACCTCCTTCTTGGGGTAATTGGTTCTGAGGATCTCGTCCCCCGCCGATTTACCCCTATCATTCTTCTTGCCGAAAGTATCGAAAATACTGTAAAAATTGTAAGCAAACTACTATCATATCCTTGATGAACTAAGAAGCCACGTTTCTGAATATTGTAACGCAGACACGGGACGCAGGATCCAGTCTCTTTTTTGATGTCTTCCAGGATATTTTCCATCAGTATACGACGTTCCACATCATTTTAAACACCTCTACTTCTCCGAAATGCCCAAAGCTTGTGAATGCTCAAAGATTATGCGCCTCTTCTCTGCAGATGGCGTACATGTCTTGTTTTTGACAAGTTACTTAACCGTGAGGTAAGCCCAGGTAGCACTGGAATGGGCCAAACGCCCAGACGATGGCGAGCAGCTCCTTTTTAGTCGCGGCGTATTTTTTTTCTGATCCGACAGGGATCCAGAGGTAAATGGGATGACCCGAGTTGCTATTTTGTCCTATTGCTGCGCTATTCAGGTACTGAGGCCAGAATCAGAAGCACTTGTTCCTATGTGATACTTCTCGATGTCAAAGGTGTATACCAAAGTTATCTTTTTTGCCATCTTGGTTCTGATCGCCTCAAATAGGTCTTCCATTTCCTTAGTCCAAGTTAGCAGCCCTCTACCCTTTCGGGCGGCATCGATGGGTTTTCATAAATGAGAGAAATGGATAATTAATTGGCGATCGTAGGTAGCTGCTCCTGGAAAACTGAGGAGCTGTTTCAAGGTTTGCGGACGTTCCCACTTGGCGATTGCTTCTACTCTGGAGGGAGCTTTTTGTATGCATTCTCCGGAAACAATGAAGCCCAGGACGCGAACAATCTTCTGAACAAATCGCCATTTGTCTACTCTGACTGGTACGTCCCATCTTGTTAGCAAGGCAGGAACGTGAGGGACTTGCTCTGGGTGCTGTGTCATGTTTCTTGAAAAAAGGATGATACCATCTCTATAGACTGTTAGGCGCGTGCTGATAGGAACGGATTTTTTTGTCGCCGTCATCTACAGGCCTTTAGTTTACTGTACTACCTCTTCTTGTCCAAATTTGCTTATAGTTCCGGTCCTTCCCCGTCCTCCCTGAGCCTTTCTTATCATCACCATGGTCCTCTCCAAATTTACTCTTTTTTTATCTGATATTATATTCTGAATCTACCCCTCCGAATCGATCCAGAATCAAGTTCTTTTTCCCTTTTTGCTTATGTCCTCCTTCAAATTCGCTTTTTTGAGAAACAGGGCGCAATTGCACTACTACAAAATCCCTTACAGATTTATTTTACCTATTCCGAATCCATAGAACCTGCCCGGGAGCTCATTTAAACCCCTTTATTTCAAGTTTTAAACGTCCCTGATCATTTTGCTCATCACTACTCTTCCCGCACACAACCCGGTCACCCGTTTTCTAGAAATATGACGTCAAATCGCCGCTCTGTCCCTATTCCCAAAAACCACCGTTCCCGCCCCATAAATAGCCCCGTCTCGCCGCCTACGGGCCAACCGATGCCGACGACTACATTCGGTGGCAAACCAAGAAGAAAATCATCGAATTCGTTCGCCGCCTATTCATAGAGGAAGAGGCAAGGGAGGTAAGTGAGGATGAGACTGAGAAAGTCGAGGAGGAGAGCGGGAGTCCTTCGAGAAATGGTTAGCCCCTGAGCTAGTGTACGAGACTCAGGAGAAGGATTGGAGGAAGAGGAGGATGAAGAGGAGGAAGAGGAGGATGAAGAAGAGGATGGGGAGGATGAAGAGGAGGATGGGAAGGAGGAAGAGGAGGAGGAGGAGGATGAGGGAACAGGGGGCATGGAAATTGTTGGACTGGTGGGGCCTGGAATGGAAAGTATGGAACAAGTTGTGTCCACGCTGGAACCGCATGGATATATCTATAGTACTTTGGATATCTCTCAGGAGGGAATAAAGTTCTATGAGCCGTTCGCAGATATTTGTGAGGACTGAGTGGACAGCATGGATATTTTAGAGGAGTTGTTTGGATCTGATTTAGAGAATGGTAAATATGAGGACCTCATTGATTGTTAGTTTCTTGAGTATCTTTTTTTTTGAGTAAATCATCCACAAAAATTGTTTCTATGCATTCTCTGATTCCTTCTGTAGTTTTGTTCGGACTTTGGGGGTAGCCAAAAGTTTATATAAGTTGAGTAAACTGCTTCCTCATGGAGAGGTCAAGCAAGTTGGCAGAAAACTTCAAGCCCAGTCCCAAATAGTTAGGAGGTTGAGAGTCAACCTCAGACCCAAGAAGCATTTATTTTACACTAGTAACTGAGCATAGGTGGTAGAACCTGCCACTTCCACACTTCCTTGTAGCCCATTCAACTGTCTTCCCTATCCACTCCTTTTTGTACGTGCAAATATACCACGGTAGCACTTTTGTCGCTTCCAACACCTCCTTCATGGGGCAGTTGGTTCTGAGGATCTTTTCCCCTGCCGATTTATCCCTATCATAGACCGCGAAGTAACTCAGATATCCAAAAATCTTGTCCATGAGCTGTTGAAATTTAGCCGACATCGTCTACATGCCGGACGGCGAAGCACTCATGCGATAGTGCGACTCCCTCCAGGAAAATGCTACACCAAGTTGCGGTCTTCCTCCGGAATCGGGAACCTAAAGTATCCATGCATTATATCAAATGTTGAGAATACCGCTTTCGGTCCTAAGACGGAGTTCACTGCCTCCAAGATGTCTTGGACGCGGGGCAAAAGGTATTCAGAGTCCGGCAGGAGTGCGTTGAGACGCTGGAAATCGATGCAAGGTCGCACATCGACTTTTTCTCGTCTCAATCTTTCTTGGGCACGCTGAGAATTGAGAACGAGCTGGCACACTCGGGCGTAGCTGCTTCGATGACTCCAGCTGACAGCCAACGACTTATATGTGCATCGACACGATGTTCGTCCTTGCGGGAGACAAATTTCACCCGAGGCCAAATTGGGTGTGGAAAAGGGCTTGACGTGCAATAAGCGGAGAGAGTGGGTGAAGTGAGCAGACAATAGGATAGTTTGCTGGAGCTAGATCACTTCGTCCACTTCCGGGGATATGTCTCCGGCACTGTTTCTGGATTCGTATGATTACTCGCATTGCTCAGGTATGGGGTCGTTAGTTGGGTCGTCGCTATCGACAGAGTGGTCGAGAACCTGAATTATTTCTTTGATATAGTACCCAAAATCAGAGAAATGTGGAAGGCCTATGATTATGTCCTGCCTCGCAGGCACTCGCATCAGCTCAGCAGCATGTGAGGTTGTTAGGAGACAATTACCTACCGTGACTGTTGCAAGGTCCATCCGCTCGTATATGATCTTGCTGCGCCCGTCAAGGATGCTACCTGATAAATCTTGCAGGACAACGCCGTTCTTAGCTGCGAATTATGTCAAAAAGAAAGACGAAGTGGCTCTAGTTTCCACCATTGCCCATCCTTCAAACCCTTCAATATGCACTGGAGTTTACAGGAGTTTTTGAGAGTCTTCGAGTGCGGCTGAAAACATGCTGAGGATGGGTTCATCATTTCACTTGGATTGCACTATGCTTTCTAGCAGAAACGCCTCGGCGTCATGCTCGTCGTATCACATCAATTTTCTTAGTTTCGCGTCAGCGTCCTGTAGGTTCCCGCTGTCCACGGCTCATTCCAAGATATCTGGGAGCTGCGCTACCGGCAAGTATGCGGTTTGTGGGTCCTCGCGGACTTCTTCATAACACTTGCGCCTGGCTTCCACATTTATCGGCACTTGTAGCACTTCGCTTCCCTTCATAGTTGCTCCTTTGGTGGCACCGTCGAGAATGCTTCCCTTCTCTTGCGTCAAACCGTCGACCTCCCCGCTAGGTTTTCCTGTCTGATTGCTCTTGACGGAAGTTTGGTTTATGGGCTTCTTCTTACTGTCAGAAGGCTTCTGCATGTTCGTCTTTGAAAAGGGCGACAATGTCTCTTCCTTCCAGCGTTCACTTCTGGACGCTTCCAGCGTTACTGCGCTCGTAGTCTCGTCCACTACCGACGCTGCAGGTTTGCTCTTGTTGTATTATTTAGGAGATAGCAGAGTGTAAAGGCCGTTCTCAGTTATGGTATGGGAATCTAACTAGTTGTAATCCTGATTGCCGGTAATCACTAACTAGTGCAGTTGAAGGTGTATTGTAGATAGCTGCAATTTTGTAGATAATTATTAGCTTACCGAAGATAATTGTCTGGGACCCAAACCCCGGAGTCGGCCTGTATGTAAGCCCAAAGCAGACCTTTTTTCCAACATTTAAGGTAAGGAACTTCTACTTGTGTGCTATTCGATAACGGGGAACCGTTCTCGTTCAACTGTCGTTCACACATAGGATTATCTCTCTTCGCTCCTTTTTTTGGTCCTTTCCAATTTTTACTACTCGGTTGCGCGTCTAAGACGGATTCACCTCCACACTGGGTTGTGCCTTCCTTCCTTTTCCCCTGCGTTCCCTTTGTTGAGCCCGGTCGTACTTCGTTATTTACGGTTAGACAACCTGCGCTACCGACAATTTCGGTGAACTCTCTACCAATTACGAGGAGCGGAGTTTTATCCCACATTTTGGTCTCACGAACTAGAACCGTTTTCCGGTTTGCTCCAGAGCAAGAAAGTGCTGAGAAAGGAGATAACCCATCGGAAAAACCGCTGTTCGGATATTCGCTTTTTCGTGCAAGTTTGTGTTGAATTCAGAAGATGGAATCTACGACACATCCGTCGCGTCCTACCATCGACAAAAGACATAAAAGCTCCCAACGAAAGCTCAATAGTTCCGGTACCGGTGCTTTGCGACGTTTGAAAAAATATAATCATTCTTTCGGACAACTCAAGGCAAGTCATCTCTTCCATTGACTCCATGGGATACTAGCAAGGCAACATCCTTCACATAAGAATTCCTAGCCGATACACAACTCGGAAATACTGCCAATCGATCTCTGGTCTAGATTAAACACGTCATGGCCCACATCATCCAGTTGCTGGATGAAAATCTGGGTCCCTTGTTTATTTGTTGTTAGCACAGTCCTTCAGTTCGGTAATCGAACGCCTGGTGCATGATAAAGAGAAGCAAAGCAGAGTATTCCTGCGTTTTTGGCAGCTGTTGCAAAGAACTTCTTTGACCTACCTTGACCTCGTTGTGCCCTATAGCCCGATTCCCGGTGTAATTCTTCTCACTTTCCTGAAGGTTCTTGCAGAAGAGAAGAAAGATCCCACAGAAGTCGGTGAAGTGAAGGCCGAGACGCTAGAAGTTTCTCTGGGCCCCCAAAATAACATCCCGAGTTTTGGATGTCATCAAAGCAGGTACTGAACCCGCGGTACCCCATTTACGGAAGGATTTCTCAAATGACAAAGTGAAGTTCGTGTCTTTTCCTGCCCTCCATGACAGTGGTAAGGATCCCGGTAAGGAGGAAAGGTCAGTCTCAGAAAATGCCGCCAACCGACGCCGGAGGAATCGACGAGGTGATCGGGACTCAAAACAAGGGCTTCGTTGTATCCATAATCGCAAAGACCGCGAGTGCCGAAGCCGCCGCAAGAAGAAGTACTACTAGTCGTCATCAACAGAAGATTGGGAGGTGTTGCAGTCGGTCTACTCAGACGATGGGAATAACTCATAGAACTCCGAAATTCGGTATCGACTTTCCCACAGAAACCGCATATTGGAAGAGATACAGCCTATGCACGTAATCTTCAAGGCTGTTGACAACAGATCATACCGTTGGCGGAACCGTTGCAAGAAGTACACCGAGACGATCGGTCGCAACCTTGGAAAAACGAAGAAGAGGTTGCCCGTTCAGATGAGTTACTGGTCGTTTTCAGGTAGCGACCTGGTCCCGGTGTTAGGACTCTCGTAAAATTTAAGAATGCTTGCGACAAGAAAGATGTGTGAGAAGGAGGCGCCGTACGGTTTATGAAGTTCTTTCTCTTTTGGCAAGCCGCAGCGATGGTGCAGAACCAATTGTCGGCAGCAGCGATGTCAGTCGACGCCGGTCGAGAGGAAAGGGTGATTTCTTACATGAAGCTGGTCAACGTCCTCCTCAGGATATTCGCAACCGGTGATACAATGATGGAAGCTTCGTCGGAAGTTGAACGGAGCCGCCAGAGTAACACATTGACGGAATAAGGCTTCTCCAATGAGTTACGGATGAATGCATTACGCTGCGGTACCATTTTCTGCGGGGAACGAATGACGACTTGCTTTGTAGAATGTGATACCGTCCATTTGGACACAACTGGCAATTATGGGACAAACCATCCGAGAACGAACTACTAGTCGATGGTCCGTTACAGTCGAGGACTCGGATCATCGCATCGCGCACTTCGCCGGGTTAGTATAACCATTTCATTCCGAGATAATCGGAATATAAGGAATAATACATCGCAGAAGACTGCTGTCTTTACCGTTGACTCGGATGGCGATTAATGCCCGCATGATGTCAAAGACGTTGCATATGACGTTCTTGCACTGTTCTAAAAGAAAGTTAGTCCGCCGACAACGGAGAGGAATTCTACAGGGTGTAAAAATACAATTGGAGGCGTTGTACCTGCTCCGCAGTCGGTTCCTTTCCTACTCGTTCCTAAGTCACCAGATTTGCAGCCTTCGAAGTTGCAAGGGTCGGCGGTCAACCGTTGCCAGATTTGCTTGTCCATCGTGCACATGCTTTGTGACTTGATCATGGAGCCTTCGCCCCGCGACCGCATTATGAGTATTCGGGGCAAAACCTCCAAGCTTTAGCCGCCGACGGACGCTATGTTAATTAACAAGGCGCCGGACGTGCTGGTTTCCAGCGTCGGAACACGCCCCACCTACTCGCTGAGATCCATTTAACGTCATGGAAGAAGATATAATAGACACGTCTTAGTTTTTCATGCCGATACCCGGTGTCACAGAACCCGCCACGCCAGTGCAAGACTCTTTAAAAGAGTAAGAGGAATATTTGAGACGCTAGAATCGCTCTCCCCGTCACGCTCGAGGATTTCCGTTCTTTTGGTTGATGTTGATGTTCCCGCCATGTCGGTTAATCACATGCTCCCAGCTGGCGACGAGATGGAGACATGCTTCTTCAAAACGCAGAATGGAAAGGTAGACGTGGGCACTGGTCGCTCGTTGCAGCTCATTTTTTCCCGAACTGCAGAATTGGATACAAGTGCCGGACAGAAGCTCGTCAGTGCCAGAAAGATACCCAGATCTTGGTTGCCGAATGTTCATCCAATATCGGCACCGCCCTTGGTTTCCGCGAAAAAGCAACGTCCCTACGTTCTCGTTAGTATTTCCTTAATTGTGACTGTCGGTCAATTAAACGTGCGCGTCACCTTTCTATTCGTCGCGAATCTTTCAAATGACGTGATACTCGGAACGTCCTTCACTGACCACCACGTCAAGTCAATCCTCCCCAGACACCGGAAGGTGATGTTTTACAACTCACCATCCGTTTGCATTGTTGGGTCGACGCAGGCACAGAGAAGGAACATAGGAACCAATTTCTCAGGAAGAGATCTCAAGCCATTCTCACCAATCATACAAGCGTCACGCAAAGCGGAAATTGTTCGAAAACGTCTAAAAAGGTCCGCCTTGCGCAATGCGTCGTCATTCCGCCCATGAATCAAATTTATGCGGACTGAAGATCCGATTTCGGTGGTTTTCGATTCTTACAGAACCACCCTAGGTTGGTATATCGGAACATGGCCCTGATGGCCAAAGGAATTATGAAAATAATGCCAAACAAACCATTCGAGGTACTATTGTCGAACTTCCCGATCGCTCCGTAAAGACACCGACGCGTACGGTTATCGCTCTAGCCCTTCATGACCTCGGTGGAGTACTTTCCGTAGCTTCGGGCATTAACTCCCCTAATTCTATCAATTCCCTATGAAAGGGTCCGCAGAAACCTCAATGAAGTAGGGAAGAGATGCAAAAGAATTTTGTTGGAACCGAAAATCGGAAGAATTTTAGAAACAATCCGTCAATATCGGTTTCCAAGATGCGTTAGTTCGTTCGCAGGTATATCGCCTGTGACCGGAATTGCGAGGGATATGGTGTGGTGACCTCGGATATATCGCCGCAGCAAAACACCGCATCGAATTAGCACAGGGTGCAAAGCCGATGTATCAAGTGCAGTACAGAACAAATCACCGAAGTCGGGAAATTCAGGAGAAAGAGATCGACCGAATAATCACCGACAAATTCTTCGAGTCCGCACACCCGGAGTGGGCGAGTTTCGTTGTCTTAACTCCAAAGATAGATGGAAAGCTGCGCTTCTGTGTGGACTATCGCCGACACAATGCGGTTATTCGTCGCGACACTTAAACGATTCCGCATATGGACGAGTGCATAGACTCACTCGGCGATACGACCATTTTCAGTAAGTTAGGTTTTAATTAGGGATATTGGCAAGTTGAAATGGCTAACGAAGGTCGGTATAGTACGACGGTCAGTGAATATCATTCTATTCCCAGTGAAATCCCAATTGGCGCTCGTCTACCTGAACGACACGATAATATATTCCGAAAACCTGGAGTATCACTTCCGACATTACTGGAAAGTTCTACAATTGTCAACGGTTGCCGAAGTCACGCTGCGCCCCGAGAAGTGTTCTTTCTTCAATTCAAAAGTAGCGCACCTCGCTCACACGTTCGAGCTCGAGTGACTAGAGGTGAACAACAAAAACACTGACACAATTCGGAACGTGCGGCCTCCAACAAACATGACGGATTTCCGACCATGTCTCTATATGTGCAAAGTCTACCGCTGCTTTGTGCCTAAATTAGCTCGAGTTTCCGGAACGCTTAATCGGAAAAAAAGAAAAGTGGAACTGACAGAATGGGAGAACTTTGACGACGAAGAATATTTTGTTTTCTCAGATTTGAAGCAGTATATATTATCCCCTCAGATCCTCAATTTGCTGCGTTCCGGTTTCCGTATACCCTGGACACTGACGCTTGCGATTATCAGGTCGGTTGTTGCCTGATACAAGAACAACTGGATGGAGACATACTCCCTAGCGGGTACTACAGTGCCAGTTTAACCTGTCCAGAATGTATTGACAGCGCTTCGGAACGGGAGTCCCTCGTCGTGGTATGGGCTACGCCTCAGCTTCGCACATAACTGTACGGTGATCGCGTCATTCTGCGAATGAATCACAACGCTCTTCGCTGGATCCTGAATTTGGCCGGATCTTCATCTCATTAGTTAAATTAGATAGATATTGCGCAATAGGAAATTCAGTGGCTTGAATTGTAGTCGACACAGTACGCATTTGCGCCCCCTGCTACAGTACCGGTTCTGATATGCAATGTTACTCTTACTAGCTAGAGTGATATTGCTTACTGTGTCGAGTCGGGTAGTAGACTAGTGAGGAAGAAGAGGAGGAAGAAGAGGAGTAATAGGTTGATCCGTGGGAGCCACTAGAGTACAACAGTGGGGGAGCTCCCATGAAGAACGAAAGGGAGACTAAGGGAGTAATTGTGATCTATGGCTCTTCTGCAGTGGATGAAGAGTGGAGTGAAGAGGAGGATGAGAGGGAGGGAGACATAGAAATATTGGAGTAGTGGGGGAGGGGCCAGAAAATATGGACCAGCTGGTCCCGACTCTGCAACCGGATTTGGGTGTCCTCAGTGGTCTAGATATTTCGCAGGAGGCAATGGAGAATTATAAGCCGTTCGCAGATATTTTTGGGGACTGTCTGGGTGGAACGGATAATTTGGGGAAACTGTTTGGCTCTGATATAGAATACAAATATATTGCGGAAGGAATCTATACATTTATTCCGATAGTAATCGCTGTTAGTCGTTGTCGTTCACAAGATTCCAATTGATGCATTTTATGTTTCTTTGTATGTTTCTTTGAGACTTTCAGGTTAGCCAGAAGTCTATATAAGCTTACTAAACTGATTTTTATTGTGGAAGTCAAGCAAGTTGGCAGACAAC
The DNA here is from genome assembly GCA_002205965.3 of Kappaphycus alvarezii. Lineage (NCBI taxonomy): Eukaryota > Rhodophyta > Florideophyceae > Gigartinales > Solieriaceae > Kappaphycus > Kappaphycus alvarezii. The sequence continues at coordinate 328,126 of NADL03000477.1, read as the reverse complement.
TTCAAGTCAATTCCCGAGTAGTAGGAAGTTGAGAGTCAACTTCAGACCGAAGGAATATTTTTCCTACGCTGGTCACAGGGCATCAGTAATAGACCCTGTCCCTTCCACAATTGCTTGTAGCCGTCTCGACTGTCTTCCTTATCCACTCCATTTTTGTTCGTTCAACTATACCACGGTAGCACTTTTGTCACTTACAACACCTTCTTCTTGGGGTATTTGATTCTGGGTATCTCTTCCCCCGACGATTTACTCTGTCCGAGACTAAACGAAAAATGTGTAACGAAGTCCCGGAGCTCTTGTTGAGGGGAGGAATCGCGATAGGAAGCAGCGAAGGAAGCAAGGCGGCGGTAAAAATCCGTGCCGTCGTCGGCCATAGATATCAATCCCGAACGGAGAGAGGGGTATAATGTTTTGCGTGTGGTAAGGGCCGTAATAACGATGTTTCTCGCGCTTTGCGAAGGTTACGGCAGCGGCTGTGGTAACCGTACTTGGCAAAATGGAGCGGCGTGCGAACGGGAAGGCAATATTAACGTCGACGGCAATATGGGTACTTTGAATCCCATATGCAGCGGGTATATAAATGTCCATTCGTAGCGCGGGGGGCTCCAAATGCCCAGACGAGTTGAGAACCTTGTAGGGGAGCGGGTGCTCGACGATTGCCACGATCCCAACTTCCTTGCAGTAGCGGGCAAGAACGTTGCAGAAGTTGTGATAACGACCAGTCATTCCGTCTTCGTATTTGCGAATAAACGCGCGTTGACCACTTGGATCTAAGACGGGTGCGATGTTGGCTGAGCGCCGGGAGCAGACCGGAAAGAGAGTAGATCCACGGAATAGCGCGATGCCGAGACGGAAAGCCAGACGGACTTTCCAAGTAGAAGAGGATCTGTACGTACCGCGATGGGGGTGAGGAAGCAAAGAGAAAACACATGAGGCGGAGGATGTGCGCACGGAGAGGAGCCGTGCTCGGTCGTGGGCTGCCGCGGACGAGAACAAGCTATCGGACTTCGATAGCATGAGTTCAGTTGTGATCGCAGATTGGGGCCTTTCGCCGGGAACCGGCGATGAGCAGCGCTCGAAAAGAGCCGTAGCTGTAAGCGACGAAAAAACCTGCGGGTGGCGGGAGGGTAAGAGCGAGATGGCAGACCGATGGATCTTTTCCAAGTGGCGGTCCTGGGAAAGAGTCAGCAGGTCGGAGATAAGTCCAAAAGAATCAATTACAGATGCTGTGTAAGCAGTCTCGGTAATGTATGAAGTTTGCAGGAGATTCAAGAGAGGAGCAGTTGAAAGAATGCTGAATAGTGAGATGATACATGCAACTATTGGTAGAACCAGGGCTCGTGCAAAATAGACATGCGGATCCGAGCAGTCGGATATCCCAGTCCCGGTCCCTAAAGTACATGATGTGCGCAAATTCGCACACGAAAAAAATCTAGATGAGGACCATAATTTTATACAGTATCAGAAATGGGATGATATTTTTACAGTTTTTAAATTTGCAAGATATTTTTAATTTGGGTGAGTGTGGCAAATTCATCGGTTGATTTTTTCATTTTAAGACACGCTGTCATAGTAGATGTCAGTACAGTTCCAGGTTGTGGGTGATACTACGAGTGACTCTTAAAGGTCTATATAATGGCCACATTAATTCCCACCCCTGGCCGATGGCTGGCTGGCATGGGTATGGCACCTAGATATTTACCTTGAGGAAATATCTTCTGATAGTCTCTCTGGTTCACACGATTCCCGTGAATACATTTTATGGTTAGTAGTATGTTTGTTTGAGACTTTTGGGGTAGCCAAAAGTCTATATAAGCCGAGTAAACTGCTTCCTTTAGTGGAGGTAAAGCAAGTTGGCAGACAACTTCAAGCCCAGTCCCGAGTAGTAGGAAGTTGACAGTCAACTTCAGACCCAAGAAGCATTTATTTTACGCTAGTCACTGAGCATAGGTGGTAGACCCTGCCCCTTTTATACTTGCTTGTAGCTTTCTCAACTCTCTTCTATATACACTCCCTTTTGTTCGTTCAACAATACCACGGTAGCACTTTAGTCGCTCGCAACACCTCCTTCTCAGGGTAATTGGTTCTGAGGATCTCTTCCCCCGCCGATTTACCTCTATCATTTGGTACTCTTGTGGGGGGTTGCACCCGAGGTATTCGAGTTGAGCAGTACTAAGGAACACTTCTTGGGGATTTCTTTTCTGTAATCATGGATCTCAACGCTGCTCGTATAACGTTCACAGGGGGCAGACTGAAGACGTTGAGGAGGCTCTTTACACATATGTCAACGTTGTGATGCGTGAGAAGGGCGATGAAGAGAAGGCCGCAAGTATCTTCGCCTATCTTCATGGTGACGCAAAGCACAAATATAAGTCCAAGTTTATCGACGGGTGGTCTCTTAACGAGAATGGGCGTAACTTCAGTGAGGTATGTGAGTGGCTTGTGAAAGAGTATGCTAAGGAGGTAGAACCAGATGAGATGATTCGTACCGCCATAGAGGCCCGGCTCAACGTCGATGATTTGTTAAGCTCATTGGTGTACTTGTGTGATCTCTATGAAAAGGCCGGGTTCAACGCCCAAGCCAAGTACGGAATGCCGCGTAAGGCGGCAATGGGGGTTAACCGGCTCTCCGATTTCCTCCTCATCATGCCCTCACATTTTTGATGAACTGAAGGGTACCATAGTAGAATTTGTCAAAAATTCGGAGACGTTTCAGTCACTGAGTGAGGTACCGAGGGAAACCGCACATCGATGTCTATCGTACATCCTGAAAAGAATTATCAAAGGCCGGCTACTAGTGCAGCAGCATTGGAATCGTTCAGGAGCGATGTCAAAAATTGAAAGAAAGGTTGGAAACACGATTCGATAATCAATTTGATATGATAACCTCGCAGTTGGAAAGCCTTACTCTTACCATTAAGAAGAATCAGTCTGGGGCCCCTAAGGCCGCAGAAGTCTGTTCTTACTGTCACAAGCCTGGAACTTTGCAAACAGGTGTCCTGATAATTTACATAGAAACACTCGTTGTGCAAAGTGCGGTCGATATGGGCATCATGAAAGTAACTGCTGGTCTAAAGACAACAGAAGAGCAAATTTATCGGAAGCAAGGAGTGAGTCAGGACCAGAGGTGAAAATCTTACAAAATAGAAGGGATCAAAGGTTGAAGGATGCCGGTAACTTATCCATCGCTAAAGAGATTAGTCAAGTCAATGTGACGAAAAGGGATGGGGAAGGGAACATTTTATCGAAGAAACCTAGGCTAGAGTATGGAATGCTGGAGCATATCCCAGCACCTGTACCTCCTCGAACCAAGAGGTCTGATCAAGTTGTTCCAGGAGTGGGAGTCACTCCGGCCAAGAAGACGAAAAAGAGTAAGAAAGTTAAGAGTATCTCTAAGGACGTACTAGAGTATGTGAAGAGGTACAATTTGGTGGCTGAGCTTGCATCGGCCCCACTGGGATAACGTTTGGTCAACTTTTGAGGGGCGACGCAGAGGATGCGAGAAAAGAATTCAAAAAAATTATCAGGTCTAATAAGTCCGCTAACGGTAAGAAACTGTTTCTTCAATCGGCCTCGACAGCACCAAGACGTCTTAAGCTGGTACCAGTCAAAGTATTGGGTATGAAAACCCAAGCTCTCTTCGATTCGGTGCTGTTCCAAACCTCATTTCAGAAACTTTGGTGACAGATCTAGGTCTCGAAATTACTCCAACGACTCGAAAAATAACTGTAGCGGATGGAACCGTCTCAAAATGCATGGGCACTGTTGACAAGGTTTCCGTGTTCTTTGGGACTCTAAAGTTGATGTAGACTTTCTTGTCATGCCGGATCTCCCTTTCGATGCAATCATTGGCTGCCTCACAATGGAAAGACTAGGGACATGCATTGACTTGGGAAACCAAATGGTTTCAGTTAATATTGACGGCAGAACCGTGAAGATGCCCCTGGATTTCGACAAAAGCACGCATCCTGAAGATTTAAAAGAAACGGACAGTGAAGATTTCACTTCTAGCTATGACAGCGAAGATTCGGAACCAACTAACACTTTCGGAAGTGGAAAAGGGTACCCTCGGGGGTAATGAACATGGTATGGGACGATTATGATTCTGGGTTTGAAACAGATGACGACTGGAATTCTAGGATAAGTTTGAAACTCGAATGTGTTTCTTTTTGCGATGATATCGAATCAAAGGACAGAATTCGGAGCATGAAAGAAGATTACCTTTGCAAAGAAAATAAGAATACGTCGAATTCCATATATGAAGATGTGAGCACGACGGAAGAGGTCCTTCAAAATATTGAGGTTGAGGATCAAGAAGGAAAAGGGTGCCAAATGGCAGAAATCCAAGGAAAAGTGCAGCACCTTCCCGCCCCCGCCTCACTGAAAATATCCGACATGTTAACATCTTCCGAAGTAATTGCATGGAGCGTTTCAGATTTAAGACGAGCAAGTGTACCGGTTACTCACTCGGTCGAACTTACCGACACTCAACCGATTTACCACAAGCCTAGACGTCAACCGCCAAAATACGACCAATTTATCTCAGAATATGTTACAAGTATGCTGAAAAATGATATTATTCGACCAGTTTCATCCCATGGTCGTTTCCAGTTGTGGTCGCACCAAAGAAGGATGAAAAGCTGCGTTTTTGCGTCGATTACCGACAACTGAACCAGAGAATGATATTCGATCGATTTCCGATTCCGAACATGGAGGAGATCCTCGAGGACCTGAAGGATGGGAGATATTTCACCTCAATTGACCTTTACACTGGCTATTGGCAGATTCCATTGGATGAAAAATGTAAGGAAAAAACAACCTTTACCAGCAAAGCCGGTACGTTCAGGTTCGAAGTGATGCCTTTTGGTCTCATGAATGCACCAGCTACATTCCAAAGAATGATGGACGAGGTTTTGAAAGGACTTCCATTCGCAAGAGTCTATATCGATGATGTCGTCATATTCTCAAAAAAATTGGATCAGCACATCTCGCACGTCAAGACAGTTGTGGAGAGGATATCGGAGTATAGCTTGAAAATTAAGTTGATCAAATGCTTCTTTGCGAAAACATCTATCCAATTACTCGGCCATATCGTCGACCAAGAGGGAATTAGAGTGGATCCAGAAAAAACGAAAAAATCAAGTTGGCACCAAGGCCCGATTCAAAGACGGAGGTCCGAAGCTTCTTAGGACTGGCCTCATATTACAGAAGATTTATCAAAGATTTCGCCAAGACTGCAGCACTGTTACATGCCAGCACTACAAAGAACGGAAAATTTTACTGGAACAAGGAAATGGAAACTGCATTTCAGGAGCTTAAAGATAAGCTATGTGTCCCCCCAGTTCTCATGTACCCAGATTTCAAGAGACCATTCGTTGTGGAGACAGATACCTCAGAACGGTCTTTGGGTGCCGTTCTGTCCGAAAAAAAATGAAAACGGAAGACTAAACCCTGTTCAATTCGCAAGCCGAACTCTGAATGATGCGGAAAAGAGATACTCAGTCTGCGAGAAAGAAGCGCTAGCTGTCGTCTTCGCGCTGAAAAAGTTTCGCGTATACCTTTTATCACTCGAGAAATTTGTCTTGATAACTGATCACCAGACACTTAAGACAGCATTCCAAAACAAGGACGTACATCACCGCTTGGCCCGATGGCTCGACATTTTCGCAGAATATCGGTTTGAAATTGTGTATAGACCCGGACGCAAAAATCAGCCTGCCGATTACCTATCCCGCTTGAGGGACGCACTGATTCTAAATGAAAAAGCTTCGGAGGACATCGTCGGAGTCGCCGAGTTGCAGTTGCCGAACGATAACGAGTACGAAGCTAATATTTACGGACTGATCAAATTCCTTGATGGACTAGAAATGAGAAAGGTTGATCTTGAACACAGAAATTGGGTACGCAGGAATCAAAAGGCTTTTACATTGTGGAATGGGAAACTCTTCCGGCACACTAAAGCCGGTCCCCGACTAGTGGCCCCTTTGAAAGAAAGAATGAAGATCTTGAGGACTTTCCATGATGCGGTAGGGCATTGGGATCTCGAAACAACCAAAAAATTCGTAACTGAGAGATTCTGGTGGCCCGGTACCATAAGGACGTCTATAATTTCGTTAAAAGCTGCGAAAACTGCCAAAAATTCACTCCAATACGGAAGTATAAGACAACTATAAGTTTTCCAGTTTCCGGTATCTTTGAAACCTTCTCAATTGACTTTGCGGGCCTGTTCAAGGAAAATTCTTCCGGAAAAAAATATCTCCTTGTAGGGGTGGAACATCTTACTAGATGGCCAATGGCAGTTGCAGTTGAGGAGGCAAATGCTGAGGCGGTACTGAGATTCATCGAAAAAGAAATAATTGAACCGTTTGGTCTTCCAAAAAGGATAATCTCAGATAACGCCTTTTTTTTACTGCAACTTCACTGCTTCGAGTTTTGAAGGAGAAAGGGATTCAGCTGAAGACAGTTCTCGACTACGCTCTTATGTCAAACGGGAAAGCCGAAAAGATGATTGGAACTATCAAACGCGCACCTACTTTTTTGGAATATTTTATAGGAAATCAACTGCATCCCTATTCGTTTCAAAGGCCCATGATTTAACAATAAGGCAACTTACAATAATGGAAACAAAAGAAGAATGATGACGAGTCGGGACGTTCGTCTTGAGCGAGGGGGCGTGATAAAATGAAAATTGTAGATATTCCTTGGCATGCTGCGCTGGCTGAGTTGGCATGCTGCGCTGGCTGAGCTGTCACTGTACTTCCAATTTTATTTTTAATTATTTTTAGAGGGATGCTTTGCACTGTACTGTGGCGGTGCAGATTTGGCACATAGGTACTGTATAGGTGCTACAGAATGTAAGGGTTGAAAACTCTATATAAGGGGCTGTTTGCATGAAATGGTAGGACTACTTGGGAGCCAGCATACCCGAGCGGGGCGCTCAACAAGTTAAGTCAAACACAAAACATAAAGGAAGTTGGCAGACAACTTCAAGCCAAGTCCCGAGTAGTAGGAAGTTGAGAGTCAACTTCAGACCCAAGAAAACCTTTTCTTACGCTGGTCGCAGAGCGTCGGTGATAGACCCTGCCCCTTTTATACTTGCTTGTAGCTTCCTCAACTCTTCTCTATATACACTCCCTTTTGTTCGTTCAACAATACCACGGTAGCACTTTTGTCGCTCGCAACACCTCCTTCTCAGGGTAATTGGTTCTGAGGATCTCTTCCCCCGTCGATTTACCCTATCACAAACCTCGGAAATGGCATGTACGAAGGAGGCAAGAAAAGACTGGCAGCTTTGGGGGGTGCCGATTGGGGATCCGAGGACTGTCACGAAATTGGCGGAACGTATCGTGCAGGGTATGGCACACCGAAGGGACGCGGGGAGGGGATCCGGGCGAGGACGCCATAGCGTTGTTTTCGTCATGTTGATAGAGAACCCGATTGGCTTTCCACGGTCTGAGATGAAGCGGAGAACCTCAGAAGCGAGGTTGACAGGGACGATGACGGTACCGTCGTCGGCGAACCAAGCGGTTAGGCGTATGGCGGGAAAGCGTGATGAGAGCTGGCTGACCAATAGATGGATGCCAAGGGCAAACAGGATGCTTCGAGCGGATCTCCCTGGTGAGTGCCTGTGCGACTGTGCAGGATGTGTAAACCGAACATGAGCGTGGAATCACCTCCAATCAAGTAGTGCACAAACCGGGCGAGGGCGGGGATATGCTTGGCCGTTTCGAGCAGAATGTTGTGGCGCTCGATTTTTTGAACGCGTTTGACGCGTCAATTTGAAGGAAGGCAAAGCTGGCGCTGTCAGGGCGGGTGGAGAAAAGCCGTGTCGCATGAATGATGGCTTCTGTTCCGTGGCGGACTCCGACGGCGAGCTGGTGAGGACGGAAATAAGAGACTACGGTGGGTTGTGTAGACAAGCGCCGAACGACGAGGCGGCAGATGAAGCGTCCAAGAACCGTACCCATGGTGATGGGGCGGAGACTGTCGCCGTGGGCCTTTGGGATGCCGAGTAGGGTAGCCCTGGCGAAGAGATGACGGAGCTCAGTTGGGAGTCGGCCGTCCAAGGCAGAGTTCACAAAGATTATGAGCTGAGACAGGGCGGAGCGATCTGCGGTATCACCGCCTGGTTCTTGGGAAAGGGAGTTGAAGACGGATGGGCGGAGGCCGTCAGGGCCCGGAGAGCTGTGGTGTGGTAGGAAGGCGAGCTGACGGCGAACCTCGGCCTCCGTAAAGACAAAGGCGGGGGCAGCAAGTGGCGCGGAGTTGGGGTAACCGGGACACTTGGAGAGGGATGCAAGGAAGCAAGGAGGGATTTGTTCTGGAGAGTAGCCGGTGCCGGTGAGGTGGTAGAGCAGAGTGCGGCGACAGCCTTAGTGAGGGCCCCGTGCGAGAAATACATAGATACCAAACAGTGCCTAACAAATATTAAATATTTCTATTGATCTTTACGTGGTGGTAGATCTTTATTTGTCGTACAATGTCGCACAGAGGTGTGCGGAGGGTATTTATAAATTAACTACGGATGCGGGCGGCGGGTAGAAACTTGTCGCGCCTGCACTATTTGGAGACTAAATTCAAAACGGGTAACGAAGTCGCGGAGCTCCTGTTGAGGGGAGGAACAGCGACGGGAAGCAGCGAAGGAAGCAAGGCTGCGGAAAAAAGCCTTACCGTCGTCGCCCAAGGCGCCATAGATATCAATCCCGACGGGGGAGAGGAGGATATCGTTTCGGTTGCAGTAAGTGCCGTAATGACGATGTTTCTCGCGCTCTGCGAGTGTCGCGGCGGCGCCGGCAGTAACCGTACTTGGCGAAATGTGGCGGCGTGTGGAGGGGTTGGCAACAGTAACGTCGACGGCTCTATCGGTACTGTGAAGCCCGTATGCAGCGGGTATGTAAATATCCATTCGTAGCACGGGGGACTCCGAATGCCCAGATGAGTCGGGAACCTGGTGGAGGAGCGGATGTTCGACGAGGGCGACGATCCCAACTTCCTTGCAGTAGCGGGCAAGAACGTTGCGGAGGATGTGGTGACGACGAGTCATTCCGTCATCGTATTTGCAGGTCAACGCGTGTTGACCACTTGGATCTAAGACGGGTGCGATGTCGGCCGAGCGGCGGGAGCAGACCGGACAGCGAGTAGATCCAGGGAATAGCGCGATGCCGAGACGTAGAGCCAGAGCGACTTTCCAGGCGGAAGAGGACATGTACGTACCGCGGTGGGGGTGAGGAAGCGAAGAGAAAACAGTCGATGCGGAGGATGTGCGCACGGAGAGGAGCCGTGCTGGGTTGTAGGCTGCCGCGGACGAGAACAAGCTATCGGACTTCGATAGCATGAGTTCAGTTGTGATCGCAGACTGGAGCCTTTCGCCGGGGACCGGCGATGAACAACGCTCGAAAAGAGCCGTAGCTGTAAGCGACGAAGACAGCTGCGGGTGGCGGGAGGATAAGAGCGAGATGGCAGACCGAGGAATCTCTTCCAAGTGGCGGTCCTGGGAAAGGGTAAGCAGGTCGGAGATAAGTCGAAAAAAATCAATTACAGATGCTGCGCATGCAGCCTCGGTAATGTCTGAAGTTTGCAGGAGACCTAGAACTCCCATTGAGAAGGGGAGAGAGGCTAACGAACCAAATCATTTCTCAAAATTCATGAATACCCTCCGCACGCCTCTGTGCCACATTTCACATCCACAGCTTTCGACGCATTGTACGGTTTCACAATTGGCTTGACAATGATACGATATCTACGCTCCGGTACAAATTTACTGGATACCAACCCACATATCTATCACAGTAAATTAACCCCCATTTAAGCATTGTACAACCCATAAAGATTTACCACCACCGCAAGTACACCCCTGACATTTATGGAACCTACGAGGGTACACCGCATGTCGCAATGACACCCCATTCCCTTCTGTCACACGACTTGAAACTTGCACCCTCGAGAGGAAAGACGATGTGATTGAGGTTGTAGCAAACCCTATTGTACAGTCCTTTCTCGGAGTTTTCAACCATGATTCCACTGAATCACGCACCACTAGCCATATGCTACTGTTGGGAAAGGTTTGGGCGTTTTACTATTGGAAGATATATCCGATCCATCCCATAGTTTTCCAGAGAATCTGCAACTGGGGCGAAGTTCTACAAAGCAGAATCTCTGAAAACCGTCCTTCTTTTAGCATGTTTCTTCGTGTACTGATAGGGGTAAATCGGCGGGGGAAGAGATCCTCAGAACCAATTACCCTGAGAAGGAGGTGTTGCGAGCGACAAAAGTGCTACCGTGGTATTGTTGAGCGAACAAAAGGGAGTGTATATAGAAGAGAGTTGAGGAAGCTACAAGCAAGTATAAAAGGGGCAGGGTCTACCACCGACGCTCTGCGATCAGCGTAAAATAAATGCTTCTTGGGTCTGAAGTTGACTGTCAACTTCCTACTACTCGGGACTGGGCTTGAAGTTGTCTGCCAACTTGCTTTACCTCCACTAGAGGAAGCAGTTTACTCGGCTTATATAGACTTTTGGCTACCCCAAAAGTCTCAAACAAGCATACTGATAACCAGAAAATGCATTCACGGGAATCGGTGAACCAGACAGAATATCAGAAGATATTTCCTTAACGTAAATATCTAGGTACCATACCCATGTCAGCCACCCATCGGCCAGGGGTGGGAATTGATGTGGACATTATATAGACCTTTCAGAGACACTCGTAGTATCACCCACAACCTGGAACTGTACTGACATCTATTATGACAGCGTGTCCTAAAATGAAAAAATCAACCGACGAATTTGCCACACTCACCCAAATTAAAAATATCTTGCAAATTCAAAAACTGTAAAAATATCATCCCAATTCCGATAGTGTATACAATTATGGTCCTCATCTAGATTTTTTTCGTGTGCGAATTTGCGCACATCACGCCCTCTCGCTCAAGACGAACGTCCCGACTCGTCACTGCTCTTCTTCTGCTTCCGTTAGTGTTCGCTGTCTTATTGATAAAATGTATGGTCTCTCAAATGGGTACGGATGCAACTGATTACCAATATGATGCTCTAAAAAGTAGGTTCGCATTACTGGTACCTCACTTAGTAGCATAGCCTCATATATTGGTTTGATAACATCGAGGTGGGGTTGAATACATTCTTCTTCCGTGACTCTTCCGAATCTTCCAAGAGTGAAAAAATATATGTGATATGCAAACTCTTCTGGAAGATGCCGGAGGAATGGATGCCGATAAGAAAATAAGACGCGCATCATCAAGAACGAATCTTCGTAAGATAAGAGCGGTCCATGTAGCGCCCTAAAACATAAACAGATGCTTATCATGAAATAAGAAATGACCTGCGCATCGTTCGAGTCCTCGGAGATATTGCGCAGCCAAAAAGATAATCTTCTTCTTCCGACTGTATGCTGTGCATGGTTGTGAAGGAGAGCTAGAGATGAAGTTGTGGTGGACGGTCCCGATGAATGGCTGCGACCAGCTCCTGACGTACTGGGACCTGCACGAGGTCCTCTCGGGGGACGACCGGAACCTCTTCTGGGCGGGTTGTTGTCTCCTGAAGGTCCTCCTCTGGTCATCATCACTGCTTCAGGAGGATCCTCGCCGCCTCCAACGTTCCCGATTTGTGGCGGAGAAACGTAAGCTTCCCATAGAGGATACGGGACCAGCCTGTATTCCATATCCGGGGGTAAGGCGTAACCTCTCAGTCGCACATCTTGGTTGTTCTTGAGAAATACGTAAATTGGACGGATAATATTCAGATACGTTTGCGACAAGTCTCCAGCAGCTACCATTCCATATCTTCCTATAGAGTAATGATATATTACCTCCACAAACTCTGGACCTGCTTCCGTGAACCTTCCGTTTTGGAATGAAAATAGAACTCTTATTAATAGTCGGAAATCTTCTTGAGGTAGCAATGGTCCGTTCAACGTACGAAAACATAGGCATATATTAATGTAGAAATGGATGATTACGTGGAGTTCGTAGTAGTCCCGCGTAATCGAGATGATCCATTCCCAGGCCCTTTTTCCTCCCATAGGAATCATTCTATAGTTAAAGATGAGTATGCCCCGTGGTTGCGCATAGTCCTGTGTGAGAAGGAATTCTTCAGGCCTCTGATGGTAAGGGACCAGACGACGTGCATGGATGGCCCTCCTTGATCTCTTCCCTGAGCTTGAACAGAGCTGATAGTGCGGGTGTCTTTCCTCCGTGACGATGCAACGGTTCGAGTACTTGGTTTGGAAGGCCGGCCACTTCACAGCCTGCTGCATTGCTTTTCCATGTACTACAAGTACTTTAGAGCCAACTGAAAAGGTTCTGACTGCAGGTTTGCATCCTTATTTCTTGTCTGTGTTAGCGCGCGGTGTGATCTCCAGCCTTCGGTGGCCAGTAGTTCAACTTCCCTACTCTCTTCATCGATAATATTTGTTTCCATGTCTCTCTGTAACATTCTAGGAGCCCTTCCGTACATTAGCTCGAATGGTGAGCGTCCATTTCTTCCTCTTCTTCGACGATAGCCGTATAACACTTTTGGTAAGGCATCTTCCCACTGGATTTCATTCTCCGACATAGTTTTCGATATTGCTCGTTTGATGGTTCCAACCATCCTCTCCGCTTTCCCGTTGGACATAGGAGCGTATGCGAGAACGGTCTTCAGCTGAATCCTTTTTCTTCCAAAAAACGAAGCAGTGAAGTTGCAGTAAAACAAAGGGCGTTATCCGAGATGATCCTTTTTGGAAGACCAAACGGTTCAATTATTTCTTTTTCGATGAATCTCAGTACCACCTCAGCATTTGCCTCCTCAACTGCAACTGCTATTGGCCATCCAGTAAGATGTTCCACCCCTATAAGGAGATATTTTTTCCGGAAGAAGTTTCCTTGAACGGGCCCGCAAAGTCAATTGAGAAGGTTTCAAAGAGACCGGAAACTGGAAAACTTAGAGTTGTCTTATACTTCCGTATTGGAGTGAATTTTTGGCAGTTGTCGCAGCTTTTCACGAAATTATAGACGTCCTTATGGATACCGGGCCACCAGAATCTCTCAGTTACGAATTTTTTGGTTGTTTCGAGATCCCAATGCCCTAGCTCATCATGGAAAGTCCTCAAGATCTTCATTCTTTCTTTCAAAGGGGCCACTAGTCGGGGACCGGCTTTAGTGTGCCGGAAGAGTTTCCCATTCCACAATGTAAAAGCCTTTTGATTCCTGCGTACCCAATTTCGTGTTCAAGATCAACCTTTCTCATTTCTAGTCCATCGAGGAATTTGATCAGTCCGTGAATATTAGCTTCGTACTCGTTATCGTTCGGCAACTGCAACTCGGCGACTCCGACGATGTCCTCCGAAGCTTTTTCATTTGGAATCAGTGCGTCCCTCAAGCGGGATAGGTAATCGGCAGGCTGATTATTGCGTCCGGGTCTATACACAATTTCAAACCGATATTCTGCGAAAATGTCGAGCCATCGGGCCAAGCGGTGATGTACATCCTTCTTTTGGAATGCTGTTTAAGTGCCTGGTGATCAGTTATCAAGACAAATTTCTCGAGTGATAAAAGGTATACGCGAAACTTTTTCAGCGCGAAGACGACAGCTAGCGCTTCTTTCTCGCAGACTGAGTATCTCTTTTCCGCATCATTCAGAGTTCGGCTTGCGAATTGAACAGGGTGTAGTCTTCCGTTTTCATCTTTTTGGGACAAAACGGCACCCAAAGACCGTTCTGAGGCATCTGTCTCCACAACGAATGGTCTCTTGAAATCTGGGTACATGAGAACTGGGGGACACATAGCTTATCTTTAAGCTCCTGAAATGCAGTTTCCATTTCCTTGTTCCAGTAAAATTTTCCGTTCTTCGTAGTGCTGGCATGTAACGGTGCTGCAGTCTTGGCGAAATCTTTGATAAATCTTCTGTAATATGAGGCCAGTCCTAAGAAGCTTCGGACCTCCGTCTTTGAAGCGGGCCTTGGTGCCAACTTTATTTTTTTCGTTTTCTCTGGATCCACTCTAATTCCCTCTTGGTCGACGATATGACCGAGTAATTGGATAGAAGTTTTCGCAAAGAAGCATTTGCTCAACTTAATTTTCAAGCTATACTCCGATATCCTCTCCACAACTGTCTTGACGTGCGAGATGTGCTGATCCAATGTTTCTGAGAATATGACGACATCATCGATATAGACTCTTGCGAATGGAAGTCCTTTCAAAACCTCGTTCATCATTCTTTGGAATGTAGCTGGTGCATTCATGAGACCAAAAGGCATCACTTCGAACCTGAACGTACCGGCTTTGCTGGTAAAGGTTGTTTTTTCCTTACATTTTTCATCCAATGGAATCTGCCAATAGCCAGTGTAAAGGTCAATTGAGGTGAAATATCTCCCATCCTTCAGGTCCTCGAGGATCTCCTCCATGTTCGGAATCGGAAATCGATCGGGTATCATTCTCTGGTTCAGTTGTCGGTAATCGACGCAAAAACGCAGCTTTCCATCCTTCTTTGGTGCGACCACAACTGGAAACGACCATGGGGATGAAACTGGTCGAATAATATCATTTTTCAGCATACTTGTAACATTTTCTGAGATAAATTGGTCATATTTTGGCGGTTGACGTCTAGGCTTGTGGTAAATCGGTTGAGTGTCGGTAAGTTCGAACGAGTGAGTAACCGGTACACTTGCTTGTCTTAAATCTGAAACGCTCCATGCAATTACTTCGGAAGATGTTAACATGTCGGATATTTTCAGTGAGGCGGGGGCGGGAAGGTGCTGCACTTTTCCTTGGATTTCTGCCATTTGGCGCCCTTTTCTTCTTGATCCTCAACCTCAATATTTTGAAGGACCTCTTCCGTCGTGCTCACATCTTCATATATGGAATTCGACGTATTCTTATTTTCTTTGCAAAGGTAATCTTCTTTCATGCTCCGAATTCTGTCCTTTGATTCGATATCATCGCAAAAAGAAACACATTCGGGTTTCAAACTTATCCTAGAATCCAGTCGTCATCTGTTTCAAACCCGGAATCATAATCGTCCCATGCCATGTTCATTACCCCCGAGGGTACCCTTTTCCACTTCCGAAAGTGTTAGTTGGTTCCGAATCTTCGCTGTCATAGCTAGAAGTGAAATCTTCACTGTCCGTTTCTTTTAAATCTTCAGGATGCGTGCTTTTGTCGAAATCCAGGGGCATCTTCACGGTTCTGCCGTCAATATTAACTGAAACCATTTGGTTGCCAAGTCAATGCATGTTCCTAGTCTTTCCATTGTGGGGCAGCCAATGATTGCATCGAAAGGGAGATCCGGCATGACAAGAAAGTCTACATCAACTTTAGAGTCCCCAAAGAACACGGAAACCTTGTCAACAGTGCCCATGCATTTTGAGACGGTTCCATCCGCTACAGTTATTTTTCGAGTCGTTGGAGTAATTTCGAGACCTAGATCTGTCACCAAAGTTTCTGAAATGAGGTTTGGAACAGCACCCGAATCGAAGAGAGCTTGGGTTTTCATACCCAATACTTTGACTGGTACCAGCTTAAGACGTCTTGGTGCTGTCGAGGCCGATTGAAGAAACAGTTTCTTACCCTTAGCGGACTTATTAGACCTGATAATTTTTTTGAGTTCTTTTCTCGCATCCTCTGCGTCGCCCCTCAAAAGTTGACCAAACGTTATCCCAGTTGGGGCCGATGCAAGCTCAGCCACCAAATTGTACCTCTTCACATACTCTAGTACGTCCTTAGAGATACTCTTAACTTTCTTACTCTTTTTCGTCTTCTTGGCCGGAGTGACTCCCACTCCTGGAACAACTTGATCAGACCTCTTGGTTCGAGGAGGTACAGGTGCTGGGATATGCTCCAGCATTCCATACTCTAGCCTAGGTTTCTTCGATAAAATGTTCCCTTCCCCATCCCTTTTTGTCACATTGACTTGACTAATCTCTTCAGCGATGGATACGTTACCGGCATCCTCAACCTTTGATCCCTTCTATTTTGTAAGATTTTCACCTCTGGTCCTGACTCACTCCTTGCTTCCGATAAATTTGCTCTTCTGTTGTCTTTAGACCAGCAGTTACTTTCATGATGCCCATATCGACCGCACTTTGCACAACGAGTGTTTCTATGTGGATTATCAGGACACCTGTTTGCAAAGTTTCCAGGCTTGTGACAGTAAGAACAGACTTCTGCGGCCTTAGGGGCCCCAGACTGTTCTTCTTAATGGTAAGAGTAAGGCTTTCCAACTGCGAGGTTATCATGTCAATTGATTATCGAATCGGTTTCCAACCTTTCTTTCAAATTTTTGACATCGCTCCTGAACGATTCAATGCTGCTGCACTAGTAGCCGGCCTTTGATAATTCTTTTCAGGATGTACGATAGACATCGATGTGCGCGTTTCCCTCGGTACCTCACTCAGTGACTGAAACGTCTCCGAATTTTTGACAAATTCTACTATGGTACCCTCAAGTTCATCAAAATGTGAGGGCATGATGAGGAGGAAATCGGAGAGCCGTTAACCCCCATTGCCGCCTTACGGCATTCCGTACTTGGCTTGGGCGTTGAACCCGCCTTTTCATAGAGATCACACAAGTACACCAATGAGCTTAACAAATCATCGACGTTGAGCCGGGCCTCTATGGCGGTACGAATCATCTCATCTGGTTCTACCTCCTTAGCATACTCTTTCACAAGCCACTCACATACCTCACTGAAGTTACGCCCATTCTCGTTAAGAGACCACCCGTCGATAAACTTGGACTTATATTTGTGCTTTGCGTCACCATGAAGATAGGCGAAGATACTTGCGGCCTTCTCTTCATCGCCCTTCTCACGCATCACAACGTTGACATATGTGTAAAGAAACTCTTCAACGTCTTCAGTCTTGCCCCCTGTGAACGTTACACGAGTAGCGTTGAGATCCATGATTACAGAAAAAAATCCCCACGAAGTGTTCCTTACTACTGCTCAACTCGAATACCTCGGGTGCAACCCCCTCCACAAGAGTACCAAATGATAGAGGTAAATCGGCGGGGGAAGAGATCCTCAGAACCAATTACCCTGAGAAGGAGGTGTTGCGAGCGACAAAAGTGCTACCTTGGTATTGTTGAGCGAACAAAAGGGAGTGTATATAGAAGAGAGTTGAGGAAGCTACAAGCAAGTATAAAAGGGGCAGGGTCTACCACCGACGCTCTGCGATCAGCGTAAAATAAATGCTTCTTGGGTCTGAAGTTGACTGTCAACTTCCTACTACTCGGGACTGGGCTTGAAGTTGTCTGCCAACTTGCTTTACCTCCACTAAAGGAAGCAGTTTACTCGGCTTATATAGACTTTTGGCTACCCCAAAAGTCTCAAACAAACATACTAATAACCATAAAATGTATTCACGGGAATCGGGTGAACCAGACAGAATATCAGAAGATATTTCCTTAACGTAAATATCTAGGTACCATACCCATGTCAGCCACCCATCGGCCAGGGGTGGGAATTGATGTGGACATTATATAGACCTTTCAGAGTCACTCGTAGTATCACCCACAACCTGGAACTGTACTGACATCTACTATGACAGCGTGTCCTAAAATGAAAAAATCAACCGATGAATTTGCCACACTCACCCAAATTAAAAATATCTTACAAATTCAAAAACTGTAAAAATATCTTCCCAATTCTGATACTGTATACAATTATGGTCCTCATCTAGATTTTTTTCGTGTGCGAATTTGCGCACATCAGCCACCGCCGCAACAGGCTCTGCCGTACGCAGACACACCACTAGCGGCTGCCCACGTACCACATTCGAGGCTCAAACGGCGACTGCATTGCCTGTCCACCCGGTGTCCGCCTCGATCGCTCCGCATCGCGCTGCGTGGCGTGTCCCGAAAATGATTTCAGCCCTGGCGGTATCTCGGAGGTCTGCACGCCGTGTACACGTGGTAAGGTACCCCATGGTCCGCTTGATGCTTTCCGTCGAGACGTTTGTGTATGCCCTCCTGGCTTTGTGAACAACGGGCGTGGGGGATGTGTCGGTTGTCCACCAGGGTTTTTCTGGCAGCCGCGATCGTCCAGCCAGCGCGATGTCGTTGGCGAATGCGAAGCGTGCCCTTTCGGGACCTTTTCGAATGCCCGTGGCTCTCTCTCTTGTACTCGGTGTCCGGAGAATACCTTTCAAGATCTTGAGCGGCAGAGCCGGTGCCGTCGTTGCCCCCGTGGATTCCAGAGCTTGTTTATGCGTGACAATAATCGGATGAGATGTGGACACGGACCTGGTTTGCGCACAGTTTGAAGTGCGGCGTACAGGAAGGTTCTGCTACTCTAATACATGTTGTCGAGCGAGGAGTTGTCCAAAGGGTCGCATCCTTCGCTTCCGGAGTCAGTGCATTCCTTGTGATTTAAATGAGGTCCCGAACGCCGACCGAACCAGTTGCATTCCATGCCCTGCAAGTGGTCGAGGACCTGATGGTAGTCGATGCACGAACTGTCCTGAGAACATGCGTTTTCACCCGTCTTTGAAAGATGTGTCTGCAAAGGGGACTTGGGTCTTCAAGGGGACAGATGTATTACCTGCCAGCCTGGAAGTGCCCCTCTGGAGATTGGAACCGGCGATATGGTGTGCTCGAGGTGTCCAGCGGGACTCATTCAATTAATGACAGCTTTATTCCCAGATGCAGTCCGTGTACAGAGGAATCAGTGGCTCAAGAGGGATCTACATCGTGTTCAAGTTGTCCTACTGGTACTGTTGTCGAGCGCGATATTTTCGGACAGTGGATAGAACGTTGCGTACCAAGAGGTCCATTTGACACTTAGCAGGTCATTCCAGTGGTCGTCTTCAGAGAAAACAGCGGATTTGCAGGTGAAGGATTGATGGTTCTACTGTCAACAGGTACAATCCACTATTTCTCCCGTGATTCAATGGCCTTTTAGCAGATTCAGACATTCCTGCGGAATGCTGCCAAAAGATAAGTTACAGTGGGGTATTCAAGACTATACATGTTGCACCTGGATAGGTCTGTGGTAAAGTAATCATCAGCTACAAGAACTGCTGCCCATGAGTATGCTTCTATTTAGTTTGACAACAAAGCTTTGAATACTCAACATCAACCAAAGAAAACGACTGCTGCATGCGCGTTTACAGTTACCAAGTATTAACTACGCATCTGCTGAGCTCAAGTATACTGTCGTACTCTTGATTTCTCTGTAAAGGGTGGGTAATTCAATACTATACGAAACCTAGTTCAGAAAATGGAAAGGTTTGAGTGTTTTCTCTTGGAAGATAAATCCAATCTATCCCATGGGTTTCCAGACCACCACAATCGATTCAAACAGAGTTTCGAAAGAGATTTTTCCGAGTGAATATAGGTTAGGGGAAAATTTTACGGGTGGCTGAACAGGCACTCAGGTGTATGTATAGGTATAAAAGATGAACGATTACTCAGGTAATTACTCACCCCAACCGACCACATCTTTCTAACATTAAAGCACCTAAGCATTTCCCCAGTTCCTTTCCCATTTCTGTGTCGATGTAGTCTGTTTGAGTCGATTTCGGTTGCCTTGGAAACCATAGGATAGATCGGATATATCTTCCAAGAGTAAAACACCCAAACCTTTCCTCCTTTTCCGTCAAGTAATCGCCGGGTACTCGCTTCGTGGGCTTTCACCCCTTGGAGATAGAACGAGACACGAGTAACTAGATTCCACAGCTCAAGTGCGGGGAATGAATTGACGCGACTGGCTGCGAAAGAAGTCAGGAGGAGGAAAACTTAGCGCTGCTCTATCCCAACGCGCCATGGCTATCAATGTCCGACCGGAAGCAGCAAGATTCAGATGGCATCACAGTAGCCGCCGCAGTGCAAAAACTTGTTCTAATCGAGGAGTGTAGCAGCGTCCCGCGGAGGCGAAGCGGGATGAGAAAGGAGATGTGTGGCGGCAGGCTAGGCGACCGTAATGTCCAAAGCTGCATCCCGTTTATTCAGACCGTAGGCAATACGTATTCATATACCAGTTGGGTATAACATAGCTAATCCAACTGTGGTTTTACCGCGGCTTCACATCCTATAGATTCTTTGAGCCGAGACCGCATATAACAGAAGATGGTTTCGCTGTTTCAGTAAAATCTGCAGCAAGCTCGCTTGCCAGCTTTCTCACCATGCAAAACCTTTTCTCAGAGTGGCTGCACTTCTCTCACATCTCTGTAGACCTTCTGGGCAGCAACTCTCGCTCTCATTTGCTCTCTCCCTGCCAAATCTTTCCACCAGTGCTCTCTCCTTTATCAAGTTACAGGCCCAGGACCCTCCGCTGACATACCGCCACGTCCGATATTCTCCTTTGACGTTCGCAACCCGCCGTGGACCGACGATCGTGGAAATCAGGAAGAGTACTACCGCAAAGTCGTCTCTTCGAAGGCCATGCATGCCCTTTGTTAGCAGAAAGTCGGCGTAAGAGAGATATCCGACGCCCACTATCCAAGAACAGAGGTGTTGCTAGCGACCAAAGTGCTATGGTAAGGTAGTTATTGGAAAAAATTCCGTATACGGAGGAGAAATCTATGACCTTTGACTTTTTTCGATCGGGGCAGGCTGTGCTTTCGCCTTGCGATCGACAGATCTGCTTCTATGTACGTCGGAAGGCAAATGCAATGGGCTCACATGAACGAGGGTTCAGTGGATCATCAAAGGGACAGGCTTTTCCACCTAGTTTCGAGGCTTGAGAGGCGTTCATAAATTTTTGGTCTGAAGATGACCGACAAATTTACGGGAGTATCTCTTTTGAAGTAGTCTGCCAACTAGCTTGACCTCTACAAGAGGAAGCAGTTGACTCAACCTATGTAGACTTTTTGGCGAACCCTAAAGTCTCAAAAAACGTACTAAATTGTATAAAATGCATCAAATGGAATCGTGTGAACAAGAAGGACTAACAGCAGATAGCATTAGGATAAATATCCAAATCTCTTCCTCAATGTCTACGTACTACAGATTAGAGGCAAAAATTTCCCCCAAAATATCCATTTCTCCCAAGCAGTCTCAACAAATATCCGCGAACAACTGATAATTCTCCATTGATTCCTGCGAAATATCTAGACTGATGAAGATGCCCATATCTCGTTCCGGAGTCGGGAACACCGGCTTCATATTTTTCAGCCCCAGCAACATTTCAATGGCTTCTCCGGCCTCAACTCTTTTACTCTCCTCCCCACCCACCTCATCATTCTTCTCGTCGTCCATTTCATCGTCCTTGTCACCCTCGTAAACGTAATTTGGGACCACATACGCCTCAAACGACTTATCGAGCTCATCCTTTTCTTTGTCCGCCTTCTCCTCGCTGACTACTTCCGCGTCGTCGTCGACGGAGAGTTTGCGGACGTAATCTGTGATCTTCTTCTTCGTGTGGCCTCGCAGGTAGTCGTTTGCGTCCATGGGGCCATATGCAGCGAGTACAAGACCATTTAAGTGGCGAAAGGGCCGATTTTTGATGATGGGGGCGAAGGGGCGAAGTTTGTTCATTTTGGTTGTAATTCGAGTGGGGCGACTGTGGATAGAGGACAGAGGGTGTTAGAAGGATGGTATTGTGTGTAAAGGCTGGTGGATCTCAAAATAGTTGGGTAAAATGGGTTCAGATACACCCTAGAGACGGATTAGAGTCGATACTAAGAGGCTAAAATCGAAATTGGAGTAGCGCAATTGCGTGAAATTTCTACGTAAAAGTGAATTTGGTGAACAAGGTAGATAAAAAGACGAAAACGCTGATTTGGAGTAGATGTGGAGGAGAAGATTAGTATTTAATATCTAGGGGTGGTAGACAAATTTGGAACGTACGGTAAGCGGAATCAGGGCAGGATGAGTAATTTTTTTTGTATGTTGCTGATCTCTTTGAGAGGACACCTTGATCCCTTTGGGAGGACAATTTCCTGTATTTAAACCTTCTCCCGACTGGTCACGAGCTTTAAATTCTGCCGCAGCTTCAGAACATCATCCTTCTTTCTCAGCTATACGACCGCGCGACTCATGTTGCTTCGAAATTCATAGACACTCAACTGCAGAGTAGCAACGGTGAACTACTATGGTCTGTTTACGTCTCGGCGAGCCACTTTTCTCTAGATCCCGTTCATGCACAATATGTTCCCGTTCAAGTGCCATGCTAGATGTTCATGATCATCATGCCACTGGGTACAGTAATGGCGCCGGCAGCGTTCGCCGTCATGACGCAGTTAGTGATGAGCTAGCTCGGTCCATCCGCCATACTCCTCTACTCCATAGTGTTCGCGTTTCTCTGGAGCAGCGCTTTCCAGATCCTCTGCATCCTTCCTATGGCTTCCTTTCGGCCTCCTAACTGAGCAGAGAGGACAGACATGCTCGAATTGACCGCATTTATTCTTCTGCTTCTTCCGCGACCCAACTCCGCCTAGATTTGTTTATTAATGCCTTCGAGTGCGCTGCCAGCCCGCAGTCCTTTGATGTCTCTGTCATCAGTCAGCACTCATCCGGGTTTCATTCTTGTCCTCCAAATGGCCATATCTTACTCAAAGAATCATAGAAACGCCCCTACTACCATACTTTATGCGAATAATACAGACTGAACATTCACCCCATGGTTGCTGATGTCGATGGTTGCATTGGACCTAGGTATGATGAAGCTGTGCAACAAGTCGCCCAATTTCTCGCTAGCAAGCGGTACCTCCACTGCCGGCGAGAAGCATTAGCTCCTTGTTAGATTCGTATGGCTGCTTGCCCAATACGTTGCTGTGTCCGTTAATCGGCGGCTTCTTGACCAGCCCACCGTTTTGGCCCCTGCTGTGTAGTCCCAGGCCCTGCGCTGTATGGTGCTAGCGGTCCCCTGAGTATTGATCATTAAAAGTGATACTTTCGTTCACTCTACATCGCAAGAGCGATTCTCAAGACCGACCCTCTTTCCGCGCTCACGGACGGTGACATAATGAAAATTGTAGATATTATTTTGCATGCTACGCTGGCTGCGCTGGCACGCTTCGCTGACTGTGCTTCCACTACACTTACAATTTTATTTTCAATCATTTTTCGAAGGGGGCTTTGTGCCGTACTGGAGTGGTGCCAATAGGGCATATAGGTACTGTATTGGTGATACAAATTGTGAGGGTTGAAAAATCTACATAAGGGGCCGGAAAATAAGGACCAGATGATCCCGACTCTGCACCCGGATGGGGGCGTCCTCAGTGGTATAGATATTTCGCAGGAGGCAATAGAGAATTCTAAGCCGTTCCCGGATATTTTTGTGGACTGCCTGGGTGGAATGGATATTTTGGGGGAACTGTTTGGCTCAGTTCCAGACTACTAAGATACTAAGGAATGAATCTAGATATTTATCCTGATAGTATCTTCTGTAAGTCTTTCTCGTTCAAACGATTGTATTTTATGCATTTTATGGTTTTTAGTATGTTTATTTGAGACTTTAGGGTTAGCCAAAAAGTCTATATAAGCCGAGTAAACTGCTTCCCCTTGTGGAGGTCAAGCAAATTTGCAGACAACTTCAAGCCAAGTACCGAGTACTAGGAAGTTGAGAGTCAACTTCAGACTCAAGAAATATTTTACCTACGCTGGTCCCAGAGCATCAGTGGTAGACCATACTCCTTCCATACTTGCTTATACCTCTCAAATTTCTTCCGTATTCACCCCTTTTGTTCGTTCAACTATACCACTGTATCACTTTTGTCGCTTGCAACACCTCCTTCTTGGGGTAGTTGGTTCTGATTATCTCTTCTTCCGACAATATATACCCTATCATTTGGTACTCTTGTCGAGGGGGTTGCACCCGAGGTATTCGAGTTGAGCAGTACTAAGGAACATTTCGCGGGGATTTCTTTTCTGTAATCGTGGATCTCAACGCTGCTCGTATAACGTTCACAGGGGGCAAGAGTGAAGACGTTGAGGAGTTTCTATATACATATGTCAACGTTGTGATGCGTGAGAAGAGCGATGAAGAAAAGACTGGAAGTATCTTCACCTATCTTCATGGTGACGCAAAGCACAAATATAAGGCCAAATTTGTCAACGGGTGGTCTCTTAACGGGAATGGGCGTAATTTCAGTGAGGTATGTGAGTGGCTTGTGAAAGAATATGCGAAGGAGGTAGAACCAGATGAGATGATCCGCACCGCTATAGAGGTCCGGCTTAACTTCTACGATTTGTTAAACTCATTGGTATACTTCTGTGATCTCTATGAAAAGGCCGGGTTCAACGCCCAAGCCAAGTACGGAATGCTGCGTAAGACGGCGATGGGGGGATAAGCGGTCCTCAGATTTCCTCCTCATCAAGGTCCCTCACACTTTTAATGAACTGAAGCGTACCATAGTAGAATTTGTCAAAAATTCGGAGACGTTTCAGTCACTGAGTGAGGTACCGAGGGAAACCCGCACATTGATGTCTATCGTACATCCTGAAAAGAATTATCAAAGGCCGGCTACTAGTTCAGCGGCATTGGAATCGTTCAGGAGCGATGTCAAAAATTTGGAAGAAAGGTTGGAAACACGATTCGATAATCAACTTGATATGATAACCTCGCAGTTAGAAAGCCTTACTCATACCATTAAGAAGAATCAGCCTGGGGCCAATAAGGCCGCAGAAGTCTGTTCTTACTGTCACAAGCCTGGACACTTTGCAAATAGGTGTTCTGATAATCCACAGAGAAACACTCGTTGTAGAATGTGCGGACGATATGGACATCATGAAAGTAACTGCTAGTCTAAAGATAACAGAAGAGCAAATCTATCGGACGCGAGGAGCGAATCAGGACCAGAGATGAAAAGCCTACAAAACAGAAAGGATCACAGGTTGACGGATGTTGGTAACGTATCCATCGCTGAAGAAATCAGTCAAGTCAATGTGACAAAAAGGGATGGGGAAGGGAACATTTCATCGGAAACCTTAGCCTAGATTATGGAATACTGGAACATATTCCAGCACCTGTACCTCCCCGAACCAAGAAGCCTGATCAAGTTGCTCCAGGAGTGGAAATCACTCTGGCCAAGAAGACGAAAAAGAGTAATAAATTTAAGGGTATCCCGAAGGAAGTACTAGAGTATGTGAAGAAGTACAATCTGGTAGCTGATCTTGCATCGGCCCCAACTAGAATAACGTTTGGTCAACTTTTGAGGGGCGACGCAGATGATGCCAGAAAAGAACTCAAGAAAATTATCAGGTCTAATAAGTCCTCTGAGGGTAAGAAGCTGTTTCTTCAGTCGGCTTCGACAGCTCCAGGAAGTCTTAAGCTGGTACCAGTCAAAGTATTGGAAATGAAACCCCAAGCTCTTTTCGATTCGGGCGCTGTTCCAAACCTTATTTCAGAAATTTTGGTGACAGATCTAGATCTTGAAATCATTCTAACTACTCGAAGAATACCTGTGGCGGATGTAACCGTCTCAAAATGCATGGGCACTGTTGACAAGGTTTCCGTGTTCTTTGGGACTCTTAAAATGATTTAGACTTTCTTGTCATGCCGGATCTCCCTTTCGATGCAATCATTGGCTGACCCACCATGGAAACACTAGGTAACTGCATTGACTTGGGCAACCAAATCATTTCAGTTAATATTGACGGCAGAACCGTGAAGATACCCCTGGATTTCGACAAACGCACACATCTGGAATATTTAAAAGAAACGGAAAGCGAATATTTCGCTTCTAGCTATGACAGCGAAGATTCGGAACCATCTCACACTTTCGGAAGTGGAATAGGGTACGCTCGGGGATAATGAACATGGCATGGGGCGCTTATGATTCTTGGTTTAAAAAAGATGAAGACTGGAATTCTAGGGTTGGTTTGGTATCTGAATGTGTTTCTTTTTGCGATAATATCGAATCAAAGGACGGAATTCATAGCATGAAAGAAGATCGCCTTTGCAAAGAAAACAATAAGATGTGGAAGTCCATATCTGAAGATGTGGGCACGTCGGAAGAGGTACTTCAAATTTTGTAGGGTGAAGATCAAGAAGAGGATCAGCGCCAAATTCGAGAAATTCGAGAAAAAGTACACCAATTTCCAGCTCCTGCCTCAATGAAAATATCAGACATGTTAACATCTTCCGAATTAATTGCATGGAGCGTTTCAGATATAAGACAAGCAAGTGTACCGGTCCCTTAATCATTTGAATGTACCGATACTAAACCAATTTACCACAGGCCTAGACGTCAACCGCTAAAATATGACCAATTTATCTCAGAAAATGTTACAAGTATGCTGGAAAGTGATATTATTCGGCCAATTTCATCCCCATGGTCATTTCCAGTTGTATTAGCAGAGCAAGAGGATGGTAAACTTCGCTTTTGCGTCGATTAACGACAACTAAACCACATAATGATACCCGATCGATTTCCGATTCCAGATATGGAGGAAATCCTCGAAGACTTGAAGGACGGGAGATACTTCACCTCAATTGACCTCTACACTGGCTTCTTGCAGATTCTATTGAATAAAAAATGTAAGTAAAAAACAACTTCTACCACCAAAGCCGGTACCTTCAGCTTCAACGTGATGCCGTTTGATCTCATGAATGCCTCAGCTACATTTGAACTAATGATGAACGAGATTTTGAAAGGACTTCCATTTGCAAGAGTTTATATCGATGATGAGGTAATATTCTCGAAAACCTTGGATCAGCACATATCGCATTTCAAGACAGTAGTGGAGAGGATATCTGCATACAGCCTGAAAATTAAGTTGAGCAAATGCTTCTTTGCGAAAACTTCTATCCAATAACTCGATCACATCGTCGATCAAGAGGGAACTAGAGTGAATCCAGAGAAAATGAAAAAAATCAAGTTGGTACCAAGGCCCATTTCAAAAAACGGAGGCTCGAAGCTCCTTAGGACCGGCCTCATATTACAGAAGATGTATCAAAGATTTCGGCAAGACTGCAGCACCGCTACATGCCAGCACTACGAAGAACGTAAAATTCTACTGGAAAAAGGAAATTTAAACTGTATTTGAGGAGCTTTAAGATAAGCTATGTGTCCCCAAGTGCTCATGTATCCAGATTTCAAGAGACCATTTGTTGTGGAGACAGATGCCTCAGAACGATCTTTGGGTGCCGTTTTGCCCTAAATAGATGAAAACGGAAGACTACACCCAGTTCAATTCGCAAGTCGCACTCTGAATGATGCGAAAAAGAGATACTCAGTCTGCTGAAAAGAAGCGCTAGCTGTTGTCTTCGTACTGAAAAAGTTTCGCGTGTACCTTTTACCACTCAAGAATTTGTCTTGATAACTGATCACCAGGCACTAAAGAAAGCATTCCAAAAGAAAGATATACATCGCCGCTTGGCCCGATGGCTCGACATTTTCGCAGAGTATCGGTTTGAAATTTTGTATAGACCCGGACTCAATAATCAGCCTGTCAGTTACCTATCCCACTTGAGAAATCCACTGATTCCAAATAAAAAAGCTTCCAAGGACATCGTCGGAGTTGCCGAGGTGCAAGTGCCGATCGATAACGAGTAAGAAGCTTATATTCACGAACTGATTAAAATCTTTGATGAACTAGATATGAGAAAGGTTGATCTTGACCACAGAAATTGGGTACGCAGGAACCAAAAGGCTTTTACATTGTGGAATGAGAAACTCTTCCGACACACAAAAGCTGGTCCTCGACTAGTGTCCCCTATGAAAGAAAAAATGAAGATCTTGAGGACTTTTCATGATGAGTTAGGGCATTGCGATCTCGAAAGAACCAAAAAAATCATTATGGAGAGATTCTAGTGGCCCAGTATCCATAAAGACGTCTAAAATTTCGTAAAAATCTGCGAAAACTGTCAAAAATTCACTCCGATCCGAAAGTATAAGACAACTCTAAGCTTTCCAGTTTCAGGTCTTTTTGAAACATTCTCAATCGATTTTGCCTGCCCATTCAAGGAAACGTCTTCTGGAAACAAATATCTGCTTATAGGGGTGGAACATCTTACTGGATGGCCATTAACAGTTGCAGTTGAGGAGGCAAATGCTGAGATGGTCCTGAGATGCATCGAAAAAGAAATACTTGAACCGTTTGGTCTTCCAAAAAGAACCATCTCGGATAACGCCATTTGTTTTACTGCAACTTCACTGCTTCGTTTCTTGGAAGAAAAAGGTATTCAGCTAAAGACAGTTCTCGCATACACTCCTATATAAAACGGAAAAGCGGAGAGGATGGTTGGAACCATCAAACGAGCAATATCGAAAACTATGTCGTGGAATGAAATCCAGTAGAAAGATGCCTTAGAAACTGGGCATACTTCTTAAGTGCGGATTTCGTGCGCAAAATTCCAACACAGTACACCTATCCTGATATTTACGCGCCCAGTTTTCTATACCTACAGATCTTAGAGGTAGAGAAGAACTACACCTCTTTGCGTCATACAAAAATCATTTATTGTAAGAAACTCAATCAAATTAAAGTAAAAAAAGAATGAACGACAGGAACCTTTGTAGAGCAATATACTATTTGAGAATAACGAGGGAAGAACTTTCTTCAAGTGTTTAGTCTTAGAATCACGTCCGAGTCGCATCAAATTCTCGAGACGTTTCCCCATTTCAACCTTTCGTTCTATTTATTCCACTCTCTTTGCTTTTTTGTTGTCACTTTATTCAGCATTTTCCTGGATTATATATCCTTTTCTACTAATTTTCGTCCTCGAATATCTCCCAGTCTTCGGGGACACCCAATAATATCCTTTATTCCTTTTTTGCTGCCTCGCGGCTGTCCCGGGGCCCTAGAAGCGCTAATTATTGCATGTCTGACGAAAAACGTTGAACCTATCGTATAAACTATGCAAAATCCACAATAATTGCCTTTTAGCGCCACAAATACCAATATGAAAGTATACTACGAAAAATCTTGTTGACCCACATGATTGGTAAATGTACTAGCATCTGGAAAGGCCCTTAGTGCTATCCCTCCCTGGACCGCGCAAGAGTCTTGGTAACACGGCTTGCTGAAATTTACATGAAACCGCGCCCTAATGCGACTGGAAACACCTTATGGAGACTCTTCGGGAGCTTTAAAATGAAGATGATATCTAAAAACGCCGCGAAATACTTTAAACCTCTGCAATTAGGTATCGCTGATAGTCATGTAACATGTGTAGTAGTTCACGGGACCCATCGAGTCATTAAAATGTTTGTTGTCATTTTTTAGCTTGATCTGTACTAGAAAAACTTCCAAAACGTACTCAAGTTGTGCAGCAGGCTCTCTTTTCCCGAAGCAGCTACTAATCTGTTCTCAGATCTACACCATTGGGCTGACTAATGCTACTACATAGAGTCTGCACATCCTTGGATCGGATATGTGGGGTGGTTTCATCTGTGCGTGGAGAGCTACCAGGATCATTGTCCATATCTTGCACACTGGATGGAGCAGAAATATATGTAATCGAATGTATCCCATTAAGGGTCGCGGCGTATCTATCAGAAGTTTTACCGGCCTGTGTAGTTACACTGGCATCATTACAGTAAATGAAAAAATCGGTCTCAGAATCAAATGCATCGGTAGACGAGCTGGAGCCGCAGTCGAAATCATCTATTGCTTCATTGCGACGGAGAATCTCACGGTCTCCCGGAAAGTTTGCCTCATCGAACTCGACACACTCCGTATGAATGATTTCCCCAATAGCAGTTTGAGCCTTGTATATACCGCCTTGTACATGGCAGAGTAGTATTAAATCTATCGGTCGTCTCTCAAAAGCAGGAAGGCTTTTGTTGTTTGGGTGGTAACGTGCGAGACATCCAAAAGGAAGAATGTACTTTACATGGGGATAATTTTCTCCGTACATTACATTGTATGGTATTTCCCGAATGACTAAGTGAGGGACCATCTTATTGGCTTGCACAGTATGTTCTACCGCATCAGTTCAGTTCTTAAGAGAAATTTCTGTCCAAGCAAGCGTACTACGGGCTAGTGACATTCTTATCTGATCTGTACGCAGTGGCAGACCATTTGAGAATAGGTTATAGATTGTGGTTGTTGAGATATTCACACCCTCAGCTTTAAATGTTTCAATTGACTTATGGCGCTCACCACCACCATCAAAATCGCATGAGCTTACGAAATATCCGGACTGAGTTTCTATAGTGCGCAAATTTTTAAGCACAGAAGTACTGGCGTCCCCTTTGTATTTCATAGGCGAAGCAGTGATGAGACGAGAGCGATAACAACATAGCACAGGTGGTCTGAGTGGGACTTTGGTTTGACCGGACCATTGACATCAATTTGTAAGTGGCCAGGACTCAAATCTTTGTCATAGAACCTCTGTATCCCCTTCCATACTTTCCTATGAGGCAATGCTCTTACTATGGCTTATTACGAGTTGGCTCTGGTAATTCCCCAGATGATATTAGTTATCTAATAGCTTTCTTTGTTCCAAAATGTGAAAGAAGATTGTGCCAAGTTGACAAGTAGGCATAGAGCACCTTTTCAGTATCAGAGCACAGTGCAGTTGAATTTTGAACCCCATCTTGTCGCTTTTCAACGTGCATGTCTTCTTTAGTACCATGCTCAGATTCTAAGTCTATGCCCTGATCTGATTCACCTTCTCCTGCTAGAACGGTTATCTACATCTATTCATCTTGAAGTATAATAATGCATAGGCTCTCTTCTTCAGAAGAACCTTCGAGTAGATAGACAAAATAGTTTCACTAGTAGTTGAACTTCCAGAGTCCTCATCCGAAGAGCTTTTTCGTTCACTGACTTCTTTAGAAAGAATAGGTGTGGAAACAGCCATCATCAAACGTTCATAACTGCAGTTATCATCGGTGACAGCTGCATTACAGACGCGTTCTTCGTTTCCATCAATGTAGTAAGGTCCATTAGGCTGCCTTGGTGCATAACAGATTATGCGGAAATCATTGTGCAAATCGATGAGCAATGCCCTTTGTGGGGTGAATAGAGTACAAATTCTCTTCGAGGCTATAGCAGGAATGGAGCGTAGATTCACTGAAAGTCTAGGCGCGACTAGGGTATTAGTGGAGAACACATTAGTTACCCCGTCTTTACCAGACCACAAAACCTTATGGATACCCGAACACTTGCTACATCTTCACAGCGTCATCACAGGGAAGTATAGACGCCTTGCAACTCCTTGCTTCCTGAAAATTTTCTATGTTAGGTGGCATATGAGAGGAAGTTCCAGATTCAATCATGAGTGATCTATTACCAGTGCTACTGTCATTGTTACTGCCTGACATATCATAAGCATTTGTCGCTCGGTCTTTAGACTTGAAAGGCATTTTTGCCTTTTTATCAACCACCCTTCCTTCACTTGCACGCTGTTATTTAAAATTATCTGTTTATTGTACATATCTTGAGAAACTTTAATGATCACTGGAGCTATTTTGTTTAAGCTGGGTGACCAACTCACTTGAAAGGATGAGTTTTTTCCGGGGACAAAAAGGATTATGAAAGCAACGTGAAGTTGTGCGATTGGTCTTGTCACACGTTTAGCATTTTCTTCCGTTTGCTACCCTAATATTTGCAAAATTCCTACTCTAATTAGCAGCGAAAAGAGTCTGCTTCTATTCGATGATTCGGTCGCTTACACTATACCAGTTGACCTTATCTTCTGCAAGGATCTTGATTGTGGCCGTAACTTGCTGCAGCTGAACCACCACAATGGATGCGATCAAAATTACACTTGCCATTACTTTATCGATAGTATAGCCCATTGCCTTCAGCTTCTCAAGCATGCAGTCCATCCAATGAATGTGTTCTCATGAATCGTGACCAATATCACTGTAACGCATTGTGAGTAGCTCACTCATACATGAAATTCTCGAAGAAGTTGACTGAAATCGTACCTCTGATCTACTTTTGCTAGCATCTTACACGTATTACCAACAACTGACCCCAACACACGCAGTGACCTGTCAGTGAGCGCATTAATCCTTATGTTGCTGGCCAATATTTTTTTCCTCTTAAATTCCCGAGCTTTCTCTTCAGTTCTGTTCTCTGTCGAAACTTGTTCAAACTCCAGAGTATCAGTGAGATTCTTTGCATCACAA
Source organism: Kappaphycus alvarezii (assembly GCA_002205965.3). Lineage (NCBI taxonomy): Eukaryota > Rhodophyta > Florideophyceae > Gigartinales > Solieriaceae > Kappaphycus > Kappaphycus alvarezii. Next base: position 296,167 of record NADL03000477.1, on the reverse strand, counting down.
ATTGACTCGACGCAAATGCGCCATAGAGTGTAGTCTGATTTGGTATGGAGAGGACTTATTTGACCTTCTCTAGTTCCTCCATTGGTAAGTTTGTCAGGAGAAGACCTTATCTGGTGTGGTCTGAGTCTAATTGCGACACGAGCAATGTTTATGGTCAACTTTGAGAACAGGGAGACGGCTAAACAAAGTGAGAGAATTAGTGCTCACTATTCACACAGATAAGCTCTCAACACTCTTGAATATCGAAAAAAGAAATAGGACGCGGTCTACAAGAAAAATGATCCTACCATCTTGGAGGAAAGGGATTAATATGTTCCTTGGGTTCCAGAAGAGCCTGGTCGGTTCCAGTTTTACACCCCCTTTTAATTAAGAGTTTTGAGGACACTAGGAGTATACGTAGTGTCTTTGCAGACGGACAATGTTGGTAGTACGCTACGGTCTATTATTCTTCCATAGTACGGTTACCGTCTTCTGGAATTCTGATTGTACGTGTATGTACCATCAGCATTGAGGAACCTTACATGTACGTGTTCGTGATTAACCCGACAGTGTTTTTAGCATAAAAAATATGTCACTGTCGGTCATTCAGCCACGTAAAAATTACCATTGCATTCAAGAATTTCAGTATTCATGAACAAAAAATGGCTGGGTCTGGATTATCCAAAATTCTATCTGTTTTTATTTTGTTTAGTTTTTACTGCAATCCGTCTGCTTATATACAGAATATTGATGACCATTACTACGCATAAACTAATAACTTGATTCAAAAGGATTCAATATAAGTTCATTTATCGTCAAAATCCGCTTCAGTGCTTCAGCACCCCTCCAGAATGTTGGACTGGTTAGTTTTTAAAGACTATGACTTATAACTTCGCGTTATTTGATGTTTGAAGTTTCGCTGATCGCATCAGCTTCGTCATCATTCAGTATGTTGACCGGTACACGCTCGCATGACCAAGTAGCACAAAATATTCGAGTACCATGGTGTGAAAAAGTTCCATGTAAACAGTAGCAAAAACGACTTTAATGCATTGAGAAAATGAGCTGCGATAAGCTTAAGTTTTTTTTTCGGAGCTGTGGTATAGTAAACGTTCTTGATGAGAAGGCTTTCGTTTTCCATGTGAATAAGGACGTCACCTCTGCCATGTACGACATGACCATCCATGCCGGTAAACTCCTCGACATTTGTGAAGTCGGTGACCAAATTCAGAAATGGTGATTTGCACCATGCGGTTGATGTAGAGAGTGCCCATTTGTTTTCCATCTTGTAAGGTGATGTGAAGATTGAGGATTTCATATCTTAATGTGGATTAATAAGTACAGACATGAGTGTGCTTGATTTTATGGCGTCGGTCTAGTCTTTAGTTATCTTTTGATGTATGGTAAGCATGTTGACAGATGCCTTCAAATCTTTTGCAATTCTCCCACCCGGGAAAAAGTTTGAATATTTAAGCGTTCGCGTGGTGTGCAAAATTTGGGACCGAATACCGGCTTTGCTAGACCAGCGGTCAGCATCTCATCGGTAAGAAGTTTTGTCATCTTGACTGTGTTGTTCTCAACCAATTCATGTATGTGGTAATGACGGACATTACCATGTTTGTTGCGCTAGAAATTTGAGATTTCTGTAGCCCTTACATTTGAGACTCCGTTGTCCTGAAAATTTTCTGTCGCACTTTCTCGAGTGTATCCAAGTTCTTTGGAAAGGTTCCGCAACCATCGCATGTCCTTGGCAAGTGTAGAGGGACTCATGTACTCAGCCTCAGTCGAAGGGAATGTGACGCAGGACTGTTTGGAGCTTCTCCATAATATAGGTCTCTTGCTGAATGGTACAAAATTCCAGTGACAGATAGGCGGTTAGCCTCTCCTGCCCAGCCAGAGTCAGCATAAGCGCGTAATGTATTGGTCGCTGGTTAAATGAATAATCCGTGAGACTGTGTTCCAGAGAGGTATCTAACGTTCGTTTTGGCTCCTGTCCAGTGTATAGAATGCTAAGAACTCACATGAAGGCTCAAAGTATTGACAGAGATGGATTTGTCAGGCATATTGCGGGTGCTGAAGTACAGTAAATTTCCGATCGCTTCTCGATACGGTAGTGTTTCCATTTCAAGGGCTTCGGTGGTTGCGCAATCTTTTTTCTCAGCAATAGAACGGTATGCTCCTGGGTCCATCGGTGTGCGTACTGGTCTCGATTTATTCATGGAGAACATTTTGAGTCTTTCTTGATATATCCCTGTTGTGATAAGTAAAAACCATTTTTGTATTGCTGTATTTTCATACCTAGAAAACTGCTTACGAAGCCGAGTTCTGTTATTTGAAAAGACGACTGAAGCCCCTTCTTAACCTCTTACAGATCTTTTCATGAATTTGTGATGACCAGGATGTCATCAACGTGTGCAAGTACTATTTTTTTGACGCCTTCTTGTTGTTTGATGTACCCGATTTCGACGTGTTTGAGTATGTCAATTTCTATCTCTGTGAGTTTATATCTGAAGGTTTGATACCAGACGCTTCCTTCTTATTTTAGACCACGTAAGTTTTTTATAAGCCGGCACACATGATTGGGTTTCTCGGGATTTTCGAAACTCTTAGGTTGTTCCATATAGATTTGTTCTTGTAAAGTTCTATAGAGAAAAGCACTGTTGAAATCGAAGTGATGGATCATTGCCATTTCGAGGTCAGCAATACTTAAAGCAAATCTCATTTTGGTGAAGTCAACCACGGGCGAGAAGATTTTGTCCTAATCAAATTTAGTCTTTCGGCAGCCCATTGCCATGAGTCTTGCTTGGTATTTGTCTATCTTTCTAATCTTGTTGCGCTTGATTTTAAGCATGATTTTTCAGGGGAGAACTCTAACCCCCACAGGCCTTGTCACCAGTTCCCAGTCCACGATTCGTAAGTTCTTGCAATTTATTTTGAATTCCAATGTTCCACTCAGTCTCTTCTCGTGATTCTAAGGCTCGCTTGAGAGTCTGCCCATCTGTATTTGCTTTAGAAGATGCAACTGATAGTGCCCTGTTTTGTATCCTTGCGCCTCTCTTTGAAGGTTGATAAGTCAGCAAGTCTTGGAGCTCTTGCTCGTTATGTTGTGTACTCTCGTTAACGCCAGTGATTATTCGCTCTTTCTCGTCCGAATCTGTGTCGATGACATTTTCATACAGATCGCTATTTTTGTCGAGCGATTGCTGTTCATTGACATTGCTGTTTGTGGTTGGGTATCTAGGGAATACGGTCTTGTCACATGTGTAGTGTCTTGAGCGAACTAGTTTCCTTGTTAGTGGATTGAATTCTCTTGAGACAGATAATTTTCCCGATTCCATGAGAATCATCGGTATAGCCCTCGGGTACAACTTTTTGCGAAGTTGCGAAGGTACCCTTACAAAAACTCGGCATCCGAACGTTCTAATTTTGCTTAGATTTGGCGCTTGATTGTGCAGCACTTCTTAAGGACATTTTCCATTCAACGCAGAACTAGGACATATAATTTGTATGAATAATGCGTGTAATATTGCTTCACCTCAGAAATGGTTACCCAGAATTGCTTGTTATACTCTATCCATTCATTTTCCGTGCATCCTTTCGACCAGTCCACTCCATTCGGTGTTATTTGTAGATTCAGTCGATTGCGCAATGGCTTCTTGGCGGCGCAGCAGTGTGCGAATCTGTTTGTTAACAAACTCTGTGCAGTTATCTGAATACAATTTTGCGATATTTTCTTGTATTGTCGCTTAAATAATTGTCTAAATGACCCGACTATTGCTGCGGTTTCATTTTTCTATTGAAGTAGATAAAGACATGCAAATCGGCTTGCACCGTCAACAAATAATAAAAATTATTTCGCCTTTCCCCAACTTTCTTATTGGATAGGATCACAGATGTCTGAAAAGATTAAATCTCCCACTGAATCTTTATTGTCAGTTGGTTTATGTCATTGTGGTCCTTTGGTCTTTTTCTGCTCAACACAGATGTCACAATCCAAAATTTCTAGTTTCATGATATTATCAATACCATAGTCCAGTTTTCTTTTGTGAAGCAGTTGAATAGTGTTCTTATTGAAGTGCCCATTCGTTTATGACAGATATTGACGTGATCTTCCTTTGCTGCATTTTTGTTTTTTGGTTGCTCCGATTTTTTTCATCTCTTACAGCGATTTTGTTGGCGCGGCACCGCGAGGCAATATTGTGGATGTTTGCTTCAATCCAGTGGAGCCCGCTGTTTCCCCTAATTGCAGTTCCTATAGCTTGGTTTGTATTGTTTGTATACATGGAGAACTTTCCGCTGCCGATGTGCACATTAATGTTTTCTCTTGTCTAAACATGGGACTGATAATAGGTTTAGTTCTATCTCAGGAACGTATAATACATGGGCGAGCCTGGCCCATGACTCGCTGTGTTTTGACAGAATTTTAAGTCAGTTTCTCCTCAGTTTGTACTCTGTACAGTACTTGAATCTTCAAGAACGATTTATTTCTGCTCAGTCTCCGTGAAGATAGAGAAAAATTCTCAATCGTAACTAAAATGATGTTTTGCTCCTCTATTGAAGAGAATTTTGCACTGCTTCGATGAATTTTGCGTTCTTGTTGGTGCAAGTACAGGTCTGATCACCCTGGCACGTACCAATAGAGGAGTTGCTTTGCTTCCTTTGGCGGCATTTCCGCGCTTGTGGTTTTGTCTACTTCTATATTCTGTGTAGTCTGTGTTTGAGATTCGTTCTATTCGCTTTTGTCTTTTGTTGTGACAATAATTGTACGATTAGTTAAGGTGTTAACTGTTTGTTTCTGTATTTACCTTTGATAAGGCTACAATTATTTTGCCATTTTTGCTAGTCGTCATCTGGTGTTTCTTTTCGTATCCATAGGTTTCTCTTATGCTCACGATGTTCCAGTTTTTCTTCTCTTCGTCCATAGTCCTGATAGCGGCTATGGTAGACTCGTAATCTGGACAATCTTTGATGGATGCTACTAGTACGTAAATTTTCATCAATTCATTGAGATGCATTCCAGCACTACATGAGTTCGTGAAGCAAGTCTCCAGGCCACCAATGTGATCTGAAATGTTTTCATCTGAGCTATTCGTTTTGCTAAAGACTTCGTTAAATAAGCGAAGTTTTTGTTGGTGGTCTCTTTTCCCGCATACCTAGTCGAAAGACTTTTCCACATTTGTTGCGGATCTTTAGAAAAATTTTGAACAACTTTAGAGGTTTGTCGTCAAGATATGTGATTAAATAGCCACGGCCTTTGCCTTGCGCTTGTGAAACGCAGCAAGTAGTTCCCCGTGGTTTTATTCATCTGAGCTTGGTTCTTGCTCGTTTCCGTCCACAATACTCATACAATTTTTGGTTGTTAGTATTGCCTCTAGTCTGAGCTTCCAAAGATGAAAACTTCATTATCCTTGTGCTGTCCTTGTCTCTGAACTTAGGAATAGATAGTTTGTCTTCTTTCATGTCCATGTTGGCAGTTGACAGTTCGATGTAAAGATTTATGCGATGCTACGACTAATAGAACATACATGGTTCTAGATTATCTAAAAATCTGTCTGTTTTCATATTGTTTAGGGTTTACTGGAATTCATCTGCTTATATACAGAAAGAAGACGACCGTTAAAATGCATAAACAAATAACTTGATTCAATAGGATTCAATATGAGTTCATTTTGAGTCAATATTCGCTTCTATGCTTCAACAATTCAGCCACGTAAAATTTCTATTGCATTCCTGCTTCTCTAAATGCAGGCATATCATCATGGACAGCTCAATTTTGTATACCGGGTTTCCTCGGACAGTTCCCATTTCTACTCTAGGCGGGTGGCACCCTCACGCATTTAAGGTTTTGACAAAGGTGGCCAGGCACGTCTCTATGAAGGCCATGGAGGCCTTCGGTCGGGTAAGATCAGTCTCATGTTCAAAAATGCCACTGCAGCCGGTTCTTCCAATGCCGCATGCCTAGTCGCTGGCCTTGCGCTAGTCCTGTAACATCATCTCCCCCCTGTGCGCTCTTCATTCTAAAGTCCCCCCCTTTCGGTTAATAACTGACACTGCCTCTAAATTGAAAAGGCACAAAACCGACCATATCATTCAAATATTAAATCAGCACACATTTCCCCTAAGGCATGACCCCCTTTCCACGAGATAAATTATCCGAAACTTTGCCCCCTTCACGAGAAGGGGAGTAACTGGGGGGAAATCTTCCCCAGTTAGACTACATGTCAATTCAGCCTCTGTTTTCCAATATTCATCCTCGAGATACGTATTTGCTGTAATATCACCCACCAACAATTCAGCACAGCATTCTATGTCATAATCTTTGCCTAAAACGTAAGAACCCCCTGCGTTCAAGGGGTCTGATAGGGATAAATCGGTAGGGAAAGAGATACTCAGAACCAATTACCCCAAGAAGAAGGTGTTGCGACTGACAAAAGTGCTACTGTTGTATATTTGAACGAATAAAAAGGAGTGTATATGGAAGAGAGTTGAGAAGGCTACAAGCAAGTAAGGAAGGGGCAGGGTCTATCACCTATGCTCAGTAAATAGCGAAAAATAAATGCTTCTTGGTTCTGAAGTTGACTCTCAACTTCCTAACTATCTGGGACTGGGCTTGAAGTTGCCTGCTAACTTGCTTGACCTCTCCATGAGGAAGCAGTTTACTCGGCTTATATATACTTTTTGGCTAACCCTAAAGTCTCAAAGATACATACTAAGAACCATAAAATGCATTCACGGGAATCATGTGAACCAGAGAGACTATTAGAAGATATTTCCTCAACGTAAATATCTAGGTGCCATACCCATCCCAACCACCCATCGGCCAGGGGTGGGAATTAATGCGGCCATTATATAGACCTTTCAGAGTCACTCATAGTCTCATCCACAACCTGGAACTGTACTGACATCTACTATGACAGCGTGTCCTAAAATAAAAAATCAACCGATGAATTTGACATACCCACCCAAATTAAAATTATCTTACAAATTCAAAAACTGTAAAAATATCTTCCCAATTCTGATACTGTATACAATTATGGTCCTCATCTAGATTTTTTTCGTGTGTAAATTTGCGCACATCAGGGTCCTAGACTGTATACGATCAAATTGTGCCTTCAGAGATAAAGTGATCTGATGATTCAAGTCAGCATAAACCAGTATCCACAGTTCGGAACAGTTATTCGCGAAATGGGATGTACCCGGGAATCGCCGAATTCTTGGAGTTCATGTTTCACATTCACGTAAATGAACTCAAGCAACCTCAAGCAACCGAATAGAACTGAGTGCTTTCTGTAGTTCTTTTCTTCTCTCCAAACTCCGTTTAGGTCCCCCTCGCTAGAAGTATCAGACGACGAAGTAAACCACCCCATCATTCCCCCCTTTCTGTAGGAATTTCGCCAAACCCGAGGGAGTTCGGTGAGCAGCGAATGAAGTTTACAGTAGAACATGTGCAGTGTACGTACAGTACTAGTGGTAAATCTTTATGGGTTGTACAATGTCGCACAGAGGCGTGCGGAGTGTATTCATAAATTAACTACGGATGCGGGCGGCGGGTAGAAACCTTTCGCGCCTGCATTATTTGGAGGCTAAATGCAAACCGGGTAACGGAGTCGCGGAGCTCCTGTAGAGGGGAGGAACCGCGACGGGAAGCAGCGAAGGAGGCAAGGCGGCGGAAAACACCCTTGCCGTCGTCGCCCAAGGCGCCATAGATATCAATCCCGACGGGGGAGAGGAGGATATCGTTTTGGTTACAGTAAGTGCCGTAATGAGGATGTTTCTTGCGCTCTGCGAGTGTTGCGGCAGCGCCTGCTGTAACCGTACTTGGCGAAACGTGGCGGCGTGCGGAGGGGTGGGCAACAGTAACGTCGACGGCGATATCGGTACTGTGAAGCCCGTATGCAGCAGGTATGTAAATATCCATTCGTAGCGCGGGGGACTCCGAATGCCCAGATGAGTTGGGAACCTGGTAGAGGAGCGGATGCTCGACGAGGGCGACGATCCCAACATCCTTGCAGTAGTGGGCAAGAACGTTGCGGAGGATGTGATGACGACGAGTCATTCCGTCCTCGTATTGTACAGTACTGGGGGGAAAATGGGGTATTTTAATGATTGAAAAAGGCTGTAGGTTACCCTATGTTCCAAAACGCATCGAATATTTGGTACAAGTGGTCGGTATGGGGGAACCAAGAAACGGAGTTAATCCGGGTCAAAGTCGCAAAGTAGAAGGCCGCCGGCAGACGCGCCAGCAGGCAGGCCGCGTTGGACGTGGCAACGGCCGTACAGTATTGTACCATACAGTAAGTTCAGATTCGAGTACAGCTCTTGTGCTGGCATAGTCGACAAAAAGGGGCAAAAGGAGATCATCCAGCTCGTGCCGGGAATTGAACCCGGATCACCTCGGTGACAGCGAGATATACGCTGGCTGTGATAACCATTATACTACACGAACGTTCCGGATATCTGATTCAATTTCGATAAGAACATGCTATTTATAAAATAGATTGTTTATACACGTGGCCGCGTGGACGACGTGGACCACCAGGTTAGCTCTTAGCTAGCAATATAGCCGGATCCTGCAGCGGACACCCGTTTTACTGATGCCATAAGGTTCTACCACATGCGCAGTCCCCAGTAGATACTGAATGCATTAAGCTTCTTGCTTCCTTCGCTGCTTCCCATCCCGGCTCCTCCCCTCAACAGGAGCTCCGCGACTTCGTTACCTATTTTGCTCTTAGTCTCCAAATAATGCAGGCGCGACAGGTTTCTACCCGCCGCCCGTATCCGTAGTTAATTTATGAATACCTTCCGCACGCCTCTGTGCGACATTGTACAACCCATAAAGATTTACCACCACCAAACTTCTTCTTCACGTGGCCGAGTGAATTCATTAAACTTTTTCTCCTAGACTGCAAAGCTGCTGAAGGGGTGTGTAGCAGGAGGAACTGGCCAAGGCACCCTGGAACGACGAAGTATGGGTTCGTTGCCCAAATCCAGACGATCACACCGCCGCCGCAGTGAGGAACCGGATACGAGGCCTCGCATTCCGCAAAGGCCCCGGTGCCGCATTCCTCCTCCCGCATCCCACCACCGACACGGAAGTGTAGGCAGTACTCTGGAAGACCATGGTACGTCGCCATCTTGAATTTTCACATGGCCACTATCGGTCTCCCTTAAACCCTTTCCCTTTCCCTCCTACACTGCCACGCTCCGGAGCATATCATCCCTACACCACAGATGACCCGTGTTTACCGCGTACGTGTAATTGACCCAAGGTAAGAGCCCTGGGAACCTCTGCTCGACCTCCTTCAAAAACGCACTTCGGCTGACCAGGTTGAATGCGTTTTGAAGGTCAACGATTAACAGTGCATACTCTGCCGATTCGCCATGCTCCTCATAAAGTCGCCGTACAGCGTGGACAACTGCCTCAGATCCTCCTGACGTTGCTACTCCCAACTGTAGTGGCTGAAAATATTGGGAAGCCTTCTCGGAAATGCGAGTCAGCAAACATCTTCCCACCAGGCGACGTAAGGTCTCGCCCACGGCGATCAGCCTGATTCCGCCGTCTGGTTTTAGGAGTGCCGTAAGCGGCGCACCTGCGATCCATGCCGATATAGCCGCAGGGGCCTTCCCGTTGGCTAGCAAGTTGACCACACTAGTTAGAGCAGCTAGCAAGCTTCGTCCACCATTGACAACTGGTGGGACATGTAAAAGCTCAACAAGGTGGTTTGGGCGGAGTCCGGATCCCCCTGCGGCGCTACCTCTTGGAAAGCCCCGAACGCGCCGGAGAACAAGTTCTGGCGTTAAGTGGGGGCAAGCCGGCAACGAGTCAAGGGAAGCGGGTTGGCACGACTCCGTAGTCGGAGAGCGCTGTGGGTGTTTCTCCCGAAGAATGGAAACCACCTCTGTGGAGGGGCATGCGATCCCCGAAGATCCCAGCGCTCGCGCTGCCTTGCAGTAAGCGCCCCCCTTTGCAAGCCTCAGGGCGCGCCGTTTGTTGATCTCCGCTTGTTCCTCTTCAGTTGCCTTATGCAACGAGCGGGACGTTGCCAAGGCGTTTGCCCTTCTCTTCAAAGTTTCATACTGCCCATCACGCCACAATTGAATGCGTTCAGCAAAAATGCGGGAATTTGATGCTGTGCCCGGAACGAGGGTTGAGAGGGTGGAGGGCTTGGGATTGGCAAGGATCGCGGACGGGAATAGGAACAACTTGGTGAATGCCTCCACATCTTGAGGAGAACCATGTGGTGCGTCTGCGCATTGTCCAAGGACAAGAGCTAGCTCCCTTGAAATCCGCTGACGTTCACGTCGCGGTATGTGTTACGATAGCGGGACGTGAGTAGTGCAGATTGTGTGCAAGGGGGGAAGCGGCTGTCTCCTTGGGCCGTTCAAGGAGGGAGCGGTGGTGGGCACAGGCGGAGGAGGAGCGGTGGTGGGCAAAGGCCGAGGAGGAGTGGCATCCGGGATGGGCTGTGGTTCGGATGGATTGGTTGAGGTTGAAGCTGCCACAGGGGGTGTAACCTCGTTCGGTACACGAGATGCAGATGGTGCTCGAGGAGTGGAGCGAAGCTGCGTGGGTAAGAGCGGAGTGTACCGGGGAGTGGTTGAGAACCTGTCGGCGCACTCCGGGCATGGCCGATATGTGTAGGAATGAAGGCCATTTTGAAGCTTACGCCCAACCGTTGAGCTCATGTAACGTTTGTGCGCATAACAGTACCAGTATCCATAAGAAGATAAGCAGGCCTGCAGGCTTGGAACCTGCGTGCGCTTGGGGTTGTTACTGGTGGAGCTCTTGCCGGGTTTGTGCATTTGGCGGAGATGTGAAACCAACCCATGCACGGTAGTCGCCGTGATGGATGCACAACCCAACGGACAGTGGTAAGGGCGCTGTAGGGGGCGCTCGGACGCCGGAAGAAGTGGTTTGCGGCATAGCCATGTTCGAGGATCACCTGGTTTGTGATGGGCCACCGCGTCTGCACTTGTACTGGCAGAGGGCATTCTTGGTAATAAATTTTCACTTCCCTGAGGCCCTAAAAGCAGTGCACCCTACTAAGCGATTGGAGTTACTACAATACTGTATGCCAATCCTCGGGACTTCCTGTCCTTACGGTCGGTATGCACTTCAGACCTCCCTTTCCGATACTGTAATTGTCACCAGGGAAGCGTTCCACCAATTGCATCTGCCCTGTCCAGAGCGAGCCTGGCTCCAAGCCTCTCTCCCCTTCTCAATGGGCGGTCTAGGTCTCCTGCAAACTTCAGACATTACTGAGGCTGCATACGCAGCATCTGTAATTGATTCTTTTTGACTTATCTCCGACCTGCTTACCCTTTCCCAGGACCGCCCCTTAGAAGAGATCCCTCGGTCTGCCATCTCGCTCTTATCGTCCCGCCACCCGCAGCTGTCTTCGTCGCTTACAGCTACGGCTCTTTTCGAGCGTTGCTCATCGCCGGTCCCCGGCGAAAGGCTCCAGTCTGCGATCACAACTGAACTCATGCTATCGAAGTCCGATAGCTTGTTCTCGTCCGCGGCAGCCCACGACCGAGCACGGCTCCTCTCCGTGCGCACATCCTCCGCATCGTCTGTTTTCTCTTCGCTTCCTCACCCCCACCGCGGTACGTACATGTCCTCTTCTGCGTGGAAAATCGCTCTGGCTCTACGTCTCGGCATCGCGCTTTTCCCTGGATCTACTCGCTGTCCGGTCTGCTCCCGCCGCTCGGCCGACATCGCACCCGTCTTGGATCCAAGTGGTCAACACGCGTTGACCTGCAAATACGAAGACGGAATGACTCGTCGTCATCACATCCTCCGCAACGTTCTTGCCCGCTACTGCAAGGAAGTTGGGATTGTCGCCCTCGTCGAACATCCGCTCCTCCACCAGGTTCCCGACTCATCTGGGCAATCGGAGTCCCCCGTGCTACGAATGGACATTTACATACCTGCTGCATACGGGCTTCACAGTACCGATATCGCCGTCGACGTTACTGTTGCCCACCCCTCCGCACGCCGCCACATTTCGCCAAGTACGGTTACTGCAGGCGCCGCCGCGACACTCGCAGAGCGCGAGAAACATCGTCATTACGGCACTTACTGCAACCAAAACGATATCCTCCTCTCCCCCGTCGTGATTGATATGTATGGCGCCTTGGGCGACTACGGTAAGGCTTTTTTCCGCCGCCTTGCTTCCTTCGCTGCTTCCCGTCGCGGTTCCTCCCTCAACAGGAGCTCCGCGACTTCGTTACCCGGTTTGCATTTAGCCTCCAAATAATGCAGGCGCGAAATGTTTCTACCCGCCGCCCGCATCCGTAGTTAATTTATGAATACCCTCCGCACGCCTCTGTTCGACATTGTACGACAAATAAAGATCTACCACCCAATTGTCACCAAGGCCTCTTGATACCATGTGGCCATGTGGCCACGTGGCGCTAGTGAATGACCAGCAATGCAGGACTGGGAAAAAGTGACCGTTTGAAATTTTGAACTTGCCAACGGAGTTCAGAACTTGAGAAGTGCGGTTCGTTGACGAGGAAGACCAGGGCGCGTCACTGATCGCGGAAGTTGTGGAGTATCGGAGGGTTACGGAGGTGCTGAGTAGAACTTGTCCAGGAAGAGATGTGAATATCCAAAGAAATCGCTGAATTTGAGGGAGAAGAAGTGAGAAAATGTAAAGGTCGGACAAGTGTGGTCAGAGTTGGGGAACGGCGTGAAACGGAAAGGGGGCGGCGCCGATCCAGGAGAGAGGCCACCCGGTACGCCGACGCGGGGAGAATCGTGGCACACCCGTGCGTGGGCGGCGAGGGGAAGGGGAATGTGGGTGTGAATGGGGAATTGGGTTGGTTTACTGTGAGTAATGGAAAGGTTGGGAGTCCTCTGTAGTTGTAATGAAACCATTGGCAGGACCTATATTGCAAGTGCTTGAGCGTGTGTACCAACTAGAAAGTAGCTGGTAGACCGGTTGACAAGCAGGCTGCGTTGGAGGTGACCATCAACGCCGCGTGTCGTTGGAGGAGAATTGTCCTCACCCTGGAGGATTGGTCCAGGGCTCGGTTGGCGACCGCTCGGGCTACCTCTGTGATGTGGCGGAACGCTTCGGGATGCCACCCCCGAGTGTGGAGATAGGAACGGGCACGAGTCTGTTCCTGCCGGGTAAGCTGGCTAAGAATCCCTGGTATTTTCGTAGCTTGTCCGCATGGGCTGCGTTCAAGCTGGTAAGGGGGTTAAAGGTTCTCATTCTGAGGTGAGAAGGGGCCAGCGGGTTCACGAAGGTCACATCGATGTAATTGGTACCGCCGGTGGCGCCCGTCGCCCTGATGTCCGGCCTTGTTTTGTGTTCCCCGTGCGACCGGGGCTCGACAGCAGGATGCCTTGCGCCTAGGCTCAGGTCGTTACTTAGTTGGGTGACTTGGTCATCGTGGCGGACGATCCGTTGCGCTCCGTACCTGCAGTGGATCAAGTGGTCGCCGTGGACGTCCACTGTTTCCGGGCATCCGACCCTTAGACAAGGGGTTCCTGGCTCGAAGAGCAAGGCTTGGCAATAGTATTTGAACCACACCGAACTGTGAGCATTGCGGACGACCCATGGACAGTCCAGGAGATCACGTAGTGGACTTTTGTTCTTCTGGTTTCGGCCGCAAAAACCGGCATAACTCGTTACGCAACGTAATTGCCCGCTGAATCGCCCGTGCAGCCGCTCTGGACTGCCAGTTTGAGGTCCCGCTCCTGGTGCCGGGAGGCGAGCTAAGAAACGCTGACATCCTCGTCCCGCCACCGCTACCTCCCGACGGCACTGCGAAGAGCCCCATCGCCTGCGATGCACTGTCGTATCACCGTTCAAGGCCGACGTACGATCAAGGGCTACCTGTGAAGTGGGAGGTGCTGCGTCAATTGCGCATCGCAACAAGGTCACTGACCTGCAACACAAATTGTCGCGTCGACCCCGCCCCTTTCGACAATCCCAGACAGGCCCCCAACTTTGATTTCCAACCGCTGGCTTTCGATTCTCTGGGTTCGCCTTCCCCCGCTCATATCCAGTTCATTGAGGATCTCCCCCCGCGCATCGCGGAAAAAATTGCATATATCTGTTGGAGTTATCAGGACGAGAATATATCGACGCATTAGTTACACGATCTGGTCGTCTCTGGCGGGCGCTAACCTGTCCCGCACACCTGTGCAAGTGACCGACGTGGACCACCCGGCTAGCACGTAGCTTGCAACAAGTCGGTTCCTGCACTGGACCCCCGATATTATGGCAGCAAAGTTTCTCCGGCCGGAGTGAACATCCGGTTAGGTCTTAGCCGTTTAGGCAGACCTGCGTTGTATACGATAGCTACTCATTGAAGCAGTTTCCCAGTCGGTTAGCACTTACCGTAGTTCCTTCCCCATTACTGTGTCTGCATACCTTTTTGGGTCGATTGTGATTGTCTGGAAAACTATGGGGTAGATCGGATATATCTTCCTGTCAGCAACGGGGCTGAGATGGACACGTCAGTTGCGTGATGGCGAAGCAAATGAGGTTCACCGTGCAACGTTGCGACGTGGTGTATAGTGTCAACTCCAGATTAAGAAGCAACGATGTAAGGCGTGTTGCTGCAGCGTTGATATGAGCTTATGGACTTACGCAGGGAACGTCAGCCTGCTTGTAACTTGCGTGCAACTTAGCAACGGGACGCAGTCATTTATTGTATCAGAAATGATACCACTAAACTGCACAACACGCAAGCGTTATTTGCGATCCTCTCAGAGTTATTACTTTGTGCCGACTTCCTGTGTTGTCCAACGTGATTGTAGTGCGTTATAAGCCGACAACTCTGCCTTTAAAATAAATCCCGGGCTCACCAAGACACTACTTTACAAAATAAACCCAGCTCCCATCAGTGGTAGCATCGCACCTGTTCCTTCCCTGTCTTTGATTCTTGACGTCGAAATTATTTCCCTCTCGACATGGAGATCTCTGACGAGAAGATCCAGATCCCGAAATTCCTCGATGGCCCGAAGGACAATTTTGTGCTCTGGAAGCTCCGCATGACTGTGGTTCTCGAGATGAAGAACCTTTTGTCCATCGTGGATGGCTCTGAGGCAACCCCTGTCCAGAATGCCGAAGAGTCGAAGAAAGAAGATTTCGCAAAGCGTAAGTCGAAAGCAGCTGCGTTGCTTGTCGTCTCGCTGGGCGACTGCCCGCTTAAGGCAGTACAGAAGTGGACTGAGGACCCAACCAAGCTGTGGGCGAAGCTGATTGAGCGCTTTTCGTCCAAGACTACGTCTACAAAGCTCATGCTTCTGAACGAAGTGTTCATTCTAAAGTACGGCGCCGGCTCTAGCATAACAGATCACATGGCTGAGCTCGAGCTCTCGTTTACGAAACTTTCCGCAGCTGGACAGGACTTCGGAGAACTAATCCAAGTGAGTATCTTGCTCAGCTATATTGCAGGCGTCTTGGAATTCGAACCGACCATTGCAGCAATTCGAACGATGGAGGAGTCCAAGGCCACCTAGGAAGCCGTCTATTCCCGTCTGATTGACGAGGCCAAAGAGCGCTCAATTACAAAAGAATCAAATGGAGCAAGCTTGGCGATCTCTGCGGGCAAGTATTATCGCCAGACGGGTGGCCGGCACGGCCAGCACCGTGGCCGTCGCGTGCACTTTGACGCACACCCGCGGGTCATCGACCAGCGCCCACGTCGCAATGACCGCATCAGAAACCGCCGCAACCTTGGCGGCGCCAGAAATTCAAACGGCAATCGAAACAACGGCCGTCAGATTGCTGACCATCAGCAAGTTGGCGAACATATGCCTGGCGGTCTGCCCCGTCTGTGTACTGTTCGCGTCATGAACGGACGAGCTGCCGACGCAAGCAATGCACGCGTTCCGGCGAACCGTTTTGACAATATACGGGGCGGATATATCAACGCTCCCGTCCCGGACGACAATTTCTTCACAGTCGAAGGAGCATCTGCTGCTGCCACAGCTGCATCATGCTCCACCAGTCTGTCGTTCATTGTGGACAGTGGCGCCAGCCATCACATGTGTCGCTACGCCGAAATGTTTACATCATTGACGGAGTGCGATAAAAAGACTGTACGCCTCGGTGACTCGTACGAAATTGAGTACTCCCAGTACGGTACCATTGACATCTTGGTTGCACCTGCAGACAAACATGCCAATGAAGTCTGGCTACGCCTCTTAAATATCCTCCACGTTCCGTCACTAGAAATGAACTTCTCATCGGTCAACTCGTTTGACAAGAAACATATGCGCATAACATTTTGCTCTGGTCGTTGCGATATGGAGGATGCTGACAGCGCGGAGCCTCTGGCGACTGCACGACGTGGTCAGGACGGACTTTACTGGCTTCATGCCTCTCTGAAACAAATTCAAGGATCGTCACTAGCCGTTGCGAATACTGCAGCGGCGAGCAGCGAGGCTGTCAAACTCTGGCATTCGCGCCTCGGCCACGCAAATAAGGCAGCCATCGAGTCAATTATCCAGCGTGCAGACTACAAATGCAAGCAAGACATCTTCCCCAGAGACTGTCGATTGCCATGATTGCGTTACCTCTAAGGGCGCCCGCGGCCATCATGACAAATCGCCCATCAAGGAGAACTACGAGCCGGGTTCATGCATCTTTATAGACGTCTGTGGGCCCATGGGCACGACAAGCTGGGTAGGAGCAGCTATATACTGCCGTTCGTTGATGCCGCCTCGCGATACATATGGATCGACACAATAGCGCGAAAATCAGATGTGCCAGAACCAAATCAACGTTTTGTCGCAGCGTTCGACAATCAGTTCACGCACTGCGTGAAACGTTTTCACTCTGACAATTGCAAAGAGTTCGCGAACAAGCGTGTTTCTACTTTCTTGTCCGACAATGGTATCAAGCATACATTCTCGGCGCCATACAACCCCCAGTCTAACGGTGTGGTCGAACGTGCCAACCGTTCTTTCGTCGAGTGCATTCGAGCTCTTCTTGTCTCGGCAAAACTTGACGACCGTTTTTGGGCGGAGGCGGCCGAGCATGCCGTTCGCACGCTAAATGTCATCCCGAAGACAGTCCTCGGCAACATTCGCCGTATGAGCGACTCCACAAACATGCTCCTTACCTTTCGAACTTTCGCGTTTTTGGCTGCCGTGGATTCTTTGCAGTACTAGACGCCAAGAGGCAGAATCTAGAACAGAAGAATTGCACGTGCATCGTTCTTGGGTCAGGTTACAGCAGTATTTACCGTGTCTTCGACACTTCCACGGAGCTGCTCCACATCGTCCGTCACGTGTGCTGTGACGAGACTAATATCCCGGGATACAGAAATCGGTAGGTAGTTTTCATTGCGTTTATCGAATTGTGGAGAAAGCTACGGAACCTTTTGCAAGCAGTAGTTTTCACCTTTGATTACTCTTATGGAAGCAAGCCAGAACTAGTTGTAAATCTTTCCCATTCGGAGCGGTCCAAACGGGTTTTTATCTTGTAAGCTATCGCTTCATGGGTCTTGAGCGGTGAAAGCACAGGATGCTCGAGAGTGATTCTGATCTGAAGAAAGTCCAATGAAGGTTTTCGTGGATGAAGGGATTCCACTGCTTTTGAAAATTTGATGGATGAAAGGATTCCTCTGCCTTTAAGAATTTGTTTTGGAGGTCCGAAGACATTCTTGTGGTTCTCCAGTATCCTTTCGCATGTATCCACACTTTTATTTATGAAGAAATATAGCCAAATTGCAGTATTTATGCCTTTTTCAGTCATTTTTCTGGGGGTGAAATTCAATTCGATCATAAAAGGAACCGTTTCTGCTGTAATTATATACAAATAAGCAACTGTGTAAAGAACTATTACAAGAAAAATCAGTACTGCAAAGCGTTCTCCGCCGTAAATCACAGATGACGTAGGCCAGAGGTTGTTGAGATATTCTATCAGGAGTATCAATGGATGGGTGTAGCCTTGAGAAGCTGGCGGAAACTTGCGAGGAAAAAACTGCAATATGGTCTTCGCAACATCCAAAAGGTTGTTGGCGCTTCGGTTCTAGACCTGCACAGTCGATATCTTCAGCAAAAAGGCGATGACGGGGTATAACGTGGGGAATCTTCAGCAAAATCCTTTCAATATTGGCGTTGCATTGCGATCTGGATAGACTTTTCATCATACAGTTGATCCAATAAAACAACTTTGGTGTTTTCTCTGAAAGAGCGATTGTAAATTAAACTTGAAGAATGGTGCAACAAGATTGAGTGATGAAATTTGATTACACAATGTTTTTGGAAGAGTACTATTTGTCGATTCCACACACAGTACTGTACAGTAAGATATAGTACGATATAGAAAACGACGTTTTAGTATTTACTTTTGTCGGGACTGCAACTTTTGTGAGAGGGATGATGCTACAGTTCTAGCAGGGCCATATTTTGGAGCGCTCTGGGAAAAAGAAATTACATTTCCACTTGTACTACCTCGTTTAAAATGAAAAGTATATCTGTAGAATAAATTTTACCGACTTCACTAGTGGCTCCAATCGTGAAATCTGACTATAGGTATGAAAAGAACTAGAAACAGACAAGTGCACATTCATGACGAGAGGCGAAACGTAGTAGAAACTGCTTAATTTGTAGCATCCAAAAACGATTTTGGCATGTACAGAGCTCCCTGTGGTACCATAGAGAGAAGCTCGGATCCGCAAGGCACCACTGATCACCCACACTCTCATCGAAACAAAAACACCTTTCAATAGCTCCGCTTCAATTATACCCTACCTAAATCAGAACAAAAGCGCAATACGTATCATTGCATGATGAAATCGAGGGTGGAGAGGATGAGACGGGACTTTCTGACACTGTACGACTCTTTTCATTTTCTGTTCCACAGATCTTTTTTTCCGATCCTCTAGTTTCTTTTTCCGCTCTGTATCTTTCCCGCGTTTCGCTTCCTTTGTCTTTTTACGGGAAGAAATGAACTCGTCATGGGTGACATAAGCCGCTGACTGCCTTTAATCAATCACCTTTCGGGTTGGGTATGGAGAAGGGCAAGCTGTAAGACATGGCTCTTTTTCAAACACAAATCGACTGCAGCATTCGCAGCTATGCTTTTCTGAATTCACAGATTCGGTTCGATTGTATAAAATTGAGCTTAGCTGATTGGATAAGACAGCGTCCCGAATATGTTCGATTGCAAGACAAGTTGAGTTTGTTTTCGCAGTGCACGCGGTTCCGGAGGGCAGTCATTAGAATTCTTCAAAAAATGTAGTCAAAGGGCCAAAAATGCACGTTTCAAATGGCCTTCTGAACGATTCTCTTCGTCAGAGAACGGTATCCAGCTATCCCAACAATCATCTTCATATTCATCCTAGAAAGGTCCAGTAGCAATTGTGCGATATGGAATCTCGATATCGACGGACTTTGTTCTGGAAAGCCTTGTATATGCTTTTCAGACATGATTGTAGGAATATTTTGCGTTTACGGGGAGCTTAAAGAAGTCTACGTTGGCGACAGCGGCATTCGTCAGCCATGCCCATCCAAAGCGATACTTCTGCCCGTCTAACAGCAGAAAAGGTGGTTCCGTTGGTGTCATTGTTCCGAATGAGTGACCATGGATGTGTTCGACGGCAAGAAAATGGTTTACGACTCCATGGAACCGTTTATCATTCCAGAAGTAAAGCTTTTCCCGTTAAACTATCCTTTTGTGTAGACCACATTTGAGCACCAGATTTATATTTCCCAATTTTAGCAACCAACAGCTTGAGATAACCTTTTCGGTGCTCCTTTGATGCTCTCGAGTCTGAAAGCGGAGCGGTAGGTCGGCAGAGTCCTGGACGATGGCGCGCCCCTTTTGATTGCGCCATTATTTTTCTGTCTGCCCTTCCGCCGTCGGATCCCCCGTCGTCGGGTTGGGTTTATATATTTTGGACGAAATCGGGATCCAGATCACATCATCTCGATGGATCTGTATCAAGTGGAACACGAGTAAATCTAAAGTACGGTACGTGTAAAATGTTTCATACGAAATTACATAGTCATTTTTTCTGCGTGTTGGAACACGTCCGCCAGCTTCCAACAAAGTATCCTTACTCAGAGATTTGAACCAATTCCCCATCACACGCGTCCCTTCAAATATAAAAAACCGGGGCAAAAAATCTCCGGCGGCTGATGCAATAATGACCGCTGTCAAGTGCTTCCCGATCTCCTTCCCCTTCAACACGTAAAACCATCCAGAGTTCCCTATAGCGTCAACATACAGTTTCGTTTTCATTCCAAACTCCCCACTCACATCGGTTTCACCCAAATTCCAGACCAATCTCGGATCTTCATCTGAAACAGGGTGTTTCAAACACAAGTTTCAGTATAATTTCTAATGTTCCAACGTGTCGGTCGCTCTCAGCCTTACTCTTTGCCAGGTCCTTTTTTCGTGGGTGCGGTATGTGATTTCTCGAAGAGGTGCAGGAAAAGAACGTGTCTATTTATCTGACGGTTCATCATCCCGTAACGGGGGCCCCTCCTTCCTGGCAATTGCCTCTGCAACCCTAACCAACGCTGGGTTGTCTACAGTAGGGCAGAACCATGCTGCGTGCTGAGAATTTTTTGTTCAGCAAGTTGAATGGATTTTTCCTTTTTCGTGCGTGCAAGGCTGCTTTCGTTGCTTTTTTCTTGATCATGTTGGTCGTTGGGCCGTGGTGCTGCGTTGTTGTGGTGCTGTGGTGCACTCTTGACATTACTGCTACGACGGGGTACTGTACTGTACAGTATGCCTAAAGTTATTGAAGGTGGCGGTATGCTTTTCCGGATCCGGATCACAGTAGTGGTAAGGTATTGTTCAAGATTGGCGGGAATTATATTGTGTAGAGAAAAAGAACCTGCACCTCACGCCCGGTCACACCAATTGAGGAGGTTTAGTGACGTTTGAGTGCTCCAAATGTGGCCTTGATCAAATCATTTGACATGACCCACCAGGCGAAACGTTGAGACCCGTCCACTGCGTTGATAAGTCACCAGCAAGCCGGAAGCTTGAACAAATGCAAAGCCCCAGATCCAGTCTTCGAGCTTTCCAATAACCCGTTTCCGCGGCAACTCCATCCAAATTTCCCTGCCATGACATTCCAGCAGCACCCTGGTCCCATCGCCACTGGCGCTGGCGCTGGCCTGAACCAAACCCTGGTCGCGATGCAACTGGAACAGCAAATTCCTCCTTTTCGACACACACACCACGACATCCCCCTCCAAAACCCGCATCCTCCGAATCGACCGGTCCATCACAAACCCCGATCCCACCTGCCGCAACGACCGCGTCTCCCACACCCGCACCACCCTCTGGTTGGAACAAGTCACAATCCGCTCCCCATCCCACGACATGCACACATGCCTCACCCCCTTGGTCTCCACCCCCCGCACCCGCCCCACCTCCCCCCTCTCCCCTCCCTCTCTCTCTCTTTCTCCCACTCCCACACCACAATGTCCCGTCCCACCGACACAACCCACCTCCCATCCCGCGACATGGCCACACACTCCACCTTTCTATCATGCGCCGTCTCCGCCCTCCAAATCCCCTCCATCCCCTCCACATCCCACATACACAGCCTCCCATCCCACGACCCGACACCATCCGTCTCCCATCCTCGCTCCACTCCACGCACGACACCTCCCCGAATGCCCCGTCAACCCCCGCCCCCGCTCACATCCCGCCCCTCCTCCACATCCCACACCCGCACCGTCCCCTCCCAAAACCCAAGCCCTATCCGCCTCCCATCCTTTGACACACCCACGCACGATATCCTACTATACTCATACGGCACGCCCCGTTTCTCACACACCGCCCTTCCACCCCCCGCTCCGCCACATCCACAGCCCCAGCCCCAGCCCCAGCCCCCACGTCGCCCCGAAACAACGACACGCAACAAACCACACCCCCGTCCCCTCCCCCCGTCCCCATACATGCCTCGCATCCCACACCCGCACCGTTTTGTCCCCGGAACCCGACACAATCCTGCCCCCGTCCCGCGAAATCGCCACACTCGACACCCACCGCGTATGCCCCTCAAGCGCCTCCCCGACTCTACACATCCGTCCAACATCCCAAACCCTCAGCGTCTTATCCGATGACCCCGACACCATCCACCCTCCATCCCTCGCTACCGCCACACAAAGCACCCCCCTCGAGTGACCCTTCAACCCCTCCCCCACCTGTCGCATACCCTCCGCGTCCCACACCCGCACCGTCCGGTCCGCCGACCCCGACACCACCACCCGCCCATCCCCCGCCATATCCACACACCTCACCTCATCTTCATGGCCCCACAGCGGCGCCCCCTTTCCACACATCCCCTCCACATCCCACAACCGCACCGACCCATCCCGCGACCCGTACACAATCAATCCTCCATCCTCCCTCATCGCCACGCACGTCACCACCCACCATGCCCTCCAGCCGCCCGCCCCTCCGCCTCACATCCTCTCCCTCCCACACCAACACCGCCCCGTCCAACCCCCCGCCGCAATCCGCCTCCCGTCCCGCGACACCGCCACACAACGCACCCCGCCCTCCATCTCCAGCCCCTTCCCCACCGCCCGCAACGCCTCCCCATCCCACTCCCACACCTGCGCCCCATACTTGCACACCGTCGATACCAAACGCCGTCCACTCCCGCTCACCGCAAGCGACACTTTCCCCACTGCCACCCCCTTGGCAACTGTCTTGTTTTCATGCGACTCGAGATCCACCGCCGCGATCCCGCCCTTGAAACCCACGTACACCCGCTCACCCGCGTCGTCCAGGTCCACCGAATCCACCGCCGATCCCATCGCGCTCGTAAACACAATCGCGCTTTCGGGGCCGGGTAGACACCGCTGCTCCGGCTTTAACCATGCCCCTGACGCATTCTCGCCGATCGACTCGAGAAACTCGCACACGTCTGGAAACTCACCAAACCGGTTCCCCAGACGCCCGAACATATGGAACCCCAGCTCCGATTCATTCACCTGCAACCTATCCCATGCCAGACTCACCGCCCGTTCCACGAGCCGCATCCCTTGTCCGGAGCGTCGCGATTGCCACTTGGAACCTTCGCCTCCCCTTCCTCGCGGCATCCGTTCGATGCCGCACAGAAACTCGGAAAAGTCGCTCTGCCACAAAAGATAGTTGCCGCCCCTGATTCGATGCATGGCCCACCGCGCATTCACCAACAGCCGGTGAAGCTCGTCCACACGATGGCTGCCAACCAAGTGCCTGGCCAGGTTCTCCCGCAGGTAATCGTCGCAATCCACATCCTCGTTCCACCAAAAACTCTTCCCACTCGTACCAGGAAGATAAGAAAATGCCTTTAACAACCCATCATGATAGGACTGCAACCGTCGCTTGCAAGTCGCCTTTGAAATGCACAACTCCATGAGAAGGTCGTGTATCTTGTACTGGCGCACTTCCTTTGAAAGCAGACTCAGGGCGCAAAATTTTTCGGCAATCATTCGGGCCTGCACCGTGCCATTTGTACCCCACAGCCTCGATAAAACAGCTGCAGAGACACGGCTCTGCTTGAGCAGCACAGCGAGACGCTCGTAGAGCTCACTGGGCGGCTTCAACCCATGCGAACAGTTGAGGAGGGATTCCTTGGCAAACCACCGATCCGCAGCCTGCAGACTGATCTCCACGGTGAGACGAAGGTCGTCGTATTCGCCGTCCGCAATGTCGACGCAACAAGCCTCCAAGGCTTCCTCCAACGACGCCCCATCCTGCTCCCTGCTATCGCGGATGGCGCGGCCCGCAATTTCCAACGCCAGTGGGAGTCCTGCACAGCGGACCAGAATCTCGCTGAGATGCCTGCTCACATCCGTCTCCTCGGAGCTCACAAAGCCATCTTCGAGATCGGCGTAGCGAAGTAACATGCGACGCGACTCGTCTGAAGTGGGGTGTAAAGCGTGAAAGGCGACAAAACGCCCAGCGGCTTTCCCAAAGGCCTTGTTGCGCGTGGTGATGAGAAGGCGACCTTGCGATGGGACAAGCCTTTGCAGCTCCTCAAAAAACCCGTTGGCCGCGGGCTCTGGCTCCCAGAGATTATCCAACAGCAGAAGAATCTTCTTTCCATGAAACCAAGGCTTTGCTCTATCGACAGCATGGGCAAGATCAGGGGCGGCTCTGATTCGGGCGGCGAGGTCATCACCGCCAGAGGCCTCGACGGCGCGTGAGATTTCTCGCAGCAGGTGGTCCTCGGTAGCGTCCGGGCCAGCGGAAATGAGGAAAATGCCGTCGGAAAATGCCTTACGTACATCCAACTCCCATGCGATACCAATGATGGCGGTGGATTTGCCAACACCACCCATTCCAATGGCAACAGTGGCATGGGGCGAAAACTTGCCCGGGGCGGCGGCAGGGTCGTCATCCGGTTGGGGTAGCGTGGACATTAAGCGATGCTTGAGCTTGCCCTCGGCGGTGGTAAAATCAAGGCCTTGTGGAGTGCGGGTGGTGGTGGTGAAATCGAGAATGTGGTCGCGGGAGAGCGAGGAATCGAGGAAATAGGGTGAGAAACTGTCGCGACGAGGAGGCGGTTGTTGCGCGGGATCCGAGGGGAGGGAGAGGGCGGCGGGTCAGTACAGTGGCGAGAGGTGGCGTCTGCGACTATTGCGGCGATACGGTGGACCAAGCGAGTGCGAATTGGAGCCATGGAGGGGTAGGGTTGGTTTGTGGCGGCCTCGCTGTTTTCGATGCCTGTGTACTTGGAAAGTCTGGAAATGGCGGTACGGACCTGGGCCCTGGAGGTTTCCCCGGCTTCGCAGCGGTCGTTGAAGCCCGAGTGCTCGAAAATACTCTTGCCGTCGTGGTCCTCGGCCTTGAAGAGTTGAGGGAGGTACAGTCTTGGACGGTCATCCGATAAAAGACGGGTATCAAAAGAGGGGCGTTGACCTGCTGGTTGCGGGCGGTGTCGACGCGGTCGAGGAAGCAGAGGAGCTCCTTCATGGGCCATTTCTTGGCGAGAAAGTGATGACTGAGGATGAAGACTCCGACGGGGGCAGTGAGCATGTTGCGGATCATTTGTTGCGGGGCATTTTCGCCGTGGGGGAGAGCCGTCTGGTCCACAAAGGCGGGTACGCCATGGTGGTGCAGGGCGTGGAAGAGGGGGATGGCAATGGTGGACTTGTCCTCGCCGGCGTGGCTGATGAAGACCTTGTAGTCGTGGGACATGGCGGATGGACGGTGGAATGGAATGGAACGGCGGGCAGGAGAGTTGCACTCGCTTGGGAGCGGGCGGTGAGCTGCCGGATGGTGGATTTTGTTTATTGGTTTGCAGGTGACGTATGGTACAGTACAGTACAGTACATCCATGCTGTGCGTCATGTTGCGGGTGGCGGGCGGAGATTTTTTCAACTCGTGGCAGGACGCTGCGTTGCCATCGCGCGGCACGAGTCATACCGTACAGTCGTTGAGGTCTTTTTGCAAGGAAGAAGACAGCAATGCAGGTGGATCTCTTTTCATTCCTCTTCCCATTGGCTAGGAAAATGGCTGTGATTTTTTTCCACCTGTGCATTGATAGCACGGTTTGGTACTGTACTGTACTGTACCTACACGTTTTCGCTGCTGAAGCGCACGTTGCGCCGCACAGGGACACCATCCCTGGCCTTTACAAACCGGCTCTCAAGGCCAATGTCAGCCCACACTTTCCGCACAAAATCACTCGGAAGAATTTGCTAGCCCGCTTCAATTAACTATTCGAGGACTACGCGCGCCGCGATGCAACAGAAAAGGCCGTGTCGGGGTGCGTGGGGAGGTGGGAAAGCTGGATCATCTCTTGGGTCACATGCTGGAGGCCAAGGAGAACTTGTACGCTATAAAGCAGCGCACAGTGCGCAAACGAGGCCAACAGAAAAACAAGAAACTGGAGGCTGCTTAGGATCTGGTGTTGCCCATGCTGACTGGAAAGAGCAAAAGAGAGGGCAAGGACATAGAGAAAGGGAACAGTAGCTCGCGCGCGTCATTGTCAGGGAATAAACTCTCTCCAAACAACAAGCATAAGCTGAATCTCGGAGAAATGATTACGACCATCGGTTTTGCACCGCGTGAATCTGAATGGAGCCGTTTCAAGATCGACAAGAAACCTTTTGACTTTGAACGCCAGCGGTTTGAGAGAGAGGACAAGCACAGGGAGCTGGATCGAGAGGCGCGGACTGTACAGCGCGTGATAGAAGACAAACGACTCGATGCGGACTACAAAGCGCGCTCCGACGAGCTGTACTCCCACCGCGAAAGAACAGAGCGTGTCATGGGGCAGAAGACTAAGCAGATTAAAGTCGTCCTGGGGCTGGTTCGCCAAATAGTCTCCAATATGAAGACCGACCACTAGCTATGAGGACGGTGCATTAAAGGCTCACCTTTACTTGGGAATAAGGGGCGCCAGTGGCGCCGCGTAAAGAGACCTTACAGAGCCCGCCCCCGGCCGCCCGTGCTGTAGGTGCTTCTCCTCGGACCCCAAGAGGCTGCACCCTCCTCAGTAGAGATGATTCACGCCGTCCTCTGAAGAAGGCGGAGCGCAACCGAAGTACTGCGTGATGGTGTTGGGATATAGAAAATTTCGCGCGTTCGAAAACAGGACAGTGCCAATGTAGACTCTTCCAAAGGCCGACTCCTTGATTCATAGAGACTTCTGATAAGGATGAATCGGCGGGAGAAGAGATCCCCAGAAGCAACTACCCCAAGAAGGAGGTTTTGCAAGCGACAAAAGTGCTACCGTGGTATAGTTGTTAGAACCAAAGGAGGTGGATGAGAACGACAGGTCAAGGATAATGAATGAGTATAAAAGGGGCAGGGGCTACCACCTATGCTCAGTGAAGAGCTTAAAATAAACGCTTTTTGGGTCTGAAGCTAACTCTCAACTTCGTAACTATTTGGGACTGGGCTTGAAGTTGTCTGCCAACTTGCTTGACCTCTCAAGGAGGAAGCAGTTTAATCAGCTCATATAGACTTTTCGACTAATCCTAAAGACCCAAGAACGCACCTTTAATACCATAAAATACACTAAAACAAATCATGTGGACGATAGAGACTAGCAATAAGATACTTCCAATAAATATCTACATCTACTCCTTACAATCCTCATTCTGAAGGCTAGAACCGAGCAGCTCCTGCAAAATATCCATGCTACTCATACAGTCCAAAAATATCCCCTCGAGCAGTTCGCAGCTTCCTGTGGCCTCTCCTGAAATCTATAGACCACTGAAGATATTTTTATCCACTTCTATGACCGGTACTGCCTGGTCCTATATTCATAGCTCTAGTCCCACCCCAAAGTTCTGGGAGCTCCGATCCAATGTCTGCACTTTCACCTCTTCCCCATGGACCGATCTTCCATCCCATCCCAGTTCTCCTCATCCTTTTCCTGAGTCCCATAACCCAGCTCAGGGACTACCCATTCCTCGAAGGAGTCCCCACTCTCCTCTTAGACGGTCTCAGCCTCATTCTCACTTACCTCCCTTGCCTTTTCTTCTATAAAGAGGCGGCGAACGAACGCGATGATCTTTTCCTTAGTTTGCCGCCGGAGGAAGTCGTCGGCATCGGTTGGCCCGTAGGCAGCGAGACGGAGGCCATTGAAGGGACGGGGAGGGCGGTTTTTGGAGATAGGGACAGAGGGGCGATTTATTACGTCATATTTCTGGAAAAGGGGTGAGCGGGGTTGCGAATGTTGACAAAAAGGGTAATCAGCTTATCGAATTGTTGGTTTTAGGAGTGATGCTTCAGTGGAAATGCTATAAAACTTTGCATAGGGGCATCTCTTCGGTAATCATCACGGTCTTGGTCAACAAAAATGCGAGTTGATACTGCGGCTTTGAATTTGTATGAATTCGGGGCATCATAAAAATCTGTGTGATAAAATATCGGAACTGAATTTGGAAGGCGAAGTGACCACTAATTGAAAGGCATCTCTTTGAAGAAGGAGGACTAAATCTTCAAACATAAAATAGAAAATAGAGTTGTACAGTTAATTTGAATTCATAAAGGAAAAAGATATTTAGAATTTTGTTTTGGAAAGAAAAAAGGTAGAAAGATTGGTCAAGGATGGATTTCAAGATGCAAGGAGGACCTTTTTGGTTCCGACAACTTCTAAATGTCAACATAATTCCAGTAACGCTTGACCTAGCGAAAGAACCACTCCACCGTAACCTTGCTCATGGCCATTGCCATTTTAAGGGTACGTTGTATCTGGCCAAGATTAGACCCACTTAACGGAGCAAATAGGAAATCTCATGGGTTGTACCCATAGTCCCCGTATAACACATACAGCAAGCGGTCATGGTTCAGGGCTGAACGGAGAGAGTTCTCCAAGCCACTTCCAACGTATAGACTCCATCTATGCCTTCGTCCTTCCAAAGGCCCAGCAAAATGCATGGGGAGACCAAAAAAAGTAGTAAAGGCTTGAAATCTGAGGAATTACTTGCGCTTGTGACCAGTTCAAATCCCACGCTGGACAAGGTCGGCACCGCGCGGTCGTCTGAGAGAGGTGTTTGTACCCTCCCTAAACCCCAACTCTTTATCCATGTAGTGGCTCTTCTTGTGGACGCTATCGACGTAGTCTGCGTATCGCTCACACCAGAACGGCGTATGTACATCGTCCATCACAAGTTATACGCGCTCACCAGCCAATCTCTTAAGTCCCTCCCAGAAGATTTACGAAACATGAGAGTAATGCAGGCCGAAAAACAACTCCAAGTCTTTCCAAAGACTCGGTGCCGCCAGACTTCGCAAGGAGATGCATGCTATAGGCCATCACTGTGAATCGGTAGCGGTTGTTCTTGGGTCGTACCTTTACAATAGGCCAATCGAGAAAGAAAACAATCTTCTCCAAGTCCCCCTTCCTAAACCGAAACAGCTGGAGCACGAAATTCCTGGATAAGAAGCAGAGCCGTTGTTCCTCAAAGCTCGTCTTAATCCAATCATCTGCGAGCGCCGCGCCTGCTTAGTTGAGTCCTCAACCTCTTGGTGAACTGCAAGCGCGATATTGAGCAGTACATAGTCCGATGAGAGCAGTGAAAGATGGTCAACTGTACGCTTCTTGACAATATATGACGTTAGAGCCGTGTAGCCAGCGATTCGACATGTCACTGCCTGCGTGGTGTCGTCTTGTTGATGACCTACCTTCATATTCAAGGGCAGTAGAGGAGATGTTATGGAAAGAACGGAGAGTAGGGATAGGGAAAGAGGCTGAAGGGTATTTGGCCCAACATGAAGGGGGCGGTAATACTCACATAAGGACGAAAATATATTTCTTAAACTTCTATGCCGAATGGATCTGCTTGAAATTCAAGATTTTTCATCGCGGCAATAAAACCTCTCCACGTTTCAATTTTTCCGCTTGAACTTTAAAATAAAACTTCAAAATTTCAGCAATATGATTTCAGTATGTATTTCAATAAAATTATGAGGTAATTAGTTGAAATGTGGTCTGTTCGTGAAGATGCGTGAGAAAAGAAGATGACGTAGTAAGCGTTTTCGCACCAGGTAACTAAGAACCCATCCCATCATCATGGACAAGGTTCGCAACTTCAGTCGTGTGCATTTTTCTTCCCCTTCCCCTCCTCCCCTACATTTGCAGGCGTCTTCCACTGCCGTCATACTCAAAATAGTGCCCACTGTCCTCCGTTTCGCGCAGCTTCTATCCATAAAAGAAATGTTGCGGAGATGAGAGGCCGCAACTCCTTCTCTATAAATTGTGAGGATCTTATTATTATGCGGGAAGTAGAGGACTCCAAAGCTCATACAGTGCCTTTGGGGGTTTCTAACGCGATTCAAGAGGGAAGCAGTGTGTGCAAATGACAATTTTCCTTCAAAACATGGTGGGACCTGAAAAAAATGAGAAGCATGGGTACAAGTGTCTCCAACAAATATTTCATAAAAAACAAAGGCATCAGCGCATGTTGGATGATAAAGGCAGGGGTAACAAAATAGATGAGATGATTTTCACGTGATTAACTTAACGCAAGATGAACAGTGGAACAGGACGCAAAGAAGGCATTTCAAGATGAAAAGGAACGAGCTGGACGAGATGCTAGAGTTGGAAAAAGTTCGAACTGATGATAAATTCGTCTCAGCGCATATAGAGGGACTCCTAGCTACTAAGATAAGTCGGTCTTCATGTCTTTTTGATTCTCTGAGGAGAAATAATGTGAAATTCTGTGTATTTAAACCTACAGAGCTTCCACTCGCGCGGACCTCATTAGTACCTGCTGCAAAAGTCCGCATTAAATCTTCTAAGCTCGCATTCACGGACTTTGTACTCCCTCTTGGTTTTTGGACTACCGGCAACGTCCGTGGAGCGGGCCATCCTTTTAATCTTCTACTGTATTAATATTCTACTGCAGTAATCTTCTACTGTATTGAAGATAAGTAATCTCTAGCAATAGCGGTACACAGTTGCAGAAGTTTGATACCTGGTTCGTGTACATGCGACTGCTGATGTTCGGAAGAATCATGGAAAAATTGGAAAGCGCACCTATTGGTGAATCTATCTCCTTCAGCTCCCACTTAAGATCCATTGCGCTGAAGAATAGCTTGATTTCTTGAACAGCCATTCTACAGCCACAAGTCCCCAAACCATCACCTTGCTGAAAGAACTCTGAAACGATTTTAGGCGACTGCTGTCCTACGGAACCTCCAAGAACTACCACCAACTGCACCCGAAATCTCTGTACAAGAAGGTTTTCTTCCCTTCAATTTGTAATGTCTCTGGCAAACGCTCCTCCAATCCAATCCTCATATGCAGAGTCCCGTCGTGCCTCCCACCGTCAAAGTGTCCATTTCCATACAGAAAAAATACATCCAGTGCATTAACACCCTAATAATTGGGGCTTTTCTTCCTGTTGTGACCATTGTACGTCATCAGTTGCTCCATCTGCCCCGTAAGTTACGAAAAATCGTTCTATATACTAAACAGACACAATTAAACAACCTATTCGTCTTTTCATACATATTTTGTGCGTGAGTAGACTCTTTGATTTCCATAAAATCCTTTCCTAAACCGTTACTCAATTAAAATATCCCTGTAATAATTAAATGTTCGATCCCCTACCAAAATATCTCCGAAATCTGTGCTTTATGCTTTTAAACTAAGGGATACTTGTCAATAAAGCGAGAAGGGGTAGCGAATTGTTGAATTATAGTGCAGTAAACCAGCATGAGATTTAATGGGTAACAGATTCTGCTTGTAAGTAATTTATCAATTATGTATCCCAAGCCGCTCTGTTGGACTTGGTTCTGAGTGATACCTGCGGAACGCAGCCAGGTCAGACCGATGTAGGCCAGAGTCAGACAAAACACTACTCTCAACGGAGTTATGCGAGACATAGAGAGAATCAGACGATGAAGTCAGTCTAATTTACCTGTAAGATTCGTGTCGAGGACTAGGAAGGTGGCCGATGTCGGGGCTCTGCAGGGGTATAATTACTGCGACGGTGGAGCGTCGTCGGAGACCTATCCAGCACCCGGATCCATTCTAGATGTGCTTCTGTAAAGATAAAATTACACTAGCAGAACGTGACTTACAATTCAATCTGTGTGTGAATGTATACATACAGTCTAGCTAGGTCGATTAGCGGTTAGAGTGACTTCTATGGGCATGTTGCCATCACCTGCACCTTCGGAAGTACAAGAAAAGCGAAAGTAGCCAGAAATACGGCGTATGAAGTATTGTTCAACGGGATGCGATAGCCTGTGAGTCTTAAGCAGTATATTTACTGCGTCGTTGGCGTCAGATTTAGTTAGTTCAGCCGCTGGGTTGTGTTCATAGCGCATAAATCCGACTTTTAATATCGTTGTGCTAAGGCATGATTCACGGGAGGAAACAATTTAGACCATGGCCCTGTTATCCTTGGTGTATCTTGCTCGACTGAGGACATCAAACGGAAGTTTGTCGTTAATAATCATAAGTAAGGGGATTTAGCGAGAAGGAATTAGTTCTAGATCATTTTTGTTAATAAAAATATTCTCAAAGCCATCGATGGAGGTCATTGTCTCCGATTACATACTGAATCGCGCAACTCTCTGCAATTTTTGCGAAGAAAAATGGAGGAATGCACATTGCTGCGATTTTTACGAGACACAGACAACGTATCCAAGCTTTGACTTATAGTGTAGGCGGTCCGAGAACAAAGAGTTAGTGTATAAGACCAAAAAATGGAATCCTGGTCGAGGTTTGGGTATTGTAGGTACATGTCCGATATGGGATTCAGATATCAAACGATGCGGTTTAGACGGTTGAAGAATTTCAGAACAAATTTGGTGTATGTCGTTTAATATGCAAAAAAGATGAGGAACCTGTAATATTTGGTCTCGTGTAGACTTTCCACATGATTTTGGCGCGAATTGAGAGGAAAGATAGTAAATTTGCATCAGCTGGGAGCATTTCAGGCCTACGGATGTCGTGGTCTTGTGAAAATGAGCGAAGGTTTCGATTGGATGTGTCACCGAGAGAACCGGAGCAGATGAACTGTGGCGTATCGTAAAGATTTATCTGAGAGTGATCTTGTATTTGCTTCGAAATTTATCTCTTTTCTGCACTGATTTACGCCTGAATAACATCAGCAACATAGGAACAGGAAAACAATACGAGTGAGTCAACGCATCTGTGAATAGACAGGGCAAAATATCCGTTTGCCTGTTCCATTCTTAGAATGTGTGTGTGAAATTTGGCGAATGCTTCGCAGCGGTAATTGTAGCTCGATTAGCCCATAAAGCTTTTGTATAACTTGAATTAGTTCTGCCGGCAGTAGGTCTCGTTCTTTGGGGCGAATGGATAAATCATGTTGGAGATTAGATGCAGACTGAAGTTTGGACTCTCTGCCTACGGATGAAGAGACATCAAAGCCCAAACTTTTTGCAAGACTAGAGTATGAGGCGGACAGAGGATGGCTTAATGTTGGTGGCGTTGTGAACCATTTGCGCCTAGTTTACATCCCAGTGACCGCCGAGTAAAAAAGGGTCCTTTTGTTTTATTTTTCGAGTCTCCGAGTGCTGGACGACTAGGAAAAAGCGACACGGTATTATGCAAGGGTGATTGCCGACCTCTTCTTCCAGCGCGAGGCCAAATTTGCCTCTTTGGACTAGGTCAACAAGTTTCGTGCGCTTCACTTCATCTAACGCTGCGCTTTTTCTCGAGTATATCCGATTGGAAGTATTTCTTCGTAAAGGATGCGAAGGGAATCTTGGTTATTGTCACTTAGTAGCTCATTTGTGGAAGGGATGCGAAATATGGTCACTGAACGTAGCTGTGTTATGCTAAACTTGCATGGCCCAGTTATGTTCCCAACGTGAAGGTGTGCTTGTGTGCAATACCATGATACCATAAGGTGGAAGACAGTGTATCTTTTGATTATTTCTCGGTATACGTATGCAAAATCGCCGATTGGGTATCTTTAATCTGCTGCTAGGGATGGAACTGTTCGATTCCCACCGCGTACGATCTCGAGTGAAACTATTCGTTTGTACTCAACTTTAACGGTAAGTAGAGCTCGGCATGGCTCCTTCTGTTGTGGTAATTCTGTGACTGCGACGCCGGAAAGGCGAGGAAGTACACTGAGAACAAAAAGTATTGGGAAAATCTGTCCGGTCCGACAGTGGAGTTGATGGCTTGGATTGAGCACAGAGAGGAGGAAGTAAATGCTCTGAAGTGGAAACTGGGGCTAGAAAGATTAGATTTTTGACGATGGTCTGAGCTGGGAAAATGTTTTGTGTCTGATTGAAGTGATACCTTTCTCACTCCATTCTCACCTTTACTCAGTTTAAGTGCACACCCAAGTATCCCGGTAATCTACCTAACTCTCACTACCGTTCAATTCGTTTAGTTGGCCACGAAAATGGTAGGAGACATTCTGAACCATACAACTCACCCTAGACAGTCACATACCACAAAATATCATTGGGTCTAAGCGATGCGATCCACCAGACACTATTTCGCACTGCGGTCAGCATTGCATATGCATCAGACAGATACTCAATCCCCATATGTGATGTCCGTTCAAATCGTTAATTAAAATATCACGTAAGTTTGACTACAATCTCATGAGGAAAATCCTCTGCTCATCTCAAGTCACCCAATTCACAAGGCTGACGAAATATCGCTCACTTCAGACACGTCACTTGACGTCTGTCAAAGAATAGTACTAGTTTTAATGGGATTCCGATTGCATCACAGTATTATGTAGCTTGCCGGAGACCCATGACATATATCTGTACACCTTGTCCATGACGGCGCCCTCAAATCGTTGGGATCAATTCCGGGCTTCAAAATCCTTGTAGCGGATATTAAACACACGGCATGGAGGTCTTTTCATACCTAACTATTAGATATATTTGTACGTGTCCAACGATCTGGAGGAATGGATTTTGTAAAATAGGTGCCCGTGGTAAAGCTGAAGTAATTACTGTGCTGCCCAAGAAGTTACAAACTAGTTTTTGTCTGCTTTGTTCTTTCTTCGCTGTGCATTCCGTAGTACACTGCGCTTGGTTAGGCCAGTGTTATGTGGCTCATAGTGGTCGGTGTCTTGTTGCCACAACTTATGGTCACCAGAGCCATGTACAGTACTGTACGTGGCCACAATTTTGGGATATGAGAGCCATGGACAGTACTGTGCATGGCCCTGAGCCACAAATGGAGTGCACTGCACAACAGTACATCAGAGACGCCTCAAAACAGGCGAATATGGGGGCCTAGGGGCTACTTTTTGTATTTTGCTAGGAATATAGTACCAACTTGTGCGTTTCAGAAAATTGCGAATCTCTATATAAAGGCTGGTCGACTGGGATGTGAGCCTCGACCGAAGATAGCAACAACAATCCACACCTAAGCACCACCATCCCCAAACAGAAACACCAACCCCATCCACCAAACCACCAAACCACCACCAACCCCAGACCCAAAGCTACCACCCAGAAACGTTTTTGTCCTCTTCCCCGTTGTCCTTTAGGCAGCGGTGTCCCTTGTCTCCTTGGACTTACGGTGTGCATACCGAAGTTCAAGGGGGCAATACAAATTATGTTGCAGGTGTCCCTTGTCTCTTTGGACTTTCGGTGCTTAGGTCGAAGTTCAAGGCGGCAATACCCTCAGTGACTGCTAAAATTTAAACCCTGAGCTAAAAGGAAAAGAAACAAAACAAACAAAAGAGAGCAAAAATAAAGTAAAACAAAGGAGAACAAAAGAAAAAAGAGAAAAAAGAAAACAAGAAAAAAAACAAAGAAAAACAAAGAAATAAATGAATTTAGAAGCACTCAAATAGAGGTGCGAACAAAACAGAATCACTTCCAGTGCTTAACAAAATCAAGCTCTATTGGCCAGATAATGACTATAAGGTGGGAGCAAGGTCACAATTCAACGGCTTGGCCCCGGCATCGAGTACGAAATGGTAAATTGTGTAATCCTCGATCATAGGAGGATTAGTTTCGCCGGGGTTCGATTTGGCGGGTACTGCTTCAGTATCTGCCCGTTTCAGATACATGAAAGACTATTTTTGCCGGCAGTTAGTTTTATATAAAGCCACACGCATTTTAAATCCATTTTCTACGTCGTCTGAGGTGGGGTCAGAGAGGTTGCTCGTCAGTACTTCAAATGAATTGCCAGAATCTAAAATTTCATCTTCGTTCTTGTATTACCTTCGGAAATCGTTGATGTGGGTATATATACATGTTTTTAAATAAGAATTCTAACGATTTATTGTCCTTAGCTCAGTAGTCGTCCTTTTGTTTAACGGTGGGTGAACTGTGGCAAAGTGTGAGAGATGGAAATTGGAGAAACACCAGCTGCGGGAACAATGAAGCTAGTTGTGATCTTTATTGGGATTATAAAGAGAGGATAACAGTTTCGAATGAACTTACAAGTGCTGTGAAAGATGGAAAAATGATGCCTCTCGAGCGATCTGGGGGACTTGGAATTGAGTGTTACCTGCGCAATGGAGACAAATCATACCGATGTAGGCCAGAATCAGTCGCAACACTAGTCCCAACGGATTTAGCCAAGAGATAGAGAGATCTGGAAGATGAAGTCAGACAAGTTTTCCAGTTACATGGCTGTCGGGGACTGGGAAGGTGGTCAATGTCGAGGAGCTTCAAGGGTATAAGTACTGTGGCTGTGAGACGTCGACAACGACTAATCCCGCATCCGAATTTATTCGATATCTGCTTCTGAGAGGCTAGAACTACACTGCTAAATTTAAATTAACATATTTTAATTTACAGTTCGATCTGTGTTTGATTATACACGTAGCGTCTAGATTGGTCCATCAGCGTTTTTGGTGACTTCTATGGTATTTTCGTCATCACAGTTGGCCAGCACACAACTTCAAGAGCTTTACTCATATCGCATTTACTGAAGCGCTAGACGCTCACCATCTCTGAGTCATTTCAAGCTCAATTCAGATTGGGCACTGATGATGCGGTTACTTCTGTGGATGTGTTGAGATAAGTCTGGACGATGATCGACCGCATAATACTCTAACTTTCTTGATGTTATGAAGCAGCTGGAAGAGAGTTGTGGAATTTCTCTTCGGCGCCTAGCAATTGATATCTAAACTGTAGACCATTTATTTTTCTTTGTTGACAAAGAGTCATTGATAAATCCTTCTGTCTTACCTGCAACATGTCGAGTTAGATGTTAGCGGTCGCTAGTAATGCACCCAGATCCTACTAATGTGCTAATCATATTTCTTTTCCACAGCGTAAACTTGTTTTCAAATTTTCGGAGACAAATTTCAGAAAGTTGTCAATCTCCTTTTTTCTGAGGACCTTACAGAATTTTCCTTATGCTTAAGTTCACGATTAGCACAAATCTGAGGAGAAATTAAAAAGGCTGTACATTACACCACAGTGTTTACGGTCGCCTAATCCACCATTGCTTCAAGTAGCACTGGGAACAGTTTTCCAAGTATTTCAAATGTTAAATCACCCCAATCCTTCCCCTTTTACTATAAAAATGATTCTAAATGCTTATAGTTTAATTCTACGACAATTTATACTTAATTAGGGGAAACGAGTATTAAGGATTGTAAAAAGTCTAACTTCGATTGTTCTGATGAATTCGTCCATTTTCAGCTATAATTAAAGGAGTATTTCCATTTCAATCTTTCCTAATTGGAAGGAATTATGTCATGACATGGGCTACGATATCATGATATGATTTGTCAGGTGTGATTTTTACCTCAGAGAAACATGATTCAAAACTCTTCTTCACTGAACTGAGGAAATGTTTTCACTATTTACTGAAACATTATCTTGATTAATCCCTTATAATCCATTAGAATGTTGCAAAAAATAAGCGAAATTGACAAGAAAGAATGCAGCAAAACGAAAGAAGCTCACACAGTACCATTAATGAAAACTATATTAATCCATTATCTGGTTTGAAAAATGTCTTGTTTTTATACATATTCGCTCCAAATGAGCTCCCATTTGCATTTCCTGATTCCTTCGGTGACTGAATAAATGGCATCTTTGATGTGATCCGTAAGGTTGAAGTTCAAAATATTTTGAAACAAACGGTAATGAATTTATTGAAGTGATTGAAGTGGGATATAATTGTGAAACCACTATTGGTCAATTCCAAACCTGTATATATTCACTGGTATTTTTTCATCCAAAATTATATTTCATATAGCACTTTTACGAAATTTGGACCTGGGAAGAGTCCTTTCGATGTTAGCATAAGTCGTTAGAAAATTTTTTATTGGTTGGAAAAATAATGGAGTTTATGAAATAAAGAAGTAGGATAAGTAAAAAAAATGCCTTTTGTGTACAATTAATACTTGAAATACACCTGCTGTACTATTTTGGAACAAATTGGGAAAAGTGATTTTTTTGACTTTTTTATAGTAGCGGGGAATAGTACTGCACATAAAGCTCGACCCAACCTCCGTATATTCGCTTTTATGATTTTCAATTGCAGAATATATAAATCTCAGACAGCACTTACAGCAATTTTTATACTGCAACAAATCCAGTTTTATGTGGGGAAAACTATTGCGGTGATTAGCCGTTCAAGTATAAGATTAATAGGGAACAGAGCCGTTTAACGCGATTAAGAGTCTGGTAGGGCTTTCTGTGGTGGAAGTTTTCCCCATTTTGCATCAAAAAATAAAAGTTCTGACAATTCTACGCAAAATGGTTCATTGTTGCTTATAGCGGAAGCTTGAAACTAAAATTCTATTTCATGTTCTTAATTGCTGAAAGAATGCCATACTTACCCATCAACTTTTGTGACTTCATTTCATACTGTCCATGTCGGCAAGGAACCAAAAATACTCAGGTCTCGAAACAAAATACCT
Organism: Kappaphycus alvarezii; assembly: GCA_002205965.3. Classification (NCBI taxonomy): domain Eukaryota; phylum Rhodophyta; class Florideophyceae; order Gigartinales; family Solieriaceae; genus Kappaphycus; species Kappaphycus alvarezii. Next base: position 257,946 of record NADL03000477.1, on the reverse strand, counting down.
CCACTGGGGTTCGAGAATGCGATTTAACAATTTTACGCCAATTTTTCGTATGGTAGGCAACCCATGTTTCGAAAACGTTGGTTCTTCAACAAAAAACGTGAGTGAACGCTTTTTTATCTACATTGTCGCAGTAAAAATAGAAACTGTCAAAAGTGCGCATTAAATAACTCCTGGAGTTTTTTGCAGTGCTGTGGCACAATCAAGATGATCACGGATAACTTTACAGAAAAAAAGAATAGATATTCGTTCCTAGTGCACCACAGCAGACGCCCTGAAGCCCGCAAAAAATCGATCCCTTCTGTTTAATTTTTTGCGAGTAGTACACTACCCGTTAGCCTCTTTATCCCTAACGTCCTATCTTTTCGTTCATTTCATACATGAAAATTTTCTGCTTGTGCAGAAGAACCCCATTACATATTCGGTCAAAACAATGTCTTGAATGCCGGCTAAATAAATCCATCGCAATCCTACAGGTATATTTCTGCATATTTTTAGTTTGGAAATGCATTCCGAACAGGTTCGGATGGAGTGACATGCGCACACATCATATGCAATCTTACTGATAATATATGATAATAACATTGCAGTATTTTTAAGCATTAGTTCAAATTTCGGGAGGCTCCGCTGGTAGCTTCACAGTAGCAAAGACATGTCACAGTGTAAGCAAAAATTATATTTTGTATCCAATTGCTGGCCTTCTTTACGTTAATATTTTCATAGTAGTTTAGTGGTGAAAATACAGTGAATTACTCGAATTCTTATCACCGAGAACGGGAAATCGAGATCTCAATGAGACTGAAATATTCCCATGGTTCCTTTATTTTACTTAACTTTGTAAAATAAAGACACAGACCAGAGAGCGAATAAGGAACTTGTATACGTCTTTTGTTGCATTTCATCTTTTCGTACGGTGCCCGTCTTGCTTTTTGATGCTTTTACTGACTACTGAATATGACGTAAAAAGTAGGCAATTAATGTAGTGCTTCATTTCCTTCTACCGTATGTAGCTATAGAACAAATTGATATTTAGTTCAGCTAGACAAGTCGACTAGATACGACTCGGGCAACCAAAGGGGTAAAGTAATCAGTTCTCTCTGATGAATCAGCGTCTTTTTTCGCAATTTTCGACACAACAACCCGACTTAGAAGTAGTCGAATTCCTCGTTTCATTTTAGTAGCGTGAATCTATAACTACGTTAGTTAATTACATTGAGTCCAATTTTTCGTATCGAATGAACACAATTATAAAGCCATCAACAATTTAGAACTTCAAAGCGTACTTCACAACTCGCAAAAAATATATATCTGAGTGAAAAGTTCTAAAGAATGATACCAAGCCTTCTTCTGTTTATAAAATATAAATGATAGCCCGTTAAAGACTGAAAAACCCATTGAATGATCCGACTAATGCCATAACTTCCTTAAAAATAATTTCCTTGTCTCATTTTCGCTTTTACCAATTTTTTTTCAAACCAATTACTGATGAAACTTTTGCACTCTATCGAAAGGATCCTATTAATTGTGTTTTGATCGAACTGAATAGGTTTGTACAAAAAATGATATTTAAGTGAAGCAAGATGCGGACGTCTTTTGATGAAGCGATGTTTTGGCGTCTTGTAATCTTGCCGACCCTTTTACTTTAATACTTAAAACATACGAAAGCTTCTTATACTAAAGGAAGAGTTATTACATATTATACATATCTTAGTGTGTTTTTTATCAGATAAATTATTGAGAAGAACGTTAAAATATTGAATTATCCATGCTCCTCATATCTCCAAGTTCTCATTCTTTGCATTTATGAGGGAGTAAAAATCTTAGAACTCGAGGAAACACAAAAATACATGCCAACAGAACCAAAGTAGAGCTCTATGTGGTGAGAATTGTCCCTATTGTATCATCAGGGCGTATTTTAGTTGCTGTAGACGCATAAATAGGAAGAAGTTAGTTCACCCTGGCTCGATCAAATTGAACGTGCAAACAATGATTTCCACTTAGTCATTAACTCACTCTCAAGGCAGATTAAGTCACCTTGGCCCCTGGTAGGAGATGAGATAGTGGAATGATAGAAGCTCCTTGTTCTCCTGTGATAACAAAAACGAAATGAGGAGAAGGATCAATTTCAACCTACGGTGTAAATTAATTCATTACGACATTACTGAAACATCAATAACTGTCCTTTAGAGTTAAAGTTCACAACTGTAAGCCAATAATGTCCTTATTAAACAAAAAATTGAATCAGACAGATATTTGGACAACAACGAGGCATAGATAAGCTTTAAAGATCAGAAAAGGTCAAAATGAGGAAATTGAAAAACAGGCATTTTCCAGTGAAACACCGATTATTCAAGATATTACTTTAGCCTCTAAAATATTCTTAAGTTTAATAAGGGCAGTGGATTTAGTAAACTCTTCTGCTATTTTGGCTTATACTTTGAGGACTACAGCGAAAGTCCCACGAAAACCGTTTCGCTAAACCTTTCAGAGTTTGACCATAAATGAGCCATAAATATTTTTCACAGTAATTCAAGAGTGATAATTGTATTTTAAAAACATATAACTGAAAAACAAATTCCCTCCAACGCCGCATCCGGAAAACTAGAGATTGAATCCGAGTAGTCCAGATTTCATAACTTTGTTACAACTGTACTACATAATAAATTACTTAACGATGAGGTTTCACTTTCGAACGTCAATCCCTTACGTTTTGGAGGAGTTATTGAAGAGAAGTAGCAAAAAATGGTTAATGTTATGAAGTACATTGTCTCGTAATGCGTGACTGACTGTAAATCTTCAGATGGCCCAGAATCCGTTTTTAATCTCACCATGGGTATATAATCTTGACAATTACTACTGAGAGAACTTGGAACCTTTACTTTGCGTTTAAAGGGGCCCTGCTAAATAAAAACAACCGGTAAGGGCTCTATAGATGCCTATTACACAAATAAGAGGGAAGAAATAATCCCCAATGAATTTTCGGCACGCCGAGAAAGCAAATGGTTAGAAAAGTCCCTTTTTAAGCGATTTTCTTACAGAAAGTGACGATAAGAGCGACTAAATCTCGAAGTCAGCGATTTAAGTAATAACAAAAATAGGATGACAACCGCTGGGACACTTTACTTGCTGTTAAAGTGACTGGACTAACTGGATGGTTCATGGTACGCTGATCGTTTGTTGGGACTGATCAGGGAGGACGACATTACTTACAAGCCTTTCCCAGATCGACCCAAAGTGCTGTGGGGGCGAGGGATAAAAATCCTATCGGAGGTGCAAAAACATAATCTACAAAAAGAAGGCTCCGGAGCGAGGAAGGAGGATTTTTAAGACCCGCTTGGCCTTGATGCTTTTGCGTCATACAACCTGCTCACGTGGAAAAAACGGTAGTTGATTAAAATCTCTATGCTGGGAGCTACAATTCTAAAAACATAAGCAATTTATTTTTCAATGTATGACTCACAATTTTCTAGTAGCACTTCTAAAACTCTAAATATATAGAGCCATACACTTAGTATCTTATTTTTAATCAATATACGACGAAGTAGCCCAACCTTGGTAAAATATATCTTTATTGTAGATACAGCTATCACCTTCAACTTTTAGAATTGACTTTCCATATATTTCCATATTTCAAATCAATGACTAACTGTAGTATCCTCAATATACTCGATAGTACTAACATTTTTGCACTATGCGGCCTAAAGTCACTCATATTACGCTTTTTATGGCTATATGCTTCAAATCATATTGAGAGAAGTTTAGCTATATGTAACGACGTACTACCTGATTTTTTCTGCAGTTTTCATTGTTTTCAATATCATTCGCATGTTTGTACGGTAATTAGTAGCTCAAGGTTGTGTAAATAATGGTGATCCTCATATGAGGGGGAGAACTAGTGTAGAGTATCTATACAACAGTGTTACTACTGCCCGGGTGATTTTTTTCTCAATTTAGGTTATGATTGTGGGATATTTTCACGGGATGAAGTTACGGGCAAGGGCAGATAGATTTTCATTTTTAGAATGTGTTTGTCCAAGTAGACAAAGAGAAATGTGTTAATGGCAGAATTGTTCACTTGTATTTACACGATGCTTGATATATTAGAGGCTACAGTAGCAGAATTGAAATATTAAAACCTAGAGGAACCACAGACCTCTCACTGCACTTCCCGTCCAGCACCGTAGATAAAAATGTGGAATCAAAATGCATAAATGAAAGCTTAATGGGCATTGTGATACGAACAAAATACTACAAGTCCAAATAATTCCCTTTGTCAAATTTCAATTAATGCATGAACGCGAAATTTAATACTTTTATCTATATTTTGGCCGAAATTGTGAGGTACAAATGGAAACAAAGTCCTACGTTATTGATGAAGTTTCAGGAATGAAGCCGAAACGTGATAAAAATACTTAGATTAAACGACATAATTTTGTGACGCGGACGAGAAACAGGGGTAGTGATAATTTTACCTTGCGAGGGATTCCTAAGTGTGACGCATACTCAGTTTTTAGACATGTAGTTGTGTCACGCATGAGTCCCTACCGTCAATGGATGAACATAAATTATGAGATAAGAAGATATTTGAATCAAAGTAAAAAGATAAATCGAGAGCTTTGTAACGGAATCTTCAGTCAGTTAGATACGATATGAATCATGGTTTCAAAATATACATACCTAGCGAGTGACTTGCATATTTTTACGACTCATTACATGACTCATTATCAACGAAAATTAATTCAATTTGAAATAGAAGACTAGTAATAGATCAATCTTACTTTTATTCCTCCCTCGAAGAAATTTTTTTGAATTCTTCTTCTTCTAGATGTACCTTTTTAAAGACACAGTGGAAATTGAGGTGTTACAATTCTTTTAATTTTGAATATCTTGGAGCTTTACTTATTTATACTAACGCAGTCATTTTTTACTACCTGTAAAAAAATAAACGGACATATATTTGGCGTTAATACACCTTTGAAAATATAAGTAATATACCCTTAAAGTTTTTTCTTACCAGAATTCGGGTGTAATTACGTAGTTAATCTAATAGGAGAAGTCACTTAATTTCACAATATCAAACATTAGGTCATGTTTATACCTCTAAAGTCATCATATCTTCATATTATACTCGCTTCAGCAACACATTTCTGCTTCCGTTACCGCAATCATCCCAAAATATTTAATTTTTATTCAATCCGCAAATCAATGTATTATAATCTAGTCACCATGAGATTTCTGCATTTACATTTTACGTGGTGACTCACAAAAACTAACACTCCAATACGAAATATAAGCTCATCTTAATTTGTAATGCATTTCCACATGAACTGGTACATTCTGGATTTTTTCTTCTAAATTTGAGGACAAATGTTGGAACATGATACTTACATGGATATGTACTTGGAAAATAACGAAAATATAGAATTTTGTTATCAGAATATGGTTGGCTTGGACAGTTTCTATTTTAAAGCAAAAAAAGCAGAAAAGTCATATCAGTTTCTTTAGAGCTTTATATGTTTTGTAATACTGCTGAGTATTTTAAAAATACTCAGCAGTATTACAAAACATATATATATATATTAAGGCCTCGAAGAAAAAAATTGAACGCATTGACGCACAATATCGGTAATAAGTGAAAGTTACTGCAAATCATGTACATACAGCAAGTAGGGTCAAAAAGCACAGAGCAGATGACAATCTCGAAAGAAATGACGTTTCTCGGTCCTTAAATCTGGCTATTTTTTCCATCTCATTTAATTAGTATAGATATACTAATTTGGGCCGATTATGCGTATGGAAACACAGTGTTTCCAGAATATCGAATTCTTCTTTATAAAAATAGTAAGTGGGTCGCTATTCATTGATTGCTAAAATGAAAACTCTAATAATTGGGTTTGATCTTTTTTTCATGCGCCAAAACTCCTAGATTTCAAAAAAATACTTTTTAACGTTCATATAATTAATTATTGCATTTTATCATTTATATCAGACAAACCTAATTGACTTATTTTATCCTAAAATTGTTAGTTCAAGTTATTATGGTAACAAAAAAACTCTTGATTTCTAAAACAGTTCATTTTTTGCATTTTAAATTGAATTTAATGCAAGAACTTGTCCCAGTTATTGCAGTATTTCGCAGCTTTGTCCAGTTTAAGACAATGAATTGGCCTCTTCTTTAGAGATATTTCATCAACAATTTTGGAAAAATTATTTTCATTATTTATTCACACGCCTTTGGCAACTGAAACAGTCTTCCGTAATGATAAACATTTATGATATTGAATGGAGTGCGGATTTTCTGGTTTCCTTTCGAGGTTAATATATATGTTCCATCGTCAATGTATCAAATTAACGATGTTTCAGCTCCATCTTTAACTTATTTTAGTCCCACTAATCATGGACACTACAATCTTTTCAAAAATGTAATGAAAATAGTGGTGAAAGAATTTATCCCTCTGTGGAAATAGTAGGAAGTAATCTGAATGACTGAATTTTTCTTTATTCACTCACTTATATTGCCATAATCTTAGCTTGTTGGTTTTCAAGACAGCCGATCCGATCCATATATTTTTGTGTGGGTCCATTAAAACAAGAAAGTTTCAATAAGGTTCGCAACGGGTCATACGAAAATGTAAAATGACAGCTAAATAGGTTACCGATATGCATTATTCTCAGACCTAACAAGTTCATCTCGAGTACTAAATATGAAGTGAAGAGTGTGTAGCAATATTTAGGTTACAGAGTAAATAGAACAAACTTCACTTGAAACTACTGAGAGCTAGGCACGATGCTGAGAAGCGGAAGAGAACCAACTCCCAAGCCTTACCAAGACTAATAACGACAACAGCTGATGGTTGGAGTTGAACTGGCGTCTAAAAGTGCAACTATTGTCTCCTTTAATTTTCAGAATTTTCGAGTCTGAATTGGAGCAACCACGCAAAAATTGCTTCATCATGCACTTTTCAGTCAATTTCACTTTTTAATACGTGAATTTAATTTTCTTCTTCACCTATAATTATAGTGTCAACATAATTAGTTTCGCGTTTTAATTTTTTTTGCTGTTTTCTCTAGTCTGTTTACTTTCGTGACAACCTGGGATACATGACACTGCACTAAAACCATTCATGCGTATTATTCCTCTTCTTCATGGTCAGTTATGCATTGCAAGTATTTTCCACATCACGCTCACTTAGCAACACAATAAACTGTAGTTGGACTAGGACTGCGCAGAAATTAGGCCTCATATACAAGCTGTCATTACGAGATGAACTCCAAATTAAAAAAGAACGACCATCATATTATTTACCCAGAATTTGCTGCCCAGCTCCACAAAAATGTACCAAGATTATGAGATCTTGAAGGAGGCAGCTAGGGCACTGTTAATGGAACAGTAGAGACGATGGTAGTGGGTTTCAGAAAGTTGGGGGCAAAGGGTGCATGGATTGTACCTGAATTCCCACAAGAATCCAGATGAGCCCCCTTTATATATATAATACTGTAGCTCTACTCCATAAATTCTATACTTTGTTAGCTTAGTAGAACTTACTCGAAAGTAGAGATATCACTATAGAATTGTACTATCTAGAATAGAACTAAGTAAATAAACGATGACGTGGGGCTCCACGTACAATAAAACATTAAACGAAAACCAAACTTCTATATTTATTCAAGACGATGCATTTTCTCTGTTAAACCACTGTTTAATATTCTCTGTTAAACCACTGTTTAATAGAGAACTGAAACAACAAAATCGAACACGTCTGTATTGCACAGTGGTGTAACGGAGACATTGTTACACTATTCCCTCCCCCGGACTATTGACGTCCTCCTCAATGATACTGCGTGATTATATTATGTTTCCGAATATACTCTTGGAAAGCGTCCCTTACTACAGTAGATCCATTTTTCGTAACAACAACAAAATCCTTCGTTGGTTTCCACTCCGCTTCATGACGTGGCACACCACGCATCAAAACTAAGAACTTGTAACCGCGTCCAACCTTTTTGTGTTCCCAGATAACCTCTACTTCCTGCTCTGGTCCACCAGACAGTACAAGCTGTGCAGGTGCAGGAGGAATGGGTAAAGAAATGTCATCGGGCTGCTCCAAATTTGGTGTGGTGTGAATGATATGAATGACCGGATAGATTCTGAAATGAGCAGGGAGATCCAGTCGAACAGAATTCTTACCAATTAGCCCCTTAACCAAAAATGTCCCATATCTGGGCGCACCAAGCTTTTTAGAATCCTGAGTCCTAGAATAAGCATACGTAAACAACGAGCGATTGATCCATAGCTTGAACCGACTTTATAATCTGGAGCCTTGTATCGCCTTGAAGCATATGCAGCTTGCCGAGCTTTTGCCACTTTGTAGGCAAATTGCACATCTTTAAGAGAAATCTTGAGCGTGGCACGAAAGTCGTCCAAACTCTGAAGATGTACGCTTCTTCTAGCCAAGAAGTCCAATGGTGATTTAGGTGTCCACTCTAAGTCCAGCTCAAATGGTGACATACCCATATCATCGCTCACAGCTGAGTTGTATGCAAATTATGCAGAAGAAATCAGTTCATCCTAGTCATATTGATGATACCAGTAATAGCAACGGAGATAGTTTTCGATCATCCTGTTCATAATCTCGGAAACACCATCTGTTTGTGGGTGTCTACTTGTAGATATTCCTAATTTCACTTCACAAAGATTCATCAATGTCTTCAAAAACTTTGAGATAGACTTGCTATCCCTGTCTGAGCTCACGTCGTCGGCAGGCAACCCATGGTTCTTGAATATGTTCGAGAATAAGTCTCGAGCCGTGTCCTCAGCAGTATCTGATGTTTTAGATTTAAGAAAATGGACTCGGCGAGTAAGTCGGTCGACCCAAGTCGTGATCGCATTATGACTGCTCCCCGTCAGGGGTAGCCTCACAATGAAATCTGTAGCTAATTATCCCCATCTGCAGTCAGGCAACTCCAGTGGCATTGGATCAGTCAACTTTTTTTTGATTAAAGTCCTTATATTGCTGGCACGTGAGACATCCTTCACAATATTTTCGAACATCCCGGCTCTTATGTTTCTAATGGAAGTTATCTAATCTTACAGTTTCTTCGCAAAATTAAAATGTCCGCTAACTTTCGAGTCGTGAGCAATTTGCGAAATTGACCTCCTTGGTACGCACAACTTTCCATTGCAAAACAGCCTCGAGCCATCTTTTCGGAAATCGGCAGAATTATTTCTAGTTTATGCTTCTTAAACATAACCTCTGGCCACTCTACTTCCATGGCTTTTACCGCTGGAACGAAGAACTGGTTTTAATCATACTGAGAAATGATCTGATCAACATCAAGGTAGGTAATTTAAACTTCATTTACTGAGATGTCACGATCTCCTCTCGTCGTGTGTGGAGCTTGGGATAATGCGTCTCCCAAGGCGTAAATTCCGCCAGGCTTTCGTGTGACTGGAAAGATTCCGAAGTTACCGAAAGTTCCCAACCAACGTGCTTCTTTACGACTCAGTTTCGGTTTTTTGAAGGAGGTCTTAAGCACCTGGTTGTCTGTGAAAATCTCAAAATCAGAACCTTCAAGATAGCACCTTAATCTTCCTAGAAAACTAGCAAAAGCCAGCATCTCTCTGTTGTTGGCATTGTAGTCCGACTCAGTTGGTGAAAGCTTCTTTGAATAGAAGGAAATTACACGATCCCTTCCATTCTCATCCAACTGTGTTAGAGTTCCACCGACAGCGAATTGTGAAGCATCTACACGAACACGAAATGTCTTTTTCCAATTGGGAGCGACTAGGATTGGATCCAATTCCATCGCTTCCTTTAGCTTCTGGAAAGCTTTATCACACTGTTGATCCCATTTACCTATACCTCGACCTTTCCTTGTCAGATCTGTGAGAGGTGCAGAAAATGCAGAGAACTTCGGAATAAACCTACGGAAAAACTATATTAGACCCAAGAAACTTCTTAACTCCGTTAGAGATTTAGGTTTTTATTTTTTTCCATCCAAGTTTGTAGGAATTCGACCTTATCAAGATTGACACGAATGCCGTCCTTCCCAACTATGACTCCTAAAAACTCATATCATCCATTTAGGCAGCCAAAAAGACATCTATGCAATCACAGCAGATCTGGTTCATCAAAGTTTAGAACGTAGCAGGAGCGTTGCAAAGTACCATTGACGTAACAAGATATTCAAATTGCCCATACTTTATATTGAACGCAGTCTTTTCGATCTCCTCTGGTTTCAACCTTATCTGATGGAATCCTGTTTTCAGATCAAGCTTGGAGAAAAACCTCCCATCTCCAAGTCGAGAGACCATTTTATCAGAACGAGGTAGTGGAGCATTATTCTTTGGGTGATGCGATTCAAAGTGCGTCAATTAACAACACCTCTAAGTTTCTCATCCCTTTCAAAAAGAAAATTGGTGCTCCATGTGGTTATTTACTGGACCTGATCTTACCTTTCTTCAAAAGAGACCCGACGTACTCTTTTGATTCCCTAAGATCGGATGGAGACAACTGGAATAAAGGTCGATGAGGTGCCTTTGCTCCTTCCTCCACTTTGATCTCATGATCAACTGATCGAATCAGAGGAAGCCCTCTTGGCAATTCATCCTGAAAGACCTCTTTGAAATTATCATTAATCTGCTGAGTCTTCCATCAAACTTTGAATCTGTCACTCCTGTCATACTGTGAACTTCAACTAACTGGAATACTTCGAAGTCACCCCCATGCCTCTGCATTCGTCTAAATTTCTTCAATCCCAAATTGGACACATCAATACGGTTTTCTTCATCGAGATCAGTCATTCGAATGGAAGCATCTTTCACCATCACAATCCGTTTCCGATAGTCAACACGTGGATTGTGGGCAACATGACACGGAATTCTCAACAGAACATCATACCTGGTTCGGGACACAGCCCAACTAGAAGTATATGTATGTAAGCCTAACTTATTAACTCCATTGGTAATGATCTCATATACTTCTCACTAACTCCCTTCTGTGAATGGCAAACAATGACTTCACGCCGAATCCCAAATAAGTTCCTATTTCGCTTCAGAAACTCGGCTGAAACCACATTTGTATTGCATCCATCGTCCTTAGGTACTTTGACTGCTATTCCATTCAGTCTACCTTCGAGTAATTACAAAAAAGCACTGGTGTAAGTCAATCAGTAGGGATGTTGTCATCATGACTAGACTTGATTCCATTAGATTTGGGTTCGGAGGTTCTCGAATTAATACTTTTTTTTGAGAATTCCGCTCCGGTGATGTCCACAACAGTTTCACTCTGCTCATTGGGGCATCTGCTCACACTCAATACTGGTCTCACGTGAGTGTTCACCAGGTCTGGTGGACCAATTAGTTTTTCGAATCAAACCCATTCAAATCATTAGTGTGTCCTGCCTGTGTATTGTTCGCCATTATACAATTATCTTCCCTGTTACCATTATTCCCGTTTCCTTTTTTGTGTTTCCAAGGTCTACATCCCACCTTGTGGCAAGTAAAGCATCGGTTCTCCATCAAGTATTTCTGGTCATCGTTTATACGTTCAAGGTTTCCTATCTCCATTGGTGCCTTTCGAACGTTGAAAATAAACCCTTGCCAGTCAATGAACCTGTTTTGTAAAATGCTTCATCAAATTTTAGAGCAATAGTGGCAGCAGCTTCGAACTTGGATGGATACCCCTTAGGGACCTCCAGCAGAATATGTGGTTTGAGACCTTCACAGAACCGCGCCAATTTTTCCGAGTCACTGATACCTGGAATATTGATAACCAAATTCCTTAACTCCGAGATGTACGCTGCCACACTCGAGTTCTGGCGGAACTTGGTAAGCTTGTCGGGAGCTCGAATGATACTGTCCTGGGGGACAAACTCTGACTCAACCAGAACATCAAATGTTAGAACTATAAATTCACAGTGGAGGTACAATAGCTTGCATCGATCGACACTGAAAACTAATTCCTACCTACCGTAGTTGAATTGTTGAATTCAGTTGAATTTCACCGAATATAGCTGCTACTGACAAGGATTACGTAGCTACGGTTCAATTTACAAATAGTTAGTTATTTTTTTTGTACGGTATGCTGTCGTTTTTTTACAGCCTACAGCCACTCTGAGTACCTCTGGTACGGTACTTTACCGCATAAAAGAGTGGTCATAAGGCACTCCCCCTGCACCACCACCATCAACATCATCAACCAAACATCCGAGCGAAACCCCTCACGTGGAGTATTTAACTAACTGAAATACCCACGAGAACGCCATAATTTTCCATATATCTCAAAATGCCCGAGAAGAGCTTAAAGGGACGCAATTTCCCCCCACCAGCTTCAACCGAGGTCGAGGTCATATTCTGGAATTCACGTTTTGGCCTCTCTTTCCGTGCATTCTTCACTTTCAATTTTCTTTGCCTCTCTGTGCTATTCTGCGTCTTGGTAGTCGGTCTTGGGCGGTCTTGGGCGGTCTTGGGCGGTCTCCGGTTGCTTGGTCTTTGCTTCTTGCTCTGTAGTCTGGATCTGTGCTATTGTTACCGTTCTTTGACTAACTTGCTACTGCTCCGTGCCTGAGGCAGTGGCTTTTCTATCGTCGCTTACTGGCTGGTCCGCTGCTGTGGCTACTCTAGTCTGCTAATTGTTTGTGTTATCGCTTTGTGGAAGTGTTTTCTTTTGATAGATTCTGGCGAGTTTGAGTCTACTGTATACTCGCTGTTGTTGTTCTGCTACTGGTTGTGTTGTGGTTTCTTATTTTTTGATTGTGTTGTGTACCGTTTGCTGTTTTAATTTTCTCGTTTATTCCTTTTTGTTTTAGAATGTAGCTTGATTTGATCACCTAGCTTTTCTGAGTATGAGTGAAGGATATGTTGTAACTGGAAAGTTAGCCTATAGCTTTATTTTAGGTAAAAAAAAGGGATCTCACATACTGACCAGTCGGTTCATATTTTTTACGCTGCGCGAACATTTGGAGAAAGTCATCGGCAGCTTTATTCTGACTGGGAACAGAACCCGGCCCTTTCGCTCATAAATTACGAAGCATTGAGTGTCGCGGAGGAAGTAAAAGGAGAGACTGATCTCTCTCCCACAGCAACGCATGTTGACAACCGCCCCTATACCCCAGCAAGAATGATTGGAAAATTCGATACATTACCACCCACTTCCTTTCAATATATCACCGCAGCTCTCTCTATTCCTACTCCGCTTCATCCTGTAACATTTTCTGCTGCTGCCTCTTCTCCTCCCTCGCATCGACCCCTACGAATCCGCAAGTCCTCTGCTCCTGCCGCAACGCTCGCAGCTCCGAGTGGTTGCGCTTTTCGTTCTCATCAGCTGAGAGCTATGGAAGAAGCGCTGCCGCAACAAATCTACCGCGTGTACTACATCCCTGTAAGGGGGGAGAAGAAATATAATGTACTACAAGTCTCTTTTAAGCCGTGCGATTGCGATTTTCTATTCTATGTGTAGCTCAACGTCCACAAGAAGGGAAAATATCACCTTTAAAAGATCCGGAAACTTGAAAACCCTAGGAAATTTCACTGCGAGTTGTGAAAGGTCAAAATCCATAACAAGCTTGAGACTGCTCGTCATAACCTCACCCGGAAGCACGTCAATAACGAACGCACCCGCTTAGGCCTTCGTTAAAGTATCCATTACTCTCAGTTTTTTACCCCTTACCCCGGTACCTTGAAAGGATTTCCTCAAAATGGCTACTGTGGAGTTTATTCAGAAATTACTTGACGCGTATAAACCGATTTATCAGTCGCATAGTAACGTTAGATCTTTGTATCGATACGGATCAGCAGACAAAGAAGATGCCATATTTGTCCCACGAAGATCTCCCTGCGGTCATCCTCCAATGCAGTAAATTCCTTTCTGATCCTCCGTTATTTTCCGGGATTATTCGCGATTAAATGAAACCACGAAGGTTGGAATACACCCCGCATCAAGAACATTTGCATATTCCCTGAGGAATCCTATCCATGCTACACAGTTTGAAAAGGATAAAAATGAATCATCTTCAGTAACCCCTACTGCTAAAGGCATAATAAAGTCCCTTTAATACCTCACATTAATGAGAAATCCGGATTCGTGGATGATTCAAAAGCTTTCCACAATCTTGCAATTCGTTTTAAGTACACCGCAAAGTCTACTGGTAACTTTGTACGGATGTCATTGAAGAAATATCCAAGTTCCCTGATTCCGTCGCTTACTGCGAGCTTACTTAAGACAGGAAGTTAAAATACTTCCATAACATTTTTATCTTTTTTGTTTTTCGTTTTATCGTGAGCACATCCCTGGGCAATGTGGAAATTTTGCAGCAATAATGTCTATAATGAGGGAGAAGTACAATATCTGTAATCGTCAGGATCGCATTCGTAAACATTTGCGAAGCTTACGACTACCCGCTGTAATTGAAAGAAGGAGTTGTACTGTGCCCCAGGCTTTGGAAAAACTAAGGGACAAAATCACTAAAATTTCTCCGCAAAGGCCCCCGCAGCATAGGTCTGAATAAGATAAGTCAAATAACCATGTAAAGCATTCATTAGTGCCCACTGATTAAAAGCATTGCAAACTCACAATATATTATTTAGTTGGCTGATAAATCAGGAGGAAATAGAAAGAAAACAGAGGGATAAAAGACCATGGAGTCGTTCAGAACCTTAAATAAGACCGAATGCCCTCAAACTATTCCAAATATTCCTGCGTTTAGCTACAAACATGGAACATACGCTAAACCTAGTATTCTAGGATCTCAATCATCCGCTTTTGCTTCGTATTTAGGACTTCATGAACAAATCAAACGTTCAAATAGCTTGGATAAAGATACTACTGGTAAGAACAGCGTTGACTTCTTCGTTAATGTTCATAATTGTAGCAATCGTGGAGACAAAAGCAATTTAATTCTAGACTCTCCAGTGTGACGAAACGTCACGGATAACATCCGCAATGCCTTAAGAAGGAATTCTGACCGAGCTAAGCAAATTTTCTTCGAACTGAGCCAGAAAGTCGAATAAGCTATGTTTAGTGACGATGAAGCTTTCCTGATCAGTTCAAAGACACTGGAAAGAAAACAGAATGCTCCCAAGAAGCTGAGGAGAGTAATTATTTCAATGAACAAGAAATATTCGGTACTGCTCTAAATTATTGCAATGAAACAATGGAATTTTACCTTGACTGCTTCGGTTTTGACGTTAATTCGACGCGTGTTTTCTAAGGAACAGTAAATATCCGTCCCATATGAGGACATTCGCATTCAATACTGCTTTTTGAAAATTTGTTCTCCTTTCACAGCCTACGGAAAGTTAAATGTCAGTCGAAGCATCCGCTTTCATCGTAAAAGGATACAGCCGCACATTGGTTTTCTGACATGCTGAAACAATTTGTGTGAAAATGTAAACCAAGTCTGAATAGAAAAAATGAGTGGCAAGGCGCATGCATTGACACCGGTGCCCAGGAAATAGTCATCGGTCTTCAACGAGTACATGCTTTTTGTTGGTTCATTGAAGCGAAGCTAGAATTGAGGAAAAGCACACACTTATACGAATTCTGACAAAGCCTCTAGCGCGTTATAGGCTTGATCAACATTATTTTACAACTGATTACATCCCCTCTATCAACATAAGTCTCGAATGAGGTGGCTTGGCGTAATAGACACATCTCCAGTTTTCATTATTCCTTGCCGGAAATGAGTGACACTAACTCAATGATACAACGAAGGAACAGGGTTTTCCTTAACCATAAGAGAGAAGCTCGCTGATTCCCAGTCAACTCGTGGTGGTGGTAAATCTTTATAGGTTGTACAATGTTGCACAGAAGCGTGCGGATGGTATTCAAAAATTAACTACGAATTCGATAAAAGGCTCTCAGGTCTGAAGTCTAATCTCAACTTCCCAGCTATTTGGGATTGGATCTGAAGTTGTCTGCCAACTTCCTTTATACTCTATGTGTGTGTGACTTAGATTGGTGGGCGTCCCACTTGGTCTTGCTGATCCCTCATACTCCTAAAACTTCCTTCGTACCCCTCCCTATAGACAGTTCTGAGCTGCTGAAATTTGTAGCACCTGCGTAGTACCTTTGCCGACTCTGCACCGCTACAATAAAATACAAAGCATCCCTCTAAAAATAATCGAAAGTAAATCTTGCATTATAGAGCCAGTTCAGCAAGCGCAGCATGCCCGAATAGTTTTCAGAAAGTTTTCATTTACAAAAAGCTCCAAAGTAGATGATTCTAAATAAATGAAGAATAAAATTACCTTAATAGGACTGAGAATATTAACAAAAAGGAAACCCATATTTATTGATAGCCGATCGATGGGATACTTCGATGACCCCACGCTTGGTAAAGTTTTATAATGGCTTAGACTTTTTACACTGTGTATCAGAGTACAAAAGCTCCAGAGATGATTCCAGTAGTATAGTATTTTTGTAGTAAAAATTTAAACAATAATTGTACAATAATTCTCCAGATGATCATTAATCCAAATTATAATTTGCTATGAATATAATAGTTTTATTATATTATAATTATAATAATAACTGTAGAATTTAAAATCAATTGGCAGACGTAAAGATTAATTCACGTGTAATACAGGATAAAACATGGGCCAGTGAAAATTAGATAAATGTTTTTTCGATGATTCACAATAAATGAAAATTGTGGGTATTTATTTAAATATTGTTCCAAAAAATCATCACTGTGTTAGATACGGAAAACAAATCAAATACTTTTCCAATACCTGTAAGATATTTTTTCAATTTTCATACTGCAGATCACTATTGAGGATATTCAAGGCCATATCTGACCACATCTTTCAACAAATAAGCCAACCCATATCCCCACCTCCAACTGAAAACAAGGCTCAAAAATGCCGCAAAACTTTCAACTTCCTTTTTGGGTAGCATCAAATTCTTTTTTCACAACTGGGAAAATGGTTGCCCCTTCTCAAATTTCTGTATTCAGTCAAAAGTCGTGAAAATAAATAAACTCCTCGAATACCACTTATGTCTTCCACGCATTGTGCGCCCGAAGTGCAGATTTGTAATATTAGGGGGCAGTGTTCGGTAGCAATGGGAGATGAATAGAGCATAGGGCGGGCATGAGGAATGCGAAGGAATGGAAGACAGCGACGGCATTGAGTTTAGTGGAACGGAGAACGATGCGAAGTGTTAGTTCTAGAGACCCAAAGTGCGCCATAGGCAATTGTAATTCTTGAAAAGTGTAGGCATCCTAAGCACCGCTCGTAAAATCTCATAGCGTATCTCAACAAATGTGTCGAATTCTGCCGCCCCAATAAGTGGGGGTAGTTTTAGTTGTCTTTACTGTTGGAAGATATATTCGGTCTATACTAAAGTTTTCCAAACAACCGCCAAATCCCCTAAAACATTCCTAAGAGTGAAATGGGGGGAACTAAAAGTAAGAGGTACTTATTCCTACGTACGCTGAATCAGGTCCGTGATAGGTGGCGAGTTAAATAGTTTGGGTTGCTTCACTGCGAAAACTGCAAAGATTATGAGTCCTTCGTATTTTGTCCTAATATTGAATCAGTAATTCGACCATGTTAATACGTTCTGGACCAATCTAGAATTTTCAAGAGATTTCCTTTTAATATTAATTGCGTATCTCGTTCTAATCGTCTGGAACTCTTAAGTCGAATACAGAACAATGGTTCCTGAATGTTCTATGAAGTTCTAATCTGCCTATTTTGACAGGGTCGTTTGGAACATTGTTTATTATCTCAAACGACATTTCTCTAAAGTTACTGATGACTAGAGTCTCGTATAGGACTATAGAATAATATAGTACTGTCCTTCAGTATTTTATTCTCTCAACTTTTTGTCTATATAATACGATTACAATGAAGTAAACTCGACTGAACTATCGCCGAGTCAGAGTTCAGAACCACAAAGATGGTAGGATATTATGAGTCCCGCGTATTTGCGTTCAAACCATGTAGCAGGATCTACTGTACAAATAATGGATCGTATCTATAAAATAGAAGGTAGCTGATAGCCTGGTCAACAAGTACTCTGGATTGGAGCTGAACACCAACTCGGCGAGTAATTAAACAAGAATTGCCCTCAACCTTTAATATTGATCCAATAATATGCTGTAAACCGATCAAGCCATCTCCTGGACGTGAGAGAACGCATCTACACGCCCCTCATTGAGCGTAGAGATAAGAACGGAGGGACAAGCCTGCTCCTACCAGCTGATAGGGCTACAAATCCTTAATATTTTCGGAGGTTATCCGCTTAGGCTGCGTTCAAGCACGTAGAGTCGTACTGCCGTGACACAAGCCAATCCTTCAGACTCCGATCTTGTACGCCGTACGCAAATCAGACCTCTCCTTCCTTAGGGCTGTAAGGTTCCCACATACTGCATTTTCCTGCGAACCCTCTTATTCTCTTTGCTATTCATTCTCGCTCACCTTCACGGTAACGCGTACTGTAAATCTCCTCCCAATCGAAGATTTTTGCCGTATACCTCCTTCTCGGTATGCTTTCTTTTCCCTGCGACCCACGCTACCCCGTCTCTTCAAGGTGCCCTAATGAGATGGTATCTCTTTTAGATTCCGATGGCCAGCAAGATCTTACTTGCAAGTGCAAAGAACGTTAAAGCCGCCATCACGATGTACTTCGCAATTTGGTATTGAAGAAATGTCTCAAGCACTAAAGGAGAACCACTAAATACCCCATGTGAGAGTCTTTGCGAGCGATTAAGGTGCTAAAGTATACGTTCACGCGATACGGGGAGGAGTGGGCGTGAAAGCATAGTGACTTCTTCAGTAACCAACCCTAAAGAGACAGGTTCTACCACCTCGCATAGAGGCCAGGGATCTAGTTGAAGGTTTTGGTTTGAAGTTAAGTTCCAACTTCCTTCGGGGCTTTGATTACGTATGATTAGAACTGTCTGCGAAGAACTCTTCCTAATTATTAAGAACGTAAAAAACACAGTGCCTCAATCTCCTCAATAACTGAGCTATCTCCCTTTCGTGCAGTATAAAATTTTCAAACTTGACTCCGTGTCAAGCAAGACTCACTGATCTCGGTTGAAGTGATTGAGGTGATAGTACTTCTTTGGGAAGGCCGATATTTCTGAATTGACCCTATACCAATTAAGCCAGACCGTACCTCCTTTCGGAAACGTAGTTAGGGGCGATTTTTACTCCTATAAACTCTTTCGGAAGCCTAGTCTCGGAAGAATATATGGGTTACTGTACTTTCGGTGGTACCTATGAAGAAACTTCGTCGATAACTCAACATTAACTATTTGTTACGGGCATCGAAACACAGAAAAACACACACGCAACATTTTGAGGCTTCGATCAAAAACGAAAGCCATGAAAGCCATGAAAGGCAATATATATTGCTCTAATAAAGTAGCGGAAGTGTGCAGCATTTTCCTTTCCAAGCAAATAAAAACGTAAGGCGGAAGTGCTAAAAGGTGCTAACTTACAGATGACTGGGAATCAGCCACTTTACCTGTTAAAATGAACAAACCTCTCATATTCCTCCCTATGTGTACAATACTGCATGTAAAGTATTCACATGTTCTCTACTCTACGTTTCCATTATGGCACGGTACTGTAATATGCTGTCGGACTGTTAGCACATCCCAATTTAGTTCGAGACAGTGCCCATCAAGCGCTATTTTATACAGATTTATGGGTGATATCTCAGCTGTTACGCTCAGCTATACAAGAAAAAATCTAAAAAATCGACGTGATCAATTGACGTAGCCATATCTTTCAAATATTAAATCACCCTACCGTAAATTTCCCTGTTGACGAAGCGCCCAATCAATAATTGGTGCACTATAAAGGGGTGCGTTTCTCCCTATCAAAATGGTTTGCACCGCTTCTGCAGGGAGGTTGGCATTACTGTTCTACTGGAACACCCCTACCACCTAATTCCACGTTTGTGTTTTCGCCTTCGGCACCTCGTGCTGACGTTTGAATTCCAGGGGGACGTTTGGATTGGTTTACCGCGAGTGGAACATAGGATGACATTCCCATTAGCCTTTGCTATGTGGTGGTAGATCTTTATTTGTTGTACAATGTCGCACAGAGGCGTGCGGAGGGTATTTATAAATTAACTACGGGTGCGGGCGGCGGGTAGAAACTTGTCGCGCCGGCATTATTTGGAGACTAAATGCAAAACGGGTAACGAAGTCGCGGAGCTCCTGTTGAGGGGAGGAACCGCGACGGGAAGCAGCGAAGGAAGCAAGGCGGCGGAAGAAAGCTTTACCGTCGTCGCCCAAGGCGCCATAGATATCAATCCCGACGGGGGAGAGGAGGATATCGTTTCGGGTGCAGTAAGTGCCGTAATGACGATGTTTCTCGCGCTCTGCGAGTGTCGCGGCGGCGCCGGCAGTAACCGTACTTGGCGAAATGTGGCGGCGTGCGGAGGGGTGGGCAACAGTAACGTCGACGGCGATATCGGTACTGTGAAGCCCGTATGCAGCGGGTATGTAAATATCCATTCGTAGCACGGGGGACTCCGAATGCCCAGATGAGTCGGGAACCTGGTGGAGGAGCGGATGTTCGACGAGGGCGACGATCCCAACTTCCTTGCAGTAGCGGGCAAGAACGTTGCGGAGGATGTGGTGACGACGAGTCATTCCGTCTTCGTATTTGCAGGTCAAAGCGTGTTGACCACTTGGATCTAAGACGGGTGCGATGTCGGCCGAGCGGTGGGAGCAGACCGGACAGCGAGTAGATCCAGGGAATAGCGCGATGCCGAGACGTAGAGCCAGAGCGACTTTCCAGGCGGAAGAGGACATGCACGTACCGCGGTGGGGGTGAGGAAGCGAAGAGAAAACAGTCGATGCGGAGGATGTGCGCACGGAGAGGAGCCGTGCTCGGTCGTGGGCTGCCGCGGACGAGAACAAGCTATCGGACCTCGATAGCATGAGTTCAGTTGTGATCGCATGTGGTGGCGGCAGCGAAAAATTAAAGTGAGAAAAGGTTAATCTCTGAATACCCTCTGTAATACAAAAAATGGTCCTCCCCTCATTTAATACAGGAAATGGTCCTCCCTTCACGTAATACAGGAAATTGTCCTCCCTTCACGTAAGACAGGAAATGGTCCTCCCCTCGTGTAATCCAGCAACCTACAACGATCCCGCCCCTAACTTCTCCAACCGTCATTTCCAAACTTACTTTTATTTTATCTAGATATTTTTATACTGCATTTAACCCTCTGAATCGACCCCGAATCAAGTCCCTTTTCCCCTTTTAACTTACCTCCTCCTCCAAATTCGCCTTTTTTTTGAGAAGAAGGGCGCAAATGCACTATTGCAAAATCCCTTGCAGATTTATTTTACCTATTCCTAATCTATAGAAACTGCCCCGGGAGACTATTTAAACCCCTTTATTCTAAGTTCCAAATCCCCCCGATCATTTTACTCATCACCCCTCTCCCCACACACCCAAAACACCCTACATTGCCTCCCGTTCCCCAACGTCTATCACAATGAGCAACCTTCGCCCCTCTGTCCCTATTTCCAAAAACCGCCCTTCCCGTTCCATCAATGGCCTTCGTCTCGCCGCCTACGGGCCAACCGATGCCGACGACTACATCCGGCGGCAAACAAAGAAGCAAATCATCGAGTTCGTTCGCCGCCTCTTCATAGAAGAAGAAGCGAGGGAGGTAAGTCCGGGAGAGGCTGAGAAGGTCGAGGAGGAGAGCGGGGAGTCCTTTGAGGAATGGTTAGCCCCTGAGCTAGTGTACGAGGCTCAGGAAGATGAGAAGGAGGAAGAAGAGGAGGAAGAGGATGAGGAGGAGGAAGAGGAGGAAGAGGAGGATGAGGAGGATGAGGAGGAGGAAGAGGAGGATGAGGAGGAGGAAGAAGAGGATGAGGAGGAGGAAGAGGAGAAGGAGGATGAGGGAACAGGGGGCATGGAAAGTGTTGGACTGGTGGGGCCTGGAATAGAGAGTATGGATCAAGTTGTGCCCACGATGGAACCGGATGGAGATATCTTTAGTAGTCTAGATATCTCCCAGGGGGAAATAGAGATTTGTGAGCCATTCGCAGATATTTGTGGGGACTGCTTGGACAGCATGGATATTTTAGAGGAGTTGTTTGGATCTGATTTAGAGAATGGGAAATAAGAGGACCAAATTAATTGTTAGTTTCTTAAGTATCTTTTGCTTAGAGTATATTGTCCACACAAAGTATTTTTATGCATTTCTTGGTATCTTCTGTAGTTTTGTTCGGACTTTAGGGGTAGCCAAAAGTCTATATAAGCTGAGTAAACTGCTTCCTCATGGAGAGGTCAAGCAAGTTGGCAGACAACTTCAAGCCAAGTCCCGAGTAGTAGGAAGTTGAGAGTCAACTTCAGACCCAAGAAAACTTTTTCTTACGCTAGTCGCAGAGCGTCGGTGGTAGACCCTGCCCCTTTTATACTTGCTTGTAGCTTCCTCAACTCTCTTCTATATACACTCACTTTTGTTCGTTCAACAATACAACGGCAGCACTTTTGTCGCTCGCAACACCTCCTTCCCAGGGTAATTGGTTCTGAGGATCTCCTCCCCCGCCGATTTACCCCTATCACCCTCTGCATGCTTCTCTCCCGTACTTAACAACTCGTAAAGATTAAACACCGAAATTGGTCGTTTACGTTTCAATGTGTGTGTAATCTTTACGGGATGTGGAAAAAGCATGTGGGAGAACATGCTGAGGGGTATTACAGAGAAACTAACATGCGAAGGGGGATGAGAGAGAAACCAATCGGAAATGCATCTGGTAAGAACTTGACGCGCTTGCAACCCATGCAAGCAGAACACAAAGCGCGTGATTAGGAAGTGCAACTCCCATTGGGGAGTGGTGCCTCGACGGGCAGCAGAGAACGTAGAAAGCCGCCGGAAGAAAGTCGCACCGTCGGCCCCAAGGGCACGGAACACATCAATACCAACAAGAAGAAGTCGTACATCGTTCATGTGGCAGACTAGACGGTAGTGAGTGTGTTTCGCACGTTCAGCCATTGAGGCAGCTGCGCCGCCAGATAGGGCATACTGGGAAACGCGAGAAGTGACCTGTGGATGGGCCACTGTGACATCCAAAGCGATATCCTTCGGGTCGAGGCCATATGCACCAGGGATATAAAGATCTATGCGAAGGGCGGACGAGGGAGAGGACGAAGGGGGAAGGGGAAGAAGCAGATGTTCAAGAGAGGCAGAAATTCCAAGCTCCTTACAGTAACGATGGAGAGCGTTACGCAAGACATTGTGGCGACGAGTCTGCCCATCGTCGTACTTACAGGTGAGGGCATGTTTGCCCAGGGGATCGAGCAACGGGGCGATGTCGTTGAAACGGCGAGCACATACCGGACATCGATCATGACGAGAGAAAATCGCGCGGCCGAGGCGTAGAGAGACAGCGACTGTCCAGGCTTGCGAGGACAGGTAGGTGCTGCGGTGAGGGTGCGGTAAAGTTGAGAAAGCGGAACAGGAGGACGACTCACGGACGGAAAGGAGGCGACATCTGTCGTGGTCAGAGGATGAACGGAAGATCCGATTAAACGTCAAACTGTGAAGCTCAGACGAGATAGAAGACTGGACCCGTTCGCCGTGGACCGGCGTTTGACATCGCTGAAACAGAGAAATGGGCGACAGGGAAGCCCAAAGATCCCAATAACGGGTAGATAATAAAGAGATCGCGGCCCGAGGCACTTCCTCCAGGTGTAGGTCTCCCGAGAAGGTGAGGAGATCTGAGAAACCACTGAAAACATCAACCACCGAAGCCGCATAAGCGGACTCAAGGATTGAAGAAGCGAGAGGAATGCTGAGACCAATGTGGGAAATAGGAAGGCAGGCTTGCTCCCATTCGGAGTCGGTGCAAGGACCATGAATCTGTGCGAAAGCCTCCCGCTGCTTCTGGTCGAAGCTTACGGCCAAAGCCGTAGATTTGTGGGGGAGAGAGTCCGCAGCAGATAAATAACCTTACAGGGGCTCGCACAGAATTGGTGCAAGTAGTAGGCCATCTGGGCGTCATCGAAGGACTGAAGACAGGAAATGATGCGATCGACTGCAGCTTGACGGGTGTCGAATGCAGCGCTGACGAAGGAATCGAAACCGATGGGAGAGCCGAGAACGGTAAAGCCATCGGGCGTGGAGAAGGGGCAGGGAAGAGTTATGGGAGAAGGATTATAGGAGAGGTCGTAGACGTGGGTTTTGGTCATACTCAGTGCGAACCCGATGGCTTGACCCTGACTCTGGAAGAATTGCAAAGCCCGAGGGCCTGCGAGTGGGGAACGACCAGGTTCCCATCGTTTGCATACCAAGCGTTGAGCGGGGGCCGGAATTGCTCCTGGAACTTGAGAACGAGAGGAAGGAGAGCGAGAGCGAAAAGCAGAGCTCCCAACGGATCCCCCTGTTGAGTGCCATCGGCGCTTGGTATGGAGAATGAAACGAATGAGAGAAAAGAGGTATCCCCATAGCAATAGTGAGCCCATCGCGCGATGCCGGTTGCAAAATCCAGAACGGCATCAAGAATGCGTTGTCGAGAAATGCTATTGAAAGCATTGTCGGCATCGACTTGGATCAATACGTGGTCCTGGAACTTGGTGTTTTGCGTCAGGCGATGGACGTGGTGGTAAATCTTTGTGGGTTGTACAAGGTCGCACAGAGGCGTGCAGAGGGTATTCATAAATTAACTACGGATGCGGGCGGCGGGTAGAAACTTGTCGCGCCTGCATTATTTGGAGACTAAATGCAAAACGGGTAACGAAGTCGCGGAGCTCCTGTTGAGGGGAGGAACCGCGATGGGAAGCAGCGAAGGAAGCTAGGCGGCGGAAAAAAGCCTTGCCGTCGTCGCCCAAGGCACCATAGATATCAATCCTAACGGGGGAGAAAATGGAGGGCGTGAACAATGGCCTTAGCCCCACTTTTGACTCCCACGCCAAGTTGATGAGGCAAGAGATAGGAAGCTGAACTCGAGCAAGCCTTGTGAGCGAGGAGGCGGGCAATAAGTCAGCGGAGGAGGAGACCAACAGCTATAGGCCGAAGTCCACCGTTGAGCTTGTGGAGGACTGTGAGCCGGCCCCCGCAGAAGTAGGCCTGGCACGAGTCCGGTAGTTCGCCGTTGGAACACGTGTTAACAAAATTGGTCAGCACATAAGGACAGTCACGGGCGGGAAGCACTCCCCAGCAGATCGAGGCAACATACGGAGAAAGACTAAGGAAAGTCCATCAGATCTGATAGGGGAAAATCGTCGGGAGAAGAGATATTTAGAACCAACTACCCGAGAAAGAGGTGTGGCGAGCGACAAAAGTGCTACCATGGTATAGGTGAACGAACAAAAAGGAGTGTACATGTAAGAGAGTTGAGAGTGCTACAAGCAAGTATGGAATGGGCAGGGTCTACCACTGGAGCTCTGCGACCTGCTTAGGAAAAATGTTTCTCGGGTCTGAAGTTGACTCTCAACTTCCTACTACTCGGAGCTTGACCTGAAGTTGTCTGTCAACTTGCTTGACCTCTTCATGAGAAAGCAGTTTACTCCGCTTGTATAGACTTTTGGCTTCCCCTAAAGTCCGAACAAAACTACAGAAGGTATCAGGAAATGCATAGAAACAATCGGTGTGGATGATATACTGTAAACAAAAGATACTTAAGAAACTAACAATCAATGAGGTCCTCTTATTTCCCATTCTCTAGATCAGATCCAAACAACTCCTCCAAAATATCCATGCTGCCCAAGCAGTCCCTACAAATATCTGCGAACGGGTCATAGCTCTCCATTTTCTCCTGGGAGATGTCTAAACTACTCATGATATCTCCATCTGGTTCCAGCGTCTGCACCACTTGTTCCATACTCTGCAGTCCAGGCCCCACCAGTCCAACACTTTCCATGCCCCCTGTTCCCTCATTCACCCCGTCCTCATCCTCATCTTCCTCCTCTTCCTCCTTTCCTTCTCTTCATCCTCCCTATCCTCCCCGTCCTCCCCGTCCTCCCGTTACTAACCTCATAGACCAATCCAGGGTCTACTCACTCCTCGAAAGTGTCCCCAGCTCCCTCCTCGATGTCCCACTCCCGCCCCTTACCTACCTCCTCCGCCTCATCCTCAATAAAGAGGCGACGCACGAATTCGATAACCTTATTTTTGGTTTGCCGGCGCAGGTAGTCCTCCCGGTCAGTAGGTCCGAAAGGGAGTAGGGGAATAGAGTTTAGGGGCGGGTATGGCGATTTTTGGAAATGACTTTCGAGGGGCGTAGATTGGTCATTTTGGTAGGATTTGGGGATTGGGAGGAAACGGAGGGTGTTTTGGGTGTGTGGGGGGAGAGAAGTGATGAGCAAAATGATTGGGACGTTTAAAACTCGGAATAAAGGGGTTTAAATAGGCTCCCGGGGCAGGTTCTATAGATTAGGAATAGGTAAGATAAATCTGCTTGGGATTTTGTAGTAGTGCATTTGCGCCTTTTTTTCTCAGAAAAAGCGAATTTGGAGGAGGACCTAAGGAAAAAGGGAAAAAGAACTTGGTTCGGGATCGATTCAGAGGGGTAGATACAGTATAAAAATATCTAGATAAAATGGGAGTAAATTTGGAAAGGACCGCGGTAATGATAAGCAAGGCTCAGGAAGGACGAGGAAGGACCGGAACTACAAGCAAATTTGGACAAGGGGAGGTAGTACAGTAAACTAAAGGTTTGCAGATGATGGCGACTAAAACATCCGTTCCGATCAGCACGCGCCTAACAAGATCCAGGGGCGGTGAAGGGGTCGAGGCTATGGATGGCTCTACGAACATCCGGAACGGAAAAATTGACGGCAGGGGGAAGACGAGAGTTAGGAAGGGGCTGAACAGGGGACGCGGGCATGGGATGAATGGATTTGAGTCTGCGGGCCTCCTTCTTGGGGTAGTTGGTTCTGAGTTTCTCTTCTCCCAACGATTTACCCCTATTATTCGGTACTCTTGTGGAGGGTGTTGCACCTGAGGTATTCGAGTTGAGCAGTACTAGGGAACAATTCGGTTGGATTTCTTTTCTGTGATCATGGATCGCAACGCTGCTCGTATAACGTTCACAGGGGGCAGGACTGAAGACGTTGAGGAGTTTCTTTACACATATGTCAACGTTGTGATGCGAGAGAATGTCGATGAAGAGAATCCCGCAAGTATCTTCGCCTATCTTCATGGTGACGCAAAGCACAAATATATGTCCAAGTTTATCGACGGGTGGTCTCTTAACGGGAATGGGCGTAACTTCGGTGAGGTATGTGAGTGGCTTGTGAAAGAGTATGCTAAGGAGGTAGAACCAGATGAGATGATTCGTACCACCATGGAGGCACGGCTCAACTTCGACGATTTGTTAAGCTCATTGGTGTACTTGTGTGATCTTTATGAAAAGGCTGGGTTCAACGCCCAAGCCAAGTACGGAATGCTGCGTAAGGCGGCGATGGGGGATAAGCGGCTCTCCGATTTCCTCCTCATCAAGGGTCCTCACACTTTTAATGAACTGAAGGGTACCAAAGTAGAGTTAGTCAAAAATTCAGGTCAATGTGACGAAAAGGGATAGGGAAGGGAACATTTTATCGAAAAAAACTAAGCTAGATTATGGAATGCTGGAGCATATCCCTGCACCTGTACCTCCTCGAACCAAGAGGTCTGATCAAGTTGTTCCAGGAGTGACTCCTCCGGACAAAAGGACAAAAAGAGTAGAAAAGCTAGGAGTATCCCGAAGGACGTACTAGAATATGTGAAGAAGTACAATTTGGTGGCTGAGCTTGCATCGGCCCCAACTGGGTCAACATTTAGTCACCTTTTGAGGGGCGACGCAGAGGACGAGAGAAAGGAACTCAAAAAAATTATCAGGTCTAATAAGTCCGCTAAGGGTAAGAAATTGTTTCTTCAATCGGCCTCGACATCAGGAAGACGTCTTAAGCTGGTACCAGGCAAAGTAATGGGAATGAAAACCCAAGCTCCTTTCGATTCGGGCGCTGTTCCAAACCTCATTTCAGAAATTTTGGTGACATATCTAGGTCTTGAAATTATTCCAACTCATCAAAGAATAACAGTGGCGGATGGAACCGTCTCAAAATGCATAGGCACTGTTGATAAGTTTTCCGTGTTGTTCGGGGACTCCAAAGTTGATGTAGACTTTCTTTTCATGCCTGCTCTCCCTTTCGATGCAATCATTGGCTGCCCTACCATGGAATGACTAGGTACATGCATTGACTTGGGCAACCAAATCTTTTCAGTTAATATTGACGGCAGAACCGTGAAGATGCCCCTGGATTTCGACAAAAGCAAACATCTCGCAAATCTAAGAGAAACGGACAGGAAAGATTTCACTTCTACCTATGAAAGCGAAGATTGGGAACCAACTAACACTTTCCGAATTGAAAAAAGGTACGCTCGGGGGATAATGAACATGGCATGGGATGATTATGTTTCTGGGTTTGAAACAGATGAAGACTGGAATTCTAGGGTAGGTTTGAGACCTGAATGTGTTTCTTTTTGCGATAGTATCGAATCAAAGGACTGAATGCAGAGCATGAAAGAAGATTACCTTTCCAAAAAAACGAGAATATGTCTAATTCCATACCTGAAGATGTGAGCACTACGGAAGAGGTCCTTCCAAATTTGGAGGGTGAGGATGAAGAAGAGGACAAGCTCCAAATTGGAGAAATTCAAGAAAAATTACAGCACCTTCTAGCCCCGCCTCAATGAAAGTATATGACATATTAACATCTTCCGAAGTAATTGCATGGAGCGTTTCAGATCTAAGACAAACAAGTGTACCGGCCACTCACACATTTGAACGTACCGATACTAAACCAATTCACCACAGGCTTAGACATCAACCGCCAAACTATGACCAATTTATCTCAGAGAATGTTAAAAGTATGCTTGAAAATGATATTATTTGGCCAGTTTCATCCCCATGGCTATTTCCAGTTGTAGTAGCTCCAAAGAAGGATGGAAAACTTCGCTTTTGTGTCGATTACCTACAACTGAACCAGAGAATGATACCGGATTGATTTTCGATTCCAAATATGGAGGAAATCCTCAAAAAATTGAAGAACAGGAGATACTTCAGCTCAATTGATCTTTACACTTGTTACTGGCAGATTCCATTGGATGAAAAATGTAAGGGAAAACAACTTTTACCAGCAAAGCCAGTACATTCAGGTTCGAAGTAATGCCTTTTGGTCTTATGAATGCCCCATCGACATTCCAAAGACAGATGAACGAGGTTTTCAAAGGACTTTCATTTGCAAGAGTTTATATCGATGATGTGGTAATATTCTCAAAAACATTGGATCAGCACATATCGCATGTCAAGACAGCAGTGGAGATGATATCTTCATACAGCCTGAAAACTAAGTTGAGCAAATGCTTCTTTGCGAAAACTTCTATCCAATTACTCGGTCATATCATCGATCAAGAGGAATTAGAGTGGATCCAGAGAAAACTAAAAAACTCAAGTTGGCACCAAGGCCCGCCTCAAAGACGGAGGCTCGAAGCTTCTTGGGACTGGCCTCATATTACAGAAGATTCATCAAGGATTTCGCCAAGACTGCA
This sequence comes from Kappaphycus alvarezii, assembly GCA_002205965.3. NCBI lineage: Eukaryota > Rhodophyta > Florideophyceae > Gigartinales > Solieriaceae > Kappaphycus > Kappaphycus alvarezii. The sequence goes on along the minus strand of NADL03000477.1, from coordinate 228,430 downwards.
GCACCGTTAAATGCCAGCACTACAAAGACCGGAAAATTTTACTGGAACAAGGAAATGGAAACTGCATTTCAGGAGCTTAAAGATAAGCTATGTGTTCCCCCATTTCTCATGTACCCAGATTTCAAGAGACCATTCGTTGTGGAGATAGATGCCTCAGAACGGTCTTTGGGTGCCGTTTTGTCCCAAAAAGATGAAAACGGAAGACCACACCCAGTTCAATTGGCAATTTGCACTCTGAATGATGTGGAAAGGAGATACTCGGTCTGCGAGAAAGAAGCGCTAGCTGTTGTCTTCGCACTGAAAAAGTTTCGCTTGTACCTTTTATCACTAGAGAAATTTGTCTTGATAAATGATCACTAGGCACTTAAGAAAGCATTCCAAAAGAAGGATGTACATCATCGTTTGGCCCGATGGCTCGACATTTTCGCAAAATATCGGTTTGATATTGTGTATAGACCCGAACGCAATAATCAGCCTGCCGATTATCTATCCCGCTTGAGGGATCCAATGAGTCCAAGTAAAAAGGCTTCCGAGGACATCGTCGGAGTTGCCGGGGTGCAAGTGCCGAATAGTAAAGAGTACGAAGCTAACATTCATGGACTAATTAAATTCCTTGGTGGACTAGAAATGAGAAAGGTTGATCTCGAACACAGAAATTGGGTACGCAGGAATCAAAAGGCTTTTACATTGTGGAATGGGAAACTCTTCCGGCACACTAAAGCCGGTCCCCGAGTAGTGGCCCCTTTGAAAGAAAGAATGAAGATCTTGAGGAGTTTTCATGATAACTTAGGGCATTAGGATCTCGAAACAACAAAACATTCAATACGGAGAGATTCTGGTGGCCCAGCATCCATGAGGACGTCAATAATTTCGTGAAAAACTGCGACATCTGTCAAAAACGCACTCCGATACGAAAGTATAAGAAAATTCTAGGCTTTCCAGTTTCCGGTCTCTTTGAAACATTTTCAATTGACTTTGCCGGTCCATTCAAGGAAACCTCTTCCGGAAACAAATATCTCCTTATAGGGGTGGAACATCTTACTGGATGGCCAATAGCAGTTGCAGTTGAGAAGGCAAATGCTGAGGTTGTCCTGAGATGCATCGAAAAAGAAACAGTTGAACCGTTTAGCCTTCCAAAAAGGATCATCTCGCTCGGATAACGCCCTTTGTTTTACTGCAACCTCACTGCTTCGTTTCTTGGAAGAGAAAGAAATTAGGCTGAAGACAGTTCTCGCATACGCTCCTATGTCAAACGGAAAAGCGAAGAGGATGGTTGGAACCATCAAACGAGCAATATCGAAAACTATGTCGGAGAATGAAATCCAGTGGGAAGATGCCATACCAAAAGTGTTATACGGCTATCGTCGAAGAAGAGAAAGAAGTGGACGCTCACCATTCGAGCTAATGTACAAAAGGGCTCCTAGAATGTTACAGAGAGACACGGAAACAAATATTAACAACCAAGAGAGTAGGGAAGTTGCACTACTGGCCACCGAAGGCTGGAGATAACACCGCGCGCTAACACAGACGAGAAAAATGGATGCAGAGCCTCCAGTCCAAACTTTTTCAGTCGGCTCTAAAGTACTTGTAGCTCATGTAAAAAGAAATGCAACAGGCTGTGAAGTGGCCGGCCTTCCAAACAAAGTAATCGGACCCTTGCATCGCCACGGAGGAAAGGCACCCGCATTATAAGCTCTGTTCAGGCTCAGGGAAGAGATCAAAGAGGGCCATCCATGCACGTCGTCTGGTTCTTTACCGTCAGAGGCCTGAAAAATTCCTTCTCACACAGGACTATGCGCAACCATGGTGCATACTCATCTTTAACTATAGAATGATTTCTTTGGGAGGAAAAAGGGCCTGGGAATGGATCATCTCGATTACGCGGGACTACTACGAACTCCACGTAATCATCCATTTCTACATTAATATATGCCTATGTTTTCGTACGTTGAACGGACCATTGCTACCTGAAGATACTTTACGACTATTAATGAGAGTTCTATTCTCATTCTAAAATAGAAGGTTCAAGGAAGCAGGTCCCGGGTTTGCGGAGGTCATATATCATTACTCTATAGGAAGGTATGGAATGGTAGCTATCGGAGATTTGTCGCAAACATATCTGAACATTGTCCGTCCGATTTATGTATTTCTCAAGAACAACCAATATGTGCGACTGAGAGGTTACAGCTTGATGCCTGATAGGGAATATGGACTGGTCCCGTATCCTCTATGGGAACCTTAAGTTTCTACGCTCAGAAACACAACATCAGCTGAAGACTAAGATTCTCCCAAGACCGTCATGATGATACGAGCAGGACTATCAAGTGGTCGGGGCGGATAATCGAAGAGGGAAAGGCGTCGGGAGCAGCTAGGAATATCACCAAGAAGATTACCTTAAATACCGCCTAGTCTCCCAGGGGAAAACTATGCATCCTTAATTATTGGACGGCTAACAATTCGACGTTGGCTTCGCGAAATGACAGAGGACCCTCGAGAAGCAGAAGTAATTTCCTTTTTGCCATTAGAATTTTCATATGCTTCCAGACCATTCACGGCGCGCACCTTACTCGTGAGGACTCAGTCCTTATGTTGCGAGTTTTTTTCTCCTTCCGATACCCGTTACTTGACCCGTTGCCAGAAAAGTTTGCATACTACGTTTTTTACCTCACATTTGGAAGGTTTGGAGAAGTGAAACGGGAGGAGCTCATTAGAGAACACTATGAAATCATACGCCGAGTCTACGAAACTCTTGACCAAGGAGATGAGCCGTTCATCGCACGGTACACACTCTCTCATCATATTGGAAATGAGCTACTACCATATCCTTTCAGTGTACCCTATAATCTCCCTGAGTAATATATAGAACTCCCACAAGACCAACAAAAGCATTCAGGACGAGACGGGACGTTCGACCCAAGTGCGGGGGGTGTTAGGCGCGTGCTGATCGGAACGGATGTTTTAGTCGCCATCATCTGCAGACCTTTAGTTTACTGCACTACCTCCCCTTGTCCAAATTTGCTTGTAGTTCCGGTCCTTCCTCGTCCTTCCTGAGCCTTGCTTATCATTACCGCGGTCCTCTCCAAATTTACTCCCATTTTATCTAGATATTTTTATACTGTATCTACCCTCTGAATCGATCCCGAACCAAGTTCTTTTTCCCTTTTTCCTTAGGTCCTCCTCCAAATTCGCTTTTTCTGAGAAAAAAAGGCGCAAATGCACTACTACAAAATCCCAAACAGATTTATCTTACCTATTCCTAATCTATAGAACCTGCCCCGGGAGCCTATTTAAACCCCTTTATTCCGAGTTTTAAACGTCCGATCATTTTGCTCATCACTTCTCTCCCCCCAAACACCCAAAACACCCTCCATTTCCTCCCAATCCTTAAAGCCTACCAAAATGACCAATCTACGCCCCTCGAAAGTCATTTCCAAAAATCGCCATACCCGCCCCCTAAACTCTATTCCCCTACTCCCTTTCGGACCTACTGACCGGAGGACTGCCTGCGCCGGCAAACCAAAAATAAGGTTATCGAATTCGTGCGTCGCCTCTTTATTGAGGATGAGGCGGAGGAGGTAGGTAAGGGGCGGGAGTGGGACATCGAGGAGGGAGCTGAGGAGACCTTCGAGGAGTAAGTAGACCCTGGATTGGTCTATGAGGTTAGTAACGGGGAGGACGGGGAGGACGGGGAGGATAGGGAGGATGAAGAGAAGGAAAAGGAGGAAGAGGAGGAAGATGAGGATGAGGACGGGGTGAATGAGGGAACAGAGGCATTGAAAGTGTTGGACTGGTGGGGCCTGGACTGCAGAGTATGGAACAAGTGGTGCAGACGCTGGAACCAGATGGAGATATCATGAGTAGTTTAGATATCTCCCAGGAGAAAATGGAGAGCTATGACCCGTTCGCAGATATTTGTAGGGACTGCTTGGGCAGCATGGATATTTTGGAGGAGTTGTTTGGATCTGATCTAGAGAATGGGAAATAAGAGGACCTCATTGATTGTTAGTTTCTTAAGTATCTTTTGTTTACAGTATATCATCCACACCAATTGTTTCTATGCATTTCCTGATACCTTCTGTAGTTTTGTTCAGACTTTAGGGGAAGCCAAAAGTCTATACAAGCGGAGTAAACTGCTTCCTCATGAAGAGGTCAAGCAAGTTGACAGACAACTTCAGGTCAAGCTCCGAGTAGTAGGAAGTTGAGAGTCAACTTCAGACCCAAGAAATATTTTTCCTAAGCAGGTCGCAGAGCTCCAGTGGTAGACCCTGCCCATTCCATACTTGCTTGTAGCACTCTCAACTCTCTTACATGTACACTCCTTTTTGTTCGTTCACCTATACCATGGTAGCACTTTTGTCGCTCGCCACACCTCCTTCTTGGGGTAGTTGGATCTGAGTATCTCTTCTCCCAACGATTTACCCTTATCAATATTGCCTCCAAAAAGCCCGCGAGTAGCTTAGCGGACGCCGCCCGCAAACTTGGTGGAGATCCGAACAGCTGAAAGGTCACCATGTTGAGTGAGGCCTTGGCGGCCCAAGAAAGGGAGACAGCGGAGGGGTTTTGGGGCCCTTAGGGCATGGTCGCCGTGCGTAGGTAAGATTTGGCAGGAGGCAGAGGAACCGGATTGGGAGATTGGTACGATTTAGTGGCAGGAGAAGTTGGCGGGACAAGAGGCCGCAAGAGAGGTCATGATCTGCGGAACGGAACGAAACTGAAGGTTCTTTTGCAGAGAAGGGGCCAGGGCGGTCGCCACGGAGAAGTTCTGAACGGCAGAACATAATGCAGCTGTGGCTGCAATGTCGGAGAGGTCGAAGACCCCATCAAAGATGGAGACGCATTTGATCAGGTAATCCATCGACGCATGGGTTCGGGAAAAACGGTGTCGGAATGCCCAGAAGCAGGTCTGGAAGGCATAGTGGCAGAAATTGTGGGGTCGGGAGATCACTGGAATGGGAATAGCCAATAAAAAGATCACGATAGACCGAAAAATCAAGAAATAGCAATAATCCGGCGACGATTGGGAGAAGAAAAGAAAAAGAAAGAAAAAACCCGGAGAAGATGGAGGATGAGGTTGAAAGCACCGTCGTCGCGGGACAAAGCGCAACCGCAGTAGGACCGCGGGAGCGGGCGCGAACGTCGGACGAGGAAGGGCGGGGTGTAGGGGGAAGAAGGAGCATAAGCGAAGAAACACAAACAAAGGCAGGTGATGTGCGCAAATTCGCGCACGAAAAAATCTAGATGAGGACCATGATTGTATACAGTATCGGAATTGGGAAGATATTTTTACAGTTTTTGAATTTGCAAGATATTTTTAATTTGGGTGAGTGTGGCAAATTCGTCGGCTGATTTTTTTCATTTTAGGACACGCTGTCATAGTAGATGTCAGTACAGTTCCAGGTTGTGGGTGATACTACAAGTAGCTCTGAAAGGTCTATATAATGGCCACATCAATTCCCACCCCTGGCCGATGGTGGCTGGCATGGGTATGGCACCTAGATATTTACCTTGAGGAAATATCTTCTAATAGTCTCTCTGGTTCACACGATTACCGTGAATACATTTTATGGTTATTAGTATGTTTGTTGAGACTTTTGGGGTAGCCAAAAGTCTATATAAGCCGAGTAAACTGCTTCCTTTAGTGGAGGTGAAGCAAGTTGGCAGACAACTTCAAGCCAAGTCCCGAGTAGTAGGAAGTTGAGAGTCAACTTCAGACCCAAGAAACTTTTTCTTACGCTGGTCGCAGAGCGTCAGTGGTAGACCCTGCCCCTTTTATACTTGCTTGTAGCTTCTCAACTCTCTTCTATATACACTCCCTTTTGTTCGTTCAACAATACCACGGCAGCACTTTTGTCGCTCGCAACACCTCCTTCTCAGGGTAATTGGTTCTGAGGATCTCTTCCCCCGCCGATTTACCCCTATCATTTGGTACTCTTGTGGAGGGGGTTGCACCCGAGGTATTCGAGTTGAGCAGTAGTAAGGAACACTTCGGGGGATTTCTTTTCTGTAATCATGGATCTCAACGCTGCTCGTATAACGTTCACAGGGGCAAGACTGAAGACGTTGAGGAGTTTCTTTACACATATGTCAACGTTGTGATGCGAGAGAAGGGCGATGAAGAGAAGGCCGCAAGTATCTTCGCCTATCTTCATGGTGACGCAAAGCACAAATATAAGTCCAAGTTTATCGACGGGTGGTCTCTTAACGGGAATGGGCGTAACTTCGGTGAGGTATGTGAGTGGCTTGTGAAAGAGTATGCTAAGGAGGTAGAACCAGATGAGATGATTCGTACCGCCATAGAGGCCCGGCTCAACTTCGACGATTTGTTAAGCTCATTGGTGTACTTGTGTGATCTTTATGAAAAGGCTGGGTTCAACGCCCAAGCCAAGTACGGAATGCTGCGTAAGGCGGCTATGGGGGATAAGCGGCTCTCCGATTTCCTCCTCATCAAGGGCCCTCACACTTTTGATGAACTGAAGGGTACCATAGTAGAATTTGTCAAAAATTCGGAGACGTTTCAGTCACTGAGTGAGGTACCGAGGGAAACCCGCACATCGATGTCTATCGTACATCCTGAAAAGAATTATCAAAGGCCGGCTACTAGTGCAGCGGCATTAGAATCTGTCAGGAGCGATGTCAAAAACTTGGAAGAAAGGTTGGAAACCCGATTCGATAATCGACTTGACATGATAACCTCGCAGTTGGAAAGCCTTACTCTTACCATTAAGAAGAACCAGTCTGGGGCCCCTAAGGCCGCAGAAGTCTGTTCTTACTGTCACAAGCCTGGACACTTTGCAAACAGGTGTCCTGATAATCCACATAGAAACACTCGTTGTGCAAAGTGCGGTCGATATGGGCATCATGAAAGTAACTGCTGGTCTAAAGACAACAGAAGAGCAAATTTATCGGAAGCAAGGAGTGAGTCAGGACCAGAGGTGAAAATCTTACAAAATAGAAGGGATCAAAGGTTGACGGATGCCGGTAACGTATCCATCGCTGAAGAGATTAGTCAAGTCAATGTGACAAAAAGGGATGGGGAAGGGAACATTTTATCGAAGAAACCTAGGCTAGAGTATGGAATGCTGGAGCATATCCCAGCACCTGTACCTCCTCGAACCAAGAGGTCTGATCAAGTTGTTCCAGGAGTGGGAGTCACTCCGGCCAAGAAGACGAAAAAGAGTAAGAAAGTTAAGAGTATCTCTAAGGACGTACTAGAGTATGTGAAGAGGTACAATTTGGTGGCTGAGCTTGCATCGGCCCCAACTGGGATAACGTTTGGTCAACTTTTGAGGGGCGACGCAGAGGATGCGAGAAAAGAACTCAAAAAAATTATCAGGTCTAATAAGTCCGCTAAGGGTAAGAAACTGTTTCTTCAATCGGCCTCGACAGCACCAAGACGTCTTAAGCTGGTACCAGTCAAAGTATTGGGTATGAAAACCCAAGCTCTCTTCGATTCGGGTGCTGTTCCAAACCTCATTTCAGAAACTTTGGTGACAGATCTAGGTCTCGAAATTACTCCAACGACTCGAAAAATAACTGTAGCGGATGGAACCGTCTCAAAATGCATGGGCACTGTTGACAAGGTTTCCGTGTTCTTTGGGGACTCTAAAGTTGATGTAGACTTTCTTGTCATGCCGGATCTCCCTTTCGATGCAATCATTGGCTGCCCCACAATGGAAAGACTAGGAACATGCATTGACTTGGGCAACCAAATGGTTTCAGTTAATATTGACGGCAGAACCGTGAAGATGCCCCTGGATTTCGACAAAAGCACGCATCCTGAAGATTTAAAAGAAACGGACAGTGAAGATTTCACTTCTAGCTATGACAGCGAAGATTCGGAACCAACTAACACTTTCGGAAGTGGAAAAGGGTACCCTCGGGGGTAATGAACATGGCATGGGACGATTATGATTCCGGGTTTGAAACAGATGACGACTGGATTCTAGGATAAGTTTGAAACCCGAATGTGTTTCTTTTTGCGATGATATCGAATCAAAGGACAGAATTCGGAGCATGAAAGAAGATTACCTTTGCAAAGAAAATAAGAATACGCGAATTCCATATATGAAGATGTGAGCACGACGGAAGAGGTCCTTCAAAATATTGAGGTTGAGGATCAAGAAGAAAAAGGGCGCCAAATGGCAGAAATCCAAGGAAAAGTGCAGCACCTTCCCGCCCCCGCCTCACTGAAAATATCCGACATGTTAACATCTTCCGAAGTAATTGCATGGAGCGTTTCAGATTTAAGACAAGCAAGTGTACCGGTTACTCACTCGTTCGAACTTACCGACACTCAACCGATTTACCACAAGCCTAGACGTCAACCGCCAAAATATGACCAATTTATCTCAGAAAATGTTACAAGTATGCTGAAAAATGATATTATTCGACCAGTTTCATCCCCATGGTCGTTTCCAGTTGTGGTCGCACCAAAGAAGGATGGAAAGCTGCGTTTTTGCGTCGATTACCGACAACTGAACCAGAGAATGATACCCGATCGATTTCCGATTCCGAACATGGAGGAGATCCTCGAGGACCTGAAGGACGGGAGATATTTCACCTCAATTGACCTTTACACTGGCTATTGGCAGATTCCATTGGATGAAAAATGTAAGGAAAAAACAACCTTTACCAGCAAAGCCGGTACGTTCAGGTTCGAAGTGATGCCTTTTGGTCTCATGAATGCACCAGCTACATTCCAAAGAATGATGAACGAGGTTTTGAAAGGACTTCCATTCGCAAGAGTCTATATCGATGATGTCGTCATATTCTCAGAAACATTGGATCAGCACATCTCGCACGTCAAGACAGTTGTGGAGAGGATATCGGAGTATAGCTTGAAAATTAAGTTGAGCAAATGCTTCTTTGCGAAAACTTCTATCCAATTACTCGGTCATATCGTCGACCAAGAGGGAATTAGAGTGGATCCAGAGAAAACGAAAAAAATAAAGTTGGCACCAAGGCCCGCTTCAAAGACGGAGGTCCGAAGCTTCTTAGGACTGGCCTCATATTACAGAAGATTTATCAAAGATTTCGCCAAGACTGCAGCACCGTTACATGCCAGCACTACGAAGAACGGAAAATTTTACTGGAACAAGGAAATGGAAACTGCATTTCAGGAGCTTAAAGATAAGCTATGTGTCCCCCCAGTTCTCATGTACCCAGATTTCAAGAGACCATTCGTTGTGGAGACAGATGCCTCAGAACGGTCTTTGGGTGCCGTTTTGTCCCAAAAAGATGAAAACGGAAGACTACACCCTGTTCAATTCGCAAGCCGAACTCTGAATGATGCGGAAAAGAGATACTCAGTCTGCGAGAAAGAAGCGCTAGCTGTCGTCTTCGCGCTGAAAAAGTTTCGCGTATACCTTTTATCACTCGAGAAATTTGTCTTGATAACTGATCACCAGGCACTTAAAACAGCATTCCAAAAGAAGGATGTACATCACCGCTTGGCCCGATGGCTCGACATTTTCGCAGAATATCGGTTTGAAATTGTGTATAGACCCGGACGCAATAATCAGCCTGCCGATTACCTATCCCGCTTGAGGGACGCACTGATTCCAAATGAAAAAGCTTCGGAGGACATCGTCGGAGTCGCCGAGTTGCAGTTGCCGAACGATAACGAGTACGAAGCTAATATTCACGGACTGATCAAATTCCTCGATGGACTAGAAATGAGAAAGGTTGATCTTGAACACCGAAATTGGGTACGCAGGAATCAAAAGGCTTTTACATTGTGGAATGGGAAACTTTTCCGGCACACTAAAGCCGGTCCCCGACTAGTGGCCCCTTTGAAAGAAAGAATGAAGATCTTGAGGACTTTCCATGATGAGCTAGGGCATTGGGATCTCGAAACAACCAAAAAATTCGTAACTGAGAGATTCTGGTGGCCCGGTATCCATAAGGACGTCTATAATTTCGTGAAAAGCTGCGACAACTGCCAAAAATTCACTCCAATACGGAAGTATAAGACAACTCTAAGTTTTCCAGTTTCCGGTCTCTTTGAAACCTTCTCAATTGACTTCGCGGGCCCGTTCAAGGAAACTTCTTCCGGAAACAAATATCTCCTTATAGGGGTGGAACATCTTACTGGATGGCCAATAGCAGTTGCAGTCGAGGAGGCAAATGCTGAGGTGGTACTGAGATTCATCGAAAAAGAAATAATTGAACCGTTTGGTCTTCCAAAAAGGATCATCTCGGATAACGCCCTTTGTTTTACTGCAACTTCACTGCTTCGTTTTTTGGAAGAGAAAGGATTCAGCTGAAGACCGTTCTCGCATACGCTCCTATGTCCAACGGGAAAGCGGAGAGGATGGTTGGAACCATCAAACGAGCAATATCGAAAACTATGTGGAGAATGAAATCCAGTGGGAAGATGCCTTACCAAAAGTGTTATACGGCTACCGTCGAAGAAGAGGAAGAAATGGACGCTCACCATTCGAGCTAATGTACGGAAGGGCTCCTAGAATGTTACAGAGAGACATGGAAACAAATATTATCGATGAAGAGAGTAGGGAAGTTGAACTACTGGCCACCGAAGGCTGGAGATCACACCGCGCGCTAACACAGACAAGAAATAAGGATGCAGAACCTGCAGTCAGAACCTTTTCAGTTGGCTCTAAAGTACTTGTAGTACATGGAAAAGCAATGCAGCAGGCTGTGAAGTGGCCGGCCTTCCAAACCAAGTACTCGAACCCTTGCATCGTCACGGAGGAAAGACACCCGCACTATCAGCTCTGTTCAAGCTCAGGGAAGAGATCAAGGAGGGCCATCCATGCACGTCGTCTGGTCCCTTACCATCAGAGGCCTGAAGAATTCCTTCTCACACAGGACTATGCGCAACCACGGGGCATACTCATCTTTAACTATAGAATGATTCCTATGGGAGGAAAAAGGGCCTGGGAATGGATCATCTCGGTTACGCGGGACTACTACGAACTCCACGTAATCATCCATTTCTACATTAATATATGCCTATGTTTTCGTACGTTGAACGGACCATTGCTACCTGAAGAAGATTTCCGACTATTAATAAGAGTTCTATTTTCATTCCAAAACGGAAGGTTCACGGAAGCAGGTCCAGAGTTTGTGGAGGTAATATATCATTACTCTATAGGAAGATATGGAATGGTAGCTGCTGGAGACTTGTCGCAAACGTATCTGAATATTATCCGTCCAATTTACGTATTTCTCAAGAACAACCAAGACGTGCGACTGAGAGGTTACGCCTTACCCCCGGATATGGAATACAGGCTGGTCCCGTATCCTCTATGGGAACCTTACGTTTCTCCGCCACAAATTGGGAACGTTGGAGGCGGCGAGGATCCTCCTGAAGCAGTGATGATGACCAGAGGAGGACCTTCAGGAGACAACAACCCGCCCAGAAGAGGTTCCGGTCGTCCCCCGAGAGGACCTCGTGCAGGTCCCAGTACGTCAGGAGCTGGTCGCGGCCATTCATCGGGACCGTCCACCACAACTTCATCTCTAGCTCTCCTTCACAACCATGCACAGCATACAGTCGGAAGAAGAAGATTATCTTTTTGGCTGCGCAATATCTCCGAGGATGCGAACGATGCGCAGGTCATTTCTTATTTCATGATAAGCATCTGTTTATGTTTTAGGGCGCTACATGGACCGCACTTATCTTACGAAGATTCGTTCTTGATGATGCGCGTCTTCTTTTCTTATCGACATCCATTCCTCCGGCATCTTCCAGAAGAGTTTGCATATCACATATATTTTTTCACTCTTGGAAGATTCGGAAGAGTCACGGAAGAAGAATGTATTCAACCCCACCTCGATGTGATCAAACCAATATATGAGGCTATGCTACAAAGTGAGGTACCAGTAATGCGAACCTACTTTTTAGAGCATCATATTGGTAATCAGTTGCATCCGTACCCGTTTGAGAGACCATACATTTTATCAATAAGACAGCGAACACTAACGGAAGCAGAAGAAGAGCAGTGACGAGTCGGGACGTTCGTCTTGAGCGAGAGGGCGTGATGTGCGCAAATTCGCGCACGAAAAAATCTAGATGAGGACCATGATTGTATACAGTATCGGAATTGGGAAGATATTTTTACAGTTTTTGAATTTGCAAGATATTTTTAATTTGGGTGAGTGTGGCAAATTCGTCGGTTGATTTTTTCATTTTAGGACACGCTGTCATAGTAGATGTCAGTACAGTTCCAGGTTGTGGGTGATACGACAAGTAGCTCTGAAAGGTCTATATAATGGCCACATCAATTCCCACCCCTGGCCGATGGTGGCTGGCATGGGTATGGCACCTAGATATTTACCTTGAGGAAATATCTTCTAATAGTCTCTCTGGTTCACACGATTACCGTGAATACATTTTATGGTTATTAGTATGTTTGTTGAGACTTTTGGGGTAGCCAAAAGTCTATATAAGCCGAGTAAACTGCTTCCTTTAGTGGAGGTGAAGCAAGTTGGCAGACAACTTCAAGCCAAGTCCCGAGTAGTAGGAAGTTGAGAGTCAACTTCAGACCCAAGAAAACTTTTTCTTACGCTGTCGCAGAGCGTCAGTGGTAGACCCTGCCCCTTTTATACTTGCTTGTAGCTTCTCAACTCTCTTCTATATACACTCCCTTTTGTTCGTTCAACAATACCACGGCAGCACTTTTGTCGCTCGCAACACCTCCTTCTCAGGGTAATTGGTTCTGAGGATCTCTTCCCCGCCGATTTATCCCTATCAGAATGATCACCGCTACTTACACTCAAGGTGCAGTCATCGAACTGTGGATGAACATTGTGGCTAATCACAATGGTTTTGTTGAGCTCCATTTGTGCGACGTGGACAAGTGCGGCGGAGAAATTTCTGAAACTTGTTTCCGCCAGGGCCATTGCTGTCAACTACAACGTGCACCAAACGCAGCGTGTGACTCGGGAATGGACTTTCGGTGCGCTCCGATCGACCCGCAGTACCCTGGCCGGTGGTACCTTCCGTGTGCCACGCTACCGAGAATACTCAGGAGTACTATGGCGGAAGTAAGATGATATATCAATTGCCGGAGGGAATGGCATGTGAGCATTGCGTTCTGCACTGGTTTTGGAGCTCGGCGAATACGTGCAATCCCCCGGGAGTAGTTGCCTTTTATGAAGGAGAGTTTGGCCGAAGACGTGGGGCGATTGTTTCGGACAAGGGGTGCTAGGGGGGGATATACTGCGGAGCAGAGAGATTGAGGAAGCGATCGGTTCCCGGAGGAGTACTTCCAATGTGCGGATATTAAGATTGTGGGCCGGGGTAGAGAGAGTGGGGGGCAGCGAATGAGCCAGGTCCAACAGTGACGCCCTCGCCGAGTGTAGCACCCAGGGCTGGACCGGTGGGTGTTAAGGGCGGAAAAGCGCACACAGGGGCGGCTACGAGTAGGCCGGATGTGGAGGCGAGTGGGACACACCAGGCGTCCATGGTCACTTCAGGAGGGGTGGAGGGTCAGATGCAGAACGTGTTTGAGAATTTGGTATTGGTGGCAGATGGTGAGGTGGTGGAGACGCTGAGAAATGGGAACGAGTGAAATATCTCGAGATATGAGCAGGTAGCAGTTGAGGCAGTGACAAGAATTGAAGTGTCGCGGGTGGCGTTTTATTTGGATGGGGCTAGGGTGTGGACGGAACTTGAGAGACCGTTCCTCCTATTTGGAAACTTGGGGAAGGTGCCAAATTACTGGGATGAGCCAATTGTGGGGCGATGGTTCACTCTTATGGTAATGGCGGAAGATGAGGGTGACACAATGGAAGTGGAGATCAAGCTGGTGCGGTGAGGCAAGCTGGGGTAATGATGGGCCGGTTGTGGGGACGTTGCACATAATTTACGATGTGAGGAGATGTCGATATGGAGCCACAAAGGTGCCCGTTGAAGTTATTTTTTGAAATATACAGTTATGGCGGCAGTAACTCTCTGTTTGAACGGTTGATTTCCCTCTTTAATACAACGTAGTGAACATATCTTTATTTACAGTAGGAAAAGAGCGAAAATGGGGGCTGCTTATTGCGAAATAAACGCGGGCTATTCCCGAGCTGACTACCTTAAACAAGAATCTCTATGCAAAAGAAAGGAGCTGTCATCCACCACTGCTCCTGGTCCATCCGCTATCCCTCCAAAGAGGTGAAGTTTAGGTATTGTCGTAGGGTAAAAATAGCGTCAACGGAAAACGGAACCGCTACCTACCCGAAGTGAGAGTCGTTGCGAGCTACTAAAGTGCTACAGTAGACGTTAACAGAAACGCTGAGGAGTGGGCGCGAAAGGTCAGTAACTGTTCTAGTAACAAATTTCAAAGGAGCAAAATATTCCACCTCGCTTAGAGGCTAGAGCTAAACGAAGATTTTAGTTTGAAGTTGACTCCCAACTTGCCTTGCTTCTCCTAAAGGAAGCGATTCATCCAGCCTATATATGCTATCTTCCAAACTTCATCTCGGAAGACATTAAAATCACCAAAAATCGCAGGAAGCGACTTCGCGTGGACTCAGCTAATTTGGCAGAAGATGATTGGAAAACACGAAAAATGTACTCCTCACAATCTTTGCCCTCTAAATCAGAACGTAACACTTCCGTCGAGACATCATAACCACCCTTGCAGTCCCCATATATACCAGTCAATGAACGAAAATTGCCCATGGTTGCTTACCTTTTCCTGCAATGATACAGCTCACCTGGCACCCCTCCAACGGGTTCCATGGCCAGGACTACATGTTCGAGCCAATTCGTCCCTTCCCCTTCTATATGATACGGTTCGACTTTCCCTTCTATATTGGCGGACTCCTCAGCTTCTTCTCATTCCCCTGGACCCTTCCTCGGCCTGCATTTCTTCTTCCCGGGGCTCTTCCTCGCCCCTTTCTTCTTCTACCCTGGACTTGCCCTCGCCCTCCTCTTTTTCCGTCTCGTAGACCAGTTCCAGTACCAGTCCTTCCTTGAAGCACTCCTTTGCCCTACAATCCCCTCTTCCGAGTACCTCTACCCCTTCCTGTACTTCGATCTCCACCGAGCGACTGGTAACGAGCTCCGTCAGGCGCTTCCTTGTTTAGCGACTGAGTTGGTCGTATACTTTGCCTGGGTCCAATGGGAAGAAAGGGGAGTCGAACATGATGCGGAAATGACGGAATTTGCCAAAGAGGCGGGAAGAGGGTAGTCAGTGCATGATGGCTGTCAGGGTGGAGGTGTACGTTTTCGCGTTTTGATGTTAACGGGTCGGGGATGAATTTTAGGCAGCGCCCGATGAGTTTAAATAGCGTCAAATTGTTCAAATTGGCAGGCCTGCTGAATCGAAAATGTAGGCGCAAATTGGTCTTATAGTAGGGATTAGTGAAAATTGCCTTTGAAAAAGGTAATTTATGGGGAATATCACAAATAGAAATCTTAATTATGGAAAAATGTATTGCGGGTTGAGGAAAATCCAGTAAGCCGAGAATCTTAACCGGATTAATGTCGAAGAAGAAGGCAATCACACATAAAAAGAGAAACAAAGGGAAAAAGGACCATAAATAAATGTACATTTCGTCGCTTCAAGGAGAAACAAATTGGAAGGAGAAAGAAAGGAAGGAAATTGACTGGAGAAGCGTATGGGGAGGGAATTTATGCGCGAAAAGAGAATTCCATCAGTTTCTCGCCTGATAGAACTACACTACATTTTATGAGCAAGTATGGACTTTTTTTGAACCGAAGATTCTGGTACGGATTAAAAAGAAAGAGTCCAGATATTTTGTTGTATCGTTGACAGGATGAGGTATAACGAGAAGCAGTCCCGGTTCTGTTGGAGTTTATTATGGGGCTGTAGTTCGTATTAAACCCGATTTATTCTCTACTGAACTACAATAACTGCATTGATATATCATAGGGTGGGAGGCAAATAGGTAAGGTTATATGTATCAATTAATCCTGTGGGCGTAAGTACGTCCTCACGAGCATGCAAGATGCGAATGAGCTAAAACTTTACCAAATTATTGTATCTTACTCTAAAATGTGTTCTAGTCTCCCCATGTTTACTTATCAACATTGGCAATGCCCGCAGATTTCATCCATGCAATTGTAACTGTTGATATTACTGGTGATCTGTCGATATTGGTAACCCCTGAACATTTTAATGCGGTACTTACATCAAACAATCGAATTGAATGTGAACATTATTCGCGTACGATTTGCAATGGACAAAATCCCATTACTTGAATCCTAATTTTTGCTTATCTTCGATAAAGATGATATCACTCAACCAAGCTCCGCATCGTATACCATATTCAATTTGAGAGTGAACAAGGCGAGGAATCTCACCTGCGCATACCTTCATGTGAACAACAAGTGTATAGTTTCCATTCAGATCCATTCCCGTTGCAATTTTAACATTCAATAATATTATTCCAGCTGAAATACCTGGACACTTCCTTTTTAATCCGCAACAGAATCTTCGGTTCTTCGGGCTACAATGAGGCTTTAATAGGACATTGAAAGTGACTTGAGTATTTTAAAGATGAAGAATTTCGTAAAATACGAAATTTACGAAACAGAAGAAGTCGCGACACTTCAAAATGCGAAAATACGTTTATTGACGTCGCTGTAATTTTTTCAATGACATATAAGTATTCATAAAGCCCAGATCTGCAATGCTATCTATCTAATTTCTGTTATGATATAGATTGCTTCAAGAAATATCCCCTTCTTCCAGGAGCACCTTTCAATGTTTCCACAAAATCCCCGAGACTGATTCTTTATGCAGAAGTTAGACTGCAAACGTCGTTAGCATATCGAACGGCGCAAATAAGAGGATAATTCAATTGCCGCGTTGTAAAACTCCATCCGTGCCGTGAAGATCCCCCACGGAGCAGGCACTACAGGGCTGATTCCATTCAAAGGTATAAATTAGAATATGGGCCAATCATTTTTTTGAAACAAGCCAGTAAAAGGGGGAATTTGGGGTGTTTTTAATGCATGAAAAATATGGTCAGCTGTTCCCTGAGGGAGTGAAAGCGGTTTACTGATTCTTCGTATTGTGCCTTTGTTTACGAAAGCATCACCCTTAATGATCAATACTCAGGAGACCGCTAGCGGCATACAGCGCAGGGCCTGGGACTACACAGCAGGGGCCAAATCGGTGGTCTGGTCAAGACGCCGCCGATTAACGGGCGTAGCAACGTATTGGACAATCAGGCATACGAATCTAGCCAGGAGCGAATGTTTCTCGACGGCAACAGAGGTACCACACTTGCTGGCGAGAAAGTGGGCGACTTGTTGCACAGCTTGATCAAACCCGGGTCCGATGCAACCATAGACATCAGCAACCATGGGGTGAAGTTCCAGTCCGTAGTATTCGCATAAAGTACGGTAATGGTGGAGTTTCTCTGATTCTTTCTTGGAGATAGGGCCATGTGGAGGACAAGAACGAAACCCGGATGAGTGCGGACTGATGACAGAGACATCAAAGGCCTGCGGGCTGGCAGCGAACCCGGAGTCATTAATAAAAATCATAAAAATCATTGTTTACCGAAACCCCCACCACCCCCCTGAAAAGAAGTCACAATGTAGTCCAATACAATGGTAAATGGCCCTCTCAGCTAATGGTTTCGGTCCACTAAATCTGCTCAACTTAGAGGAGTCCCCGGTATTGTCGACACGATCTAAAAGTTGATCCGCAAGATGGAAGATTCGAAAACGGCTGGATTGGCTTTCCCTCCAACATCGCGGTCACCCGTCTTCCCATTACCTGCCTCGTTCAGGCCTACATTTTGCCGGTATCTGTCTGAAAGATATGCTGTAACAATCTACTCCACAAGTTCACCCCCGGGAGTGATGCGCATCATTCCAAAACAGCGCTTCAATACCTCACACACATGCCAAAACTACTTCTAGTCTATACATCCGACCGTCCCGACAACCTCCTCTCTCCGTCATTCCCGCTTACATCATTTTCCTCCCTCTCCCTGATATAAATCGATACGCAACCGTCACTGCCAGCGCTCTTCTACCTCCTACTCACAATCATTTGCCCTCCTACTCCCAACTTTTCAACCTCATACTCATTACTGCATCACCCTACATCCCAATCATCATCACTATTCATCAATTTTTTCAACAATGCCTACTCACACCCCCGATTCCTTGCCCTCCTACTCCCCCTCCTTCTCCTTCGCCTCCATCCTCTCCCATGCCATTCCCACGGTCTCCTATCCTACCCCCCTCAACGCGGCGCCCTCAACCCCCTCAACCGTTTCAACCTGAACGCCACCTTTCCCTCCACCCCCATCGACAACAAGCCTCATTTTCCCGCCGGCGACAAAGCCTCTATCCCTGGATCCGCCGGCCGATCGCAAGTACGTGCTGCCCAACCAGAGGGCTGGTCACCCTTTCTCCCTCTAGACCCTGACTTCCGCTGGCGCGCCGGGGTCTGCGGCGACCTCAAAGGCCCCATCGAGGACCACCGACGGGGCGGCCGCTACTATGGCGATGGAATGATCACCGCTACTTACACTCAAGGTGCAGTCATCGAACTGTGGATGAACATTGTGGCTAATCACAATGGTTTTGTTGAGCTCCATTTGTGCGACGTGGACAAGTGCGGCGGAGAAATTTCTGAAACTTGTTTCCGCCAGGGCCATTGCTGTCAACTACAACGTGCACCAAACGCAGCGTGTGACTCGGGAATGGACTTTCGGTGCGCTCCGATCGACCCGCAGTACCCTGGCCGGTGGTACCTTCCGTGTGCCACGCTACCCGAGAATACTCAGGAGTACTATGGCGGAAGTAAGATGATATATCAATTGCCGGAGGGAATGGCATGTGAGCATTGCGTTCTGCACTGGTTTTGGAGCTCGGCGAATACGTGCAATCCCCCGGGAGTAGTTGCCTTTTATGAAGGAGAGTTTGGCCCGAAGACGTGGGGCGATTGTTCGGACAAGGGGGTGCTAGGGGGGATATACTGCGGAGCAGAGAGATTGTGGAAGCGATCGGTTCCCGGAGGAGTACTTCCAATGTGCGGATATTAAGATTGTGGGCCGGGGTAGAGAGAGTGGGGGGGCAGCGAATGAGCCAGGTCCAACAGTGACGCCCTCGCCGAGTGTAGCACCCAGGGCTGGACCGGTGGGTGTTAAGGGCGGAAAAGCGCACACAGGGGCGGTTACGAGTAGGCCGGATGTGGAGGCGAGTGGGACACACCAGGCGTCCATGGTCACTTCAGGAGGGGTGGAGGGTCAGATGCAGAACGTGTTTGAGAATTTGGTATTGGTGGCAGATGGTGAGGTGGTGGAGACGCTGAGAAATGGGAACGAGGTGAATATCTCGAGATATGAGCAGGTAGCAGTTGAGGCAGTGACAAGAATTGAAGTGTCGCGGGTGGCGTTTTATTTGGATGGGGCTAGGGTGTGGACGGAACTTGAGAGACCGTTCCTCCTATTTGGAAACTTGGGGAAGGTGCCAAATTACTGGGATGAGCCAATTGTGGGGCGATGGTTCACTCTTATGGTAATGGCGGAAGATGAGGGTGACACAATGGAAGTGGAGATCAAGCTGGTGCGGTGAGGCAAGCTGGGGTAATGATGGGCCGGTTGTGGGGACGTTGCACATAATTTACGATGTGAGGAGATGTCGATATGGAGCCACAAAGGTGCCCGTTGAAGTTATTTTTTGAAATATACAGTTATGGCGGCAGTAACTCTCTGTTTGAACGGTTGATTTCCCTCTTTAATACAACGTAGTGAACATATCTTTATTTACAGTAGGAAAAGAGCGAAAATGGGGGCTGCTTATTGCGAAATAAACGCGGGCTATTCCCGAGCTGACTACCTTAAACAAGAATCTCTATGCAAAAGAAAGGAGCTGTCATCCACCACTGCTCCTGGTCCATCCGCTATCCCTCCAAAGAGGTGAAGTTTAGGTATTGTCGTAGGGTAAAAATAGCGTCAACGGAAAACGGAACCGCTACCTACCCGAAGTGAGAGTCGTTGCGAGCTACTAAAGTGCTACAGTAGACGTTAACAGAAACGCTGAGGAGTGGGCGCGAAAGGTCAGTAACTGTTCTAGTAACAAATTTCAAAGGAGCAAAATATTCCACCTCGCTTAGAGGCTAGAGCTAAACGAAGATTTTAGTTTGAAGTTGACTCCCAACTTGCCTTGCTTCTCCTAAAGGAAGCAATTCATCCAGCCTATATATGCTATCTTCCAAACTTCCATCTCGGAAGACATTAAAATCACCAAAAATCGCAGGAAGCGACTTCGCGTGGACTCAGCTAATTTGGCAGAAGATGATTGGAAAACACGAAAAATGTACTCCTCACAATCTTTGCCCTCTAAATCAGAACGTAACACTTCCGTCGAGACATCATAACCACCCTTGCAGTCCCCATATATACCAGTCAATGAACGAAAATTGCCCATGGTTGCTTACCTTTTCCTGCAATGAATACAGCTCACCTGGCACCCCTCCAACGGGTTCCATGGCCAGGACTACATGTTCGAGCCAATTCGTCCCTTCCCCTTCTATATGATACGGTTCGACTTTCCCTTCTATATTGGCGGACTCCTCAGCTTCTTCTCATTCCCCTGGACCCTTCCTCGGCCTGCATTTCTTCTTCCCGGGGCTCTTCCTCGCCCCTCTCTTCTTCTACCCTGGACTTGCCCTCGCCCTCCTCTTTTTCCGTCTCGTAGACCAGTTCCAGTACCAGTCCTTCCTTGAAGCACTCCTTTGCCCTACAATCCCCCTCTTCCGAGTACCTCCTACCCCTTCCTGTACTTCGATCTCCACCGAGCGACTGGTAACGAGCTCCGTCAGGCGCTTCCTTGTTTAGCGACTGAGTTAGTCGTATACTTTGCCTGGGTCCAATGGGAAGAAAGGGGAGTCGAACATGATGCGGAAATGACGGAATTTGCCAAAGAGGCGGGAAGAGGGTAGTCAGTGCATGATGGCTGTCAGGGTGGAGGTGTACGTTTTCACGTTTTGATGTTAACGGGTCGGGGATGAATTTTCGCAGCGCCAAATGGAACCTTTATTCTCTTCTTCATCATATTAAATTTCTTATTATTCCCTAGCTCATTATACATATCTTTTTTCGTAAATTACTCCTCAAAATGAGTAATTCTTTTCTCCAATGATACTTCTGGCACTTGCTAGCTAAATATACATATAACATTTCAAAGATTGTACCTCATTAACGAATTAGTCTACCACTAAATATTTGACGTAGCTTTAGGCCGCCTAAGAAAGAAAAAGAAGGAAATTCTACAGTAAATTGAACTCTTAAATTGAAAACAGCTCATCAAAAACCTTTTGCATTAGAAACAAGAAATAATACAATCCCAAGGTCTCCAAATTGTTTGTTTCCCTGCCAATTGTTCAAAGTCACTGTTCACATCAAGTATGATATACATTGTTACAATGAGAATGATAATAGAATACTCAAAGAGTATTCAGCTCGTTCAAAGTCTTCTGGATAAAAATTTTTTCAAATCCTTCTATTCATTTCTATAATATAGTTGACATGAATTCCTCTCTAGCGAAGAGAAAAATTATGAATTTACTGCACAAATGGTTATGTTTAGAGCACAAGTAACGCTCCCTATACTACTTCAAATCTTTATCTCCGTCGTATTTCAGTATCGCGGAAACTCAAATCTTACATTTTCTGTAGCAAATTTTATTTCTTTCCTCCTTGTACAAAATCATGTTAGAAGTTTATAAATTACAAAAATTTCTATTGAAACAGTCAATATTTTTGGTCTTGTTTACAAAACATAGACTACTGAAAAGATTTTTAGGTATGAATCACAAAATAGAAACACATTTCGGATAAAATATATGAATATTATATCAGTTGAAAAAGGATTATGAAGAAGTTATTCTTTTCAATAAGAAATTAATTTTTGTTAAGGTTTTTTCATCTTTCAACAGACATTGGCAATCCTTCTTTCATGATGATTCTAAAATGACTTTAAACTCGGCTACTTGTTTCATTGTGGCTGTAAAAGTTTGATAAGAGATAGAAAAATGAATAGCTGCAGACAATTTGGAGGTCCAAATTTCTGAAACAAGTTTTGGATTCATGAAATTATTTTGTAAAAAGGGAAACTGGTCTACAATTTTGGGAGAAAAAATTGTAGCCTGTTTCATAATTTTGAAACATCCTCTAGAGCTTTGAAACCTATATATGAGAAAGAAAATATTTTGTAGATTTGGAAAATTATTCGGAAATTTTTAACGGGCCAAGTAATTTCTACATATCGTAAAACTGGATGCAGATCCAAATACATTTTGTAATCTATTTTATCTGGCAGACCATTGCCGCACATAGCCTTTCAATACCTCATCTCTTTTAGAGATGATTTAATCTATATATAGCGCAATTTAGCAGTAACTCGATATAAGCACGAAATTAAAGATCAAATAAAGGCCCTCCTAATATACGATATTGAAATAGATGGAATAGAAGAAATACTACACAAATTCGTTTGGTAAGGAGAAAAATTATACTAGTTAGTAATTGTCCCTGATATTCTTCGGTTGCAACTTTTTTTCATGGTTTTTGCCTTCATCGAGTAAATTATATAAGCACGAGCGAGGATGTTACGTGCAAATTGGTGATAAACTTTAATATTCCTCACAAAGTGTGGTTTATTTAGTTAATAGGTGCTGGAGGTGCAGTGTTCTTGAGTGACTGCCATTCTTATTCTCTCATTCATGTAATGAAAGAGACGGTAAGGCAAATAATTTCTCCGTAACAATATGTAACTCCGACGAATATTTATAGTTATCTATCTGACCTTTTCTAGTCAGGTATAACTTTGTTCGACTTTGAAAGTAACATGGGATATTAGGCATCTTCGGCACAGTATACCTTCTCAGGAAAGAATGAAGTTTACGGACTACAAAAATAATTCCTGCTCTCAAAAATACGTTTTCTTTCGGTGTTTTGATTTGAACACCGCAGAATAATCAATCGCGTCAGCTCTGATTTCGAGATCTTTTCATTTTTTTACAACAAAATTCTTCTATTCGCAGTTTCAAACGATGGATACCCTATATGATGTGATTTTTGAAACAATATCAGTAGACCAACAATGGAAATTAGCTAATGTCACACTTTTTACGCTTTATCGGGCGGCCTTTTTGGATTATCTTTTCTGATTGCCTTATAAAATGATATTAACGTCCTATTCTTCAGTCAGCTGGAAAAATGCTATCAATTTTTCTTGCTTTTTTGTGCAAAAAATCTCTTAAAATTGCATTATAGCGATTGAAAGTTATTATGAAAAGTAAATATTTTATACGGTTGTCATAATATTTTATTGTTAGGTCATTATGTGTGATTTATAATCAATTTTTGATAGTTATGAGTTTTTGCTTCATTTTTTAGCTATCTAAGCAGGTAATTTGGGAACAAAAGCGATATAAGAAGAGCATTGAAATGTGGTACAGTTCGACGAAAACTCAGTAGTGAAGGCAGTAATTCTGTTCTCAGCAATATTACAAACCGTCCAAAGGCGAAACATACGGTGCTGATGGTTCAAATAAAACAATTTAAAGCGGGATAAAGGCAGATATGCTATTACAGAGAGAAATAATTTATTGATGAAAGAAGGAAAATTAGTATGTTGCTTTCCGCTTCGCACAAGTTTTGTATACACAGGTTCCTAGTGTTCATTTCTTCGAGTAAGCCAACAAAAGTAACATAATCTTTTGTTAGAAAACGTGGCGCGTAAATTTTAAGAAGCTTTTACATTTATCTACACTGTTCAATAAAGTATTTGAAGTATGTTGAACTCATCTGTTCTGGTCTTTAAAAAATAACTGATAGGCAAAGTTTTTTACAAATAAAGGGGAGATATCAATTCTCTTCCACGTTTTATCAAATGGCGCAGAATATGGTTATCAATATTTTTATCTCTAACAATAAGACAAAACTAGTGGTATTGTATCATTTCATAGAACAATTTCTGAAATAGACGACTGAAGGACAGCTCAAATGCGAGAAAAAAGCGATGCGGGGGTTTTAAGGTTTCCGAAAAGTATATTTTGGTTATGGGAGATGTCCGGATAAATCCTCTTATTTTTCGTTATCTCGTAGTCGTTATCTCGTAGTAATCGAGAAAAATATCGAAGCTTTTTCTCGAAAATTATGTTAAAATAAACAAAAAGGCGATATTGCAGTCAATAAAATATGAGTAATCGAAATGATTACACTAGGGCATCAGCGACACTTAAAATGCATCCTGAATGGGATTTATACTCGCTCAGGAGCTACCTTCTGAGCTTGAAGGTAAATTTGAATAATATTACTGCGATAGGAGAAAAAATTATATTCTAAAAATTGTAGCTGTTTATGTTTTCGGGCGCTACATTTATCGCACTTATCATACAAAGATTCATTCTTATTGATATTTGTCTTCTTTTCTTGTAGTAATCCATTTCTCCGGCATCTTCGGATGACTTTGCATATCAAATGTATTATTTCACTCTTGGTAGATTCGGAAATGTCACGGAAGAAGAGTGTGCAGATCCCATCTTGATGTTATCATACCTATATATATATCTATGGTACAAATTGAAGTACCAGTGACGCCCAATTACTTTTTGGAACATCATATTGCTAATCCGATGCATCATTCACCGTTTGAAATGCCGCATATTATAGCAATAAGGAAACGGATCCTAACGACAACAAGTTCATATCCATCTTTAGGAAAGTTTGATAAGGGACTATAGGAGTCTTGACGAGCGGGTACATTCGCATTAAGCAAGGGATTTATTTTTTAATAAAAAGTATACACAGAAATAGAATCAAGGTGGACGGCCAACTATGGGTACAGTATAAGAATTTGCATTGTATTTTTATGTGGTTGCGTGTGAAATTTTCATGGTTTGTTCTTATTGGTTTGTGATACGATGGCTGCATTTGATGTCAGTGAGTGTCAGAGTTCTGGGAGATAACAACTGTGATTCTGATAACTATACATATTGGCAACTTCATTTCCAATATTGGTTGCTAGCTTGGGGTAAGAGTATGGCACCTAGATATTTGCCTCGAAAAAATATCTCCTTTTTAAATATTCTCGTCCATACATCTCCCTTGGATGCATTTTACAGCATTTGTTATGTTTTGGTGAGACTTTATGGATAGCCGAAAAGTCTATAAAGCTGGATAAAACGCTTCCTTAAGGGAGGTTAATCAATTTAGGAAAAATTCGAGTGCAGACCCAAATACTTGAGAATTTGGAGATAAACTTCTGCCCTAACATGAATTTCTTTCACGTTAGTCACTAAGCATAGGTGCTAGACCCTGCCTCTCCTATACCCATTTGGAGCCCCTTGACCTCCCTTCGTTATTCACCTCCTCTCGTTCCAAAAAATACAATTCGGAAGCATGCTTTTCGCTTGAAACACATCTGCTCTAGGATATCTGTTTTGGGAATTTCATCTTCGGTAATTTGTCTCCATCAGCAAATAAACCTGTATAATTTGACTGAGTTCGGTAAATCGGGGAGATCAGCTTTTAGTGTGAAGCATAGTTTCATTTTTTTGATTGTGAAGGATCAACGGTATGTGGCTCTAAGTTAAAGATGACTCAAATGTTTTTTTTTGTTGTGAAGGATAAATGTCAGGTGGTATTCAGCTAGAGATTATGGAGAAAATGCCTAAATTACGTAGTGATTGACATATCCTGCGCATTGAAGCTTTCCAGAACCAACATTCCATTGCATTATGAGTCTCCCCAAAGCCATTTCAGCAGAACTCTTTTGTCACTATGAACGAGTCTAGCCTCGTGACGAGAAAATACTGTTTACCGCATTACGGCAATCGGAACAGCTGCACATGCAACAATGCCAGTTGAAACCCGTTTGGCCAAGTCCCAGCATCCGGGTTTCAACCACCTAATATGGAGAGTGGAAGGGCAATGAAGCGACTCCTTGGGCCCTTTGTTCGAAATATTTCGGAGAAACGAGTGTTCGTGCCGAGGCGTTGATGGATAAATGGGGCAAGTGGGGTGGATTACTCTATCTTCCTGATAACTTGGGTTTTCTCAGTCAAACAAAAATTGTTGCAGATACTATGATTTTTGGGCATGTTTTACATCATAAATTCACATCCACTAACCACTGAACCACACAACCACCGCTTTCGGGTATAAGTTTATTTTGTATCAGCCAGCTTATCTGTTACCGTAAACGAAATGTCTATGTTCTCCAAACCACCGATCCCCACCATTTACTGATCTTCCTCAACACCAATGTCTAAACCATCCAGGTTCGTAACACCATCTCCGACATTGTCTACTTCCGCAGAGTCAAAATCAGACCAGTTCATCCAGCGAGAAAGAAATCTCAATCTCTCAATTCCATATAGTCCCGGTCAGCGTCCTTCCCCGTGGCCGATGTGACTCCTCCTGTGCCATAAATTCTGTCCATAAACATGATAAAGAGGGTTGGTTTACTGCGAATCGTGTGAAGGTTGAGAGTCTTATGAACATTTTTACTCATTGTGTCTCTGTAAACAATTAGTTGAGTTCATCATCAATCAAACCATAAGTATACAGTGAATTAAACAGTGGAGCTGATTATATCCCAGTTTAACATACGATTGGAACTGAATAAAAAGATGTAATCAACGTACTTTCAACTCAGGAATCAAAAATCACAAAGTCTGTGTACACAATTTCAGAAGTCAAATCTATCTCTCTTGGGCACAAACGGCTTTTCTGCCGAAGGTTGGACAATATAAGCGATTAAAATTGTTCAGAATACAATTTGTACATTTACATAGAAGTCCAATTCAAATTGTACGGCGGTGCACTAATTTGACTGAACTAAAAAATATTGATGAAATTTAAAAAATTACATTAACGGAATTAACATTCCACATATATATTCGAAAATTGAGATTATTCGATATTCTGGTGAAAATGGTATTCTACATCCTACATGGAAAAATGACCCAGACTGAAATTACACCAAACTTTTACACTCAAAGCAGTAGAAGCAATAATGATGCGATATAAGCCAAACTTATAGTGAATGTGGTCCCCGCTTAGCAAAAGTCTAAACGAAAAGCTCTTGTGTAGACGCAACCAAATTTTTCCGAACTAATAGCGTAACACATTCCTTTGGGTCATAAAGAGTAGAAAACTGGAGCCTATTGGCGTAAAAGTTTCTCGCTTAGTCGCTCCAAAGGTTTCAAGTGGTTTGAAATTAGGTGAAAGGAATCGCAGCTTCATTAAACGTACCCCTTCCGCCGTAAACCAGTCCTATGATTTCTTTCTCAGGTCAATAAGTCTAGCTGAACGATCCGTATAATTGTCATAACATCGTCTGCTTTTGGTACCAAAGCCTCTCCCATTAACTTCACATAACCATCGTATGTTTTTTTCATGTTAAAACTTGCCAAACCCAAAATAAACCATTCAAAAAAGCCATCTGCACCACAATACCTGCACCACATTGTCGTTGACGAAAAAAAAGCTCATTATCTTCCTTTCAAATCATGCCAATACCTGTGTAATCCATCTGAATCATCTAAATTGACCCTTTATTCGTCAGAAAAGACCAGTCGAGGCCTTTTTTTCAAGTCTTATGTGACGTTTTACTGCTTTCAATGCATTCGAACAAACTTGTGAGCTTCGGTGAGAGGTGAGGTACTCTGTACCTTTTTCAAGTGCACAGTAGCGTTGCTGATAAGCTATTGTCCTGTCCTAGATTCCGAAAGGTCTAAATTTGGCTCTTCACGAATCTTCCTGGCTGTTTTGTCCCCACTCACGGCCAGTAGACCCAGTCTCCTTTCTGCTTTCTCGGAAAATTTTCGAGGCCTACCAGGTTTACTGGCTTCTATATAACTCTGAAGTGCGTGCAGGAACCTGTTGACGGTACCTCTGCTCCTGCTCACTTATTGGCACTTGCTGAAATACTAAGACCATCTCCTTTGTAGGCGACAATTTTCTGCTCTTCAGCTCGAAAATATGCGTACCCTTGGCATTTTTGAGTGGTGCTCGATTCCCCATACTGAGATAGACAGGAGTAGAGCCTGGTATGCGCTTCTATGTTTTGTACTTTGCCCTTGGTCGAAGATATTGTGGTCCTGCCGTATAGTTTCAGGCTGGGTTGAACTGCTTCGGTGATCTCTGATTAGTCTGCTTTGATTTGAGTATAAGTAAAAATCTTTTCTTGCAGAATTTTAGTACCATTGATTTCAAATACTAGATTTATTTTTTAATTTAATATGCGCATCTGGAGATATGAAAATTGTAGAGCGTCGTAAACTTTCGAGCCGCACTGTACACAGTTCTCTATTTATTGTGCTGAGCGCGATTGCGTGTCCTCTGCAAAGCAAAATCCCTTCCCCAAATCCCACCCTCCGCGAGCGGCAACCCGATGCCCAAAGCTCTTCTCACTCAATACTATCATCAAACAAGCCTCACTCAGAACAGCTTTCACCATCCGCGTTCACATGCAAAACTAAATACACAATAGTACCAGTACCCTCGCTATCGTGCAACGGATATAGATAGATACGCACTGACTACACTCACAAACAACGCAACTCTTTCATTTGCTCATACATGTGCCAAGTTAAGTAAGGCCTCCGTTTTCAATCAGCATCCCTGAACCAGTTGCACCCACACAAGCGGTAGTTGATCTGCCTCTGTCCCTCCAAAATCGGCTCCGACAACACAAAGACGTTGTTCCCAAATTGATCCGCGGGGTAGACGCTGCAGAAAAGAACGAATTCGGGGGCGGGACGCCCCAAACTCTAGAGTGGAACTTGATGTCTTTCAGTTGAGTTGGGATAGAGCCTTCCAGCTTGATCGCGAGGAGTCTGTGGTGTGCAAACACAAAATACAGTTTCCTAGGGAGAACCACAACCTAAATTCCTTCTGGCGAAACCTGGCGATGCGTAATCGCAGGTGCTTGGACCCAGAACAATGTGGGAAACACGCGGCATGTGCAGTAAGGAAACGATCACTGTAGATAGAGAGGGCACGAAGTGCATCGAACGCAGAGGAAACTACCATGAGGGTAGCTGTGTGAAAGCGGAGAGGGAGAGGGTGCGACGGAGCTGACCGAAACTGCCACACTTGTCAGCGTGTGTTTGATCAGCATTTGGACAATTGAAGCGATCTTGCTCTAGCAATGCAGCAGTCCAAAGGAAGTGGTCCGAGGAACGGTGCATAGCGGGATTGACGTGAAGGCACCCAGGATCATCTTATATATTCAGTGTAAAAACGGTTGTCTGCACAAACGGGGGAACCCGTGGGCGCACTTCCTGTAACAGACAAGCTGGTTGATACCCAGTCAACGGGGGAATTTTTGGGTTATTTTAATGCATGGAAGATGATGATGGTCGGTTATATCCACGAGGCTAATACGTTATGCGGGGTAAGTCCTCGCTGATGGGTAACACTACAGTAAATGACCTTGCTTACAGAGCCGGCTCAATGCCGGCGGGCCCAGTCAACGTGTATAGTAGTAGTGAGCATGAACATGTGTGAACGGTTGCAGTGGCGCTGATGGGGCTTTACGCTACCAGCAAGTAGAGGGAGGCCAACAAGCAGACCAGCCGCATTTGAGGTTACTACCAATGCGGGGTGTCGCTGTCAAAGACTGCCTTGCACCTTTGCTACGGAAAGGTCCGGGGGGGTTGATGCAAAGGCATGCGGCAGCAGCCGTCATGTCCAATGCGGCCTGGTTGATGTCTAGCGTGAAGGCAGCCTTTTAGGGAGCGTAGTTCCTTCCCCATTACTGTGTCGGCATACCGTTTTGAGTCGATTGTGGTTGTGTGGAAAACCATGGGATAGATCGGAAATATTTTCCAAGAGTAAAACACCCAAACCTTTCCCCGTTGAAACCCATTCCGTCGTGCGGCTGACGACACAAGCGAATATTCGCAATTTGTGAAATACTCGCTAGCAAGGGGTTGAAATTTCCCTTTTCAAGAGTCGTGCGGTTCTATTCCTTTCTCGGATTCGCCAAAGTTGGGTGCTTTTTGCGGCAGTGGGCAATTGGTTTAAAACGGGTTGTAGATTACTTGAGGCGGACACAAGAAGCATGGTGTGGACAATTGTACTGTGTAGTTCGCTAATTTCATTCCACCCCCGCATTCCACTCTAGGCACTGGCATGTATCGTGTGACTGACCGGTTGGTGGTCGTGTCAAAGTCGTTTCAAAATGTTTGTGTGATGTTTGATTTTTTTCTTGCAGTGTAATTTTGAAAAAGAGCAAGATGTGGAATGTTGAACTTTCGCGTTAACAATGGCCACAACGCTGTGCAGTTTTGTGTAGGAAAGGGCAGGGATTTCGACGCTGTAAATAGATATGTATAGCTTTATGATAATAGAGACAATCGAAACAGGCTCTGCAACTATAAGCGACTACAAGTGGGCCTCGACAATTGTTTTGACTTTTCTCAAGCCTGCAGTTCAACATAATAATATTACCAATACCAATTCTGATCACAACGGCAGGGATATGATTTGTACAATCAGATCCGCGATTTGATTTTTCGACTGACCTCAAGTACTTGCCAAAATCATTGCAGCTATAGGTGTTGCCTATAATGGTCGGACGGGAGTGCCGAGACATTTTGATCAACATATTCATGCCGTACTGGAAAAGTAGAAACTGGATCACTGCATAGTAGACTGAACGCTGTTGAAAAAGCAATCAGTCATCACCAGTCCGTTTCGCGTTTTAACAATCATTTGGCTAGGCTAGGCGTATCTCCCATACTTGGATGGACGCTGGACTTTCTGTGTGTCTACTCTCGCAATAACGTACCCTTTTTCCAACTTGCGTTATGACATTCAAGTACCGTAAATGCAATTCGACCTGATCTCAAATTCCATGCTCTCGCGTCTATTCATTCAGTACGGGATTGTGTATATATCATGGCATTCAGCTACCAAAATTGCAGCAGAACATCACTCGTGTCCTTAGTCGTTAACACGTCGACCCTATTTATTGGAACCTTCTCAATAATAATGCCTGGGGAATTTAACTAGACAATGGCTGGGTCATGCTAAATCATAAATTCCAAAAATGGACAAATGATCACCACCCGTATGTTTAGGATGCCTCGCTGATCATAGCTGGCGACCGCAACGGTATCTTGAAACCCGTGTAAGATATCAAGCTCTCATTGCAACAAACATGACGATGCATCGGCAAACCAGTTGTCAATCTGTGACATTCCTCTCTAAATCACATCCCATATGGACATACTGCACACCTATGCAATACCACTCTCGCCTTCCGCCACAGTCCCACCCCAAACACTTACCTTCCCTACACCCCACCCCACCAACACCACCACCATCCCTGCCATCCACTCAACAATCATGATCAAGCCCGACACAGCCCTCCCCATCTCACACCAGTCATCTGCATGCGTTGCGGACCACATCGCTGATCTCTGCCCGTCCGTTCTCGGCACACTCTTGTAACAACTTAGTTCACGGCACGTTCGCGTTCCTTGTAAAATCCGCGCTGCCAGACGTCTTTGCCACTTTGAGGCCCCCGTCCTCGCCCTACAATCTCCTGCACCCTCAAACCATGTCCTCTTCTTCCGAATCCCGTCCCATCGCGTGTGATATCACTTTCGTCTCCCTACTTAAATCCACTACTCGCATTACAGCGACAAACGGGGGAAACATGCGGCTGGTACACGGCGATGGAAAAGTCGGTTAAATCCCTAGGAAGCTATGCGGTACAGCGATGTCGGGCGATGGCGACAAACTCGTGGACGCTGCCGCTAAGATCGCCCCTCGTGAAAAAAATTCGCAACCTCCAGCGAAAATCGCCTCCCAGCCGCTAAATCTCCCAACGGTCCAATAGCCACCCCGAGTTTCATCTTGATGACCGTCTTTTATGACTCATTGGGTTGCCTCTCATACTCCACCACTCGCCTTTTTTGATGAATTTATCTACACTAAAGCCCGCCGCTTCCTCGAGTACTGTCATGGTTCCATCAACGCCTTTGGCGTCTTAATTAATCGCTTACAGAAATGTCCCTCCTGTCTCGGGCCCCGTTCCATGCCGCGGTCACGCCATATCGGGATAGTTCCTATCTGGAAGGCCAGCTTCATGCACTTACCCAAATAAGTTGAGAGGGACGGGGCGCTGATCTGCGTGTTTTCAAGCTCAGTACAGTAGCCTACTAATTGAGCGACCCTGCTCCCAAATTCAATCCATCTGGCAGCGCAAAGGCCAGTACAAGAGCGCGCCCTCTCGAGTGTACTTCCGTAGAGTAAAAAACTGTACTGCACAGTAAAGAAAAAGTTCCAGTGCCGTAACACAGGGTCCTCGCACGAGCTCAAGAACAGCCTTTGAAATGGGGGAAGAAGAAAAGTGGTGGCCATGTTACTGTGCTGTATACAAGTTTCAGTGACATTCGACTCGAATTCGACTTTTTTCACGACGAGTCATCCGAGTTGCTCGGCCGGGCACGATCTGTCCTCATGTAAAGGCATGCTGCGGCGAAGGTTTTATAGAACGCAACATGCCTTATGGCTGGCCTCAAGGAGCTAATGTTCCTGGCAATGCTCAGAGATCCTTATGAGAACGATATCTCATCTCCAGAATGCTTTGATTCCGTACTTTCTGTCTCGGTGTGCTGTACGTGCTCTCCTGCGAAGTTCCACGCACTTTTTTTAGACGTCTGGGTTTTCATTACTTGTAAACAGGACGACAAGTTTGGGTCAATCAGGGCTCCTTTCGTGGACAAGGAACAACACCCAGATGAACGAGGGCGTTCTCCAGAGAAGCAGGGCATTAGGTAGGGGATTTGGGTATTGCCATGCCTCTTGGACAGTGTCGTAGTTCTGAAGGGAAAACACACCCGTCCTTTAAGATTGCACAGAGTCGCCGAGCATTATGTCATGAATTTGCAAAGAAACCGAACTAAATGGGGTAAATCATTGGCCCATATCATGTCACCCAGGTTAATCATCAATTAGTAGCGAGGTTTGCCGCGACACGTACATAAAACTTGATCTTTAAAAGTGGCGAACCAAATGGCTGGCTAAAGCTTCTTAAAATGTAAAGCGGATTTCTGCAGACTAGTTCCAACGGCGGGTGTATCAATGTGTTTCAGGTAACCATACGCGTAGGAGCAGGGAGTTGTTAGGTGTTGCCTACTTGAACCAAACATGAGCCCATCGTGCTTCGGTTGGGGTGGTACGATCTCACCTTGGTGGGTACATCTAGCAACTGATAAGTCCACCGCGTTACGTGTCGTAGAATGCGCAACACCTATGCACTGACGACTCGTGAATATGACTGGGCTAGCACGAATGATAGTTAAAATCGCGGCCTGTGTGTCTTTGTACTCAGCTGCAGACGGAAAGTCTCTAGTGTGTCCTGACGAGATTGGACTATAACGACGATAATCTGTAGGAAAGTTCGTCATTGACCAAACTTCGACCTGGACACTAGGTATTTTCAACCGTCTCTTCGCCCATGACGTGGTAGAAACATAACGCGGCCCCACCCACCCTATTTGTCCCTACTGTGGCAATCTCACCACTCCACTCTATTGGTGCGTATACCCAGAAAATGGCCGGAATGCCGCATAGCCCCGTCTATAGGAAGGCCAAACTGCAGACTCGCAACGCCTCCTCGTGGGTGAGGCGTGGAAGCTCTTGTTGATAATAATACCAGATCACCAACACCAGCTAAAATCTATAGAAATACAGTACTGTACTGTACTGTAGATACCGCAACAGGAACACTTCAAACCCTAATCAGTGATTTCCTGTTTTTCTAACCTCTGTTGACTTTTTGAGAACAAACTATGCATGGTCAACCATCAAGCTAGTCAACTGCGATAGAAAACGCCTCCCGCTGGACGCTCACCCCCAAAGGATCAGGACTTTCATGGTTGTCATGGATGGGTCAAAGATGCTTTGCTTCGTCCAGGGACAGCAGCAAATCAGTTTGCGGCGCTACTAACGGCAATCACTCAAATTGTATCTCTCTTGCGAGATGGTTGGTGTAACACAAGGGAAGAGTTTAGCGGTGTAAATACATAGTCAACTGATTTTTGACAGGTAAATCCTTAGATTAAATTGTCTTGAGTGCAAAATTTGCAAAGATAGAGCCAATAGGGGCGAGTAAATATACTATGCATTGCTTTTAGCTGGCGAATTCCTACGTTGAAAGTGATATGAGCACCATTGTGATTGTGTTCACGTGTTTTACAAACTGTCGCTAGACAGTGCAGTATGCACCAACTCAGCTCTGCACTTGAGACTGGTATAACGATAACGACCCGCAGCTAGCAGGTTACAAAAATGGGGCAAGTGGCACACCTCTTCGTGAAGAATCAAGTTAGCGCTCTCAGATAAAAAGTTGAGCATCTCTGACGAAGTTTTTCTCGGAATACTAGAAACAACCGTGCGTGCATGAGCTTTCTTGCTTGCGCTTCTACAACAGTTGTAGAAAATGATGCTAAGTATGTATATACCTCCACTTTCACTCAGCTTGGAACTTGATTCAGCCAGGATTGGGTGTGGTCTACAATCGATCTTCGAGAAACCCATGGCTTGCGGGGATGTGATATGATCGGAACAAAGCAAGTGCCCGATTTAAATCCAGGGGTGAAGAAATGCATCTATTTCTTCTGCCGGCCTACAAACACCAGCATTATTTCTTTGATAGAAACGCACATGGGCTAAAAAAATTAGTCGCAAGATAGTACTTGGCCCTGCTCATAAGAGAAGGTCAAAGTTCCTATCACGAGCGACGCGTCGTGAGCGCATAGTCCTTTTGGTGGGTCCGAGCAACGGACGGACGGATATTGCACCAAACTGCCACCCCGTGTCTACAATCATGATATATCCCAGCAGGGAACTTTCGGCCTTAAATGAATAATCCCTTTCTTTGACACAAGCAAGGGAACCTCGATACCACTCGTAAAAATACTCTAACGGAAACACTTTCGCATCGATTGCTGGGTATTGAAGACACAACGCTGGGTTCCTCCCGGCCGGATGGCCTTACACGTTCGGGTACTGCATTGAGATCCATTCAGACATTCTGCACACTCCGGCATTGTTTTCGGCCCAAAGCACTTGTCGCGCGAGCGAAGAGTGTTGTAGATACAACGATGCTTGAAACAGACTGGGGTGCGGCAGTGACTGGGATGGTCACAGACGGAACATTCTGGAAGGTTGGAGGGATTAGGTAGGCAGTTTCGGGGTTCAAAAAACCCGTAAAAATGTTGTAGACACAGTCTGCCATGCGAAGAGTTTGGCAGGAAAGGGAGGGGATGACGAGTTTGGTAAAGGAAGGGCAAGGAGAAAGGGAGAAGGAGGGAGAGGGAGAGAGAAAGGGAGAAAATGACGAAACGGTGGGGTAGGATGGGCATGAGGAAGATTAGCGAGGGAGTGAGGACAGAGTTGTTCGACGCAGAAAGGAGAGGCTGTAGCGGGCGCAAGGAAAGCAACGGCGAGAAGAGGGTCGGGGTGGCGATTAGACTCGAACGGGAGGGAAGAGGGGTTTATGAGGACAATGGAAATGAAGACCTTTAGGTGTAAAGTGGATATGATGGAAGTCACGCGAGGGCCTCGGAGGGGAATGTGCCAGACAAGAGAGGCATCATGAGTCATTTGTAAGATGAATTGCATTTTATGACAAAAATAAAAGCAAATGATACTGTACTATGTGAAATGAAATGTAAATGCGAAAATGATAATTCTATTCAAGAAAATCCCAAATTTTCCATACACAAGCTGATGCTTTCCCTCTTTTCTCGAAGGACCTAAAGAAAAAACGAGCGGTATATCCGTACGGGACGATTATTTGCAACGTGCAGACCACGTACGTACAATGTCGTGTCTAACTTTTAAACTGCACTTGAGTACAGGATTTTGCAACATGATGCAGACCATTCTTGTCGAAACAAAAGGAAATTTAGGATTCACTCTCAAAAGCCCCATTTGCCCGCTTTAAATCAACCAAGCGTTTGTTAAAAACCAAATCTTGTCTTTTACGCTGCTTTCTTTTACCAGCCTCGTGATTACATCCTCTATGGAGCCAGACTGCCCCCGCTTTCTCTTGTGAGTTCTCGCTAACTTAACATGTATCTCCTCCAACATTCACCTCTTTTCTCATTTCAAGTACACAGTTGTTGTAAACGCATAGGCTGATCCCATAATCGATTCTACTGCAACTTGAACCATTATATTTAAGCTTTAACAGATATAGAGTCCCATGAACACGTCAAGTTTCTAGGGCTTACCTACAGTTAGCACTGTTTCGAAGATCCAGTTCGACTAGAGACCGATGTCTCATATTTGAAAGATTGAGTAAAGTTGTAGGCTACTGTAGCATACAGTATGTAACAGACTTGTCGCGAAAGTATCCGACCTTGACAGGGTACTGCTTCGACGCGATATCCCCAACTTTTATACTCACCTGTTTTCACGCACCGTCTATTATTTTTTATGTTGGTGTGTACTAAAAAGTCAGAGGGAACAATTTGCCAATCACAACAAAGTGACCTTAAATGCGCTAGACTCACCGATATCACCAATTTTAGGGAAACCCTCGGGGTGCTCCTTCCGTTATTTTGAAGGTAGTCTTCACAAAGCATAAAGTCATAAACATTACTCCCATTGAAATCAATCAAAGAACTGGCCGCCAACCCTACGGTATCACGTCACATGTGAAAATATAAGTATTCTACCACAGTTAACCCGTTCATTATAGAACACACAAAACGTTCTATAAGAATTATTCGTCTGCAACACACATTTCATTACTGTTTAATTTTTCGACGTCGTCAAGCTTAGATTTGCGCCCTAGTAAGATTTTTTCCCTTAACTGTTACTCGGAATTCAGGTTGGACACCTGTCAAAATCCTCTGGGAAGATGAATAACTGCGCGATCCCTTTGGTTTGAATCTGAGAAGGGCAGTGATCGCTGAGAAAGTCCTCTCTACTCGGAATCAAAACTGTCTCATGGACATTGTCGTCCTTTACTCACACGGTAATTAAGTCGACAATTAGGTATGTAATTATCAATATTGAGGGAGTACTTTCTCCTTGAACAAAAGTGCGTGGCACCTCTCGCAGAATTGAACACAAGAAATGACACACTTGAAATCATAGGAATATATTGTTCGGGGCGGCCGTAACACATGAATCGAGTGCTACTTGGCAGCATGAAGTATAGTCTCGGGAGCATCACTGATCTCGTTCTAAGCAAGCTCCATGGCAGTGTCAATGCTTGGCGACTACAAAACTTGAGGTTTCTGACCATAGCAGGTGAATAAAAACCTATGACAGATACAGTAAGTCCTCACTCAGTCGTCCCAGCCGATGCGGACTGAAATTCAAAACCCTGCAATGAAAGAAAATAGTCTTGAAAGTCGTAGCCAAGCAAATATTTGTCATAACTATTCAAGAGCCGCACAAATGGACATTGAAAGGACCCAGGCACAACTTGCCGCTGATTCAAAACGCATCAGCCCCATTATCCTGGCCCTTGATAGGCGTTCTGATCGAGGTGACTGGCAGTTGAACTTGTAGCCATGTCAACCCTGGATCCAGGCTGATAGATTGCTTCTCCCGTGAGCAGTTAGGGGTGCTCATATTTTATAAACACATTCATAACGTAATCAGTTTATGTGTAAATTCAAGCGGGTCAAGTTTTGCAGTGAACCGTTTCCTGCTCGGGGAAAACATGGCTGGTCTGCAGCTAGTCTGGAGAAGGGTACTGTAGGTTCCCATAGACTTACTTGCATCGACGTTGTAGGATGTACTGTGCTTTGCAACAGTCACGTTACGCCTCCACATTGGAATCAAGATCGGCGCATCTCCGTACAATCAGGGAAACAACGCTGCTTGCGCCGAAATGGAAAAAAACAGAGGCTTCCGAGCTGAATACATGAACCAAATCGTGCGCCTTGTAGCCTGTTCACCCGGACGATGGCAACCCGCGGCTTTCTCTCTTTCCACGGCGGCACTGCCAACCGCAAACCGTTCCATGGATCACTTGTGTAGGGCAACGGCCATCTTTCCGTAGAAACACGCCATGTTAAAACGGTGAAGTTTGGAGAAATTCATGGGAGTAAAACTCATCGTTTCTGGTCACGTCCGACACCGCCTGCTTGGTAAATGGGATTGTTGCTGCTCGTCGGCAGCAGGAACGCAGGAACTGTCAAAATGGGGATATGGTAACCTGTTTTGTTTGCACTGTTTCTGCAGGACTCGAATGTTCACTCCACTTGCACTACAGAAACCAAGATTTCGACTGAAAATGTGTGAGATGCAGGACAAGTGCATCGTAGACCTTGGTATGTGAGCAGCAAAACGATGCCTGTAAGAATGACGATTACGTTACATTTTAACATTCAAGGCGGATGTGTCCTCTGTGACTCTAATGTTTATTTTTGCCGACGGTAATTAGCTGGAATTGTAGGCTCGGGTAAACATGGGGATTTCAAGTGATGCAAACTTTGCTCTGTTCCACTATTTTCCACATGCCTTGTATTGCTGAAAACAAAGGTGATAACAAAGATGATGGGGGTGTGCATCAGGACTCGCAGAATCTGAATAAAGTGGAATAGTTGAGGAGTCATGTCCCACTCTGCAAACTGTCGACAAGCATAATATAAGCGTTGGAAAACGGGAACGAATTTGCAATTGTAATAACAATTATGGCGTCCATTGATGATTGCAAAGATTCATTTTTAAA
The DNA here is from genome assembly GCA_002205965.3 of Kappaphycus alvarezii. Taxonomy (NCBI): domain Eukaryota; phylum Rhodophyta; class Florideophyceae; order Gigartinales; family Solieriaceae; genus Kappaphycus; species Kappaphycus alvarezii. Next base: position 189,753 of record NADL03000477.1, on the reverse strand, counting down.
ACAATTCATGTGCCAGGACTTTGTGCCCTTTGGATAAAACCAGAAAGAGACTGCATTGGCATTCCATTGACCAATTACACGATCCATTTCGGAAAACATACTCAACAATTCCTTTGCATTTTTTTCAGTGAATGTTATCAATCAATTTGAATGCATATCCTGTTCGACTTGCCACGTGTTGCAGCACGGCTTGGAGGCCTTTTTCTATCCACTGGTCTGGCTTTCATTGAATGTGGGATTTTCAAGAATGCAACGCATGACAAAATGGAATTTACACTCCTGCAGCACTCACAGCACCGCAAGTACGTATGTACACTGGCTTTAAACAAATCCTGTACAAGCGCCCGGAAAAGTCACGCAAGGGGCATTCCATATTTCCAGCTTTTATACATCTCCCGTCAGTATTTTATTGCATCTACTTCTAGTGAAGAAAGACATTATGTAGTTGCAGAATAACCAATGGGGAACGAATAATTGCCCAGTCGGATTATTGCTCAGCCATTCTCGTCTAAATTCTTAATCCTGTTACTCAACACTCCGCCCCCAATAACAACACAACACATGTCTTTGAAACAGACAGAAATTTTTACCACCACCATACAGTTCAGTACAGTAGCGCACATGGGCACGGGTTTCTTTATCGTAGCCTCTTGAACTGCAGTATCCGGCACTGCGGCGGTATACTTGGCGACCTGAAAGTCAATACCTGTTGAGCCTGAAGATTTCATAGACCAATCATTTGTCCTCAATCACACACTTTAGAGACGAAGAAAATGCAGACGCTCAACAATGAATACCCTTATTTAAAAATATATTCTATCTTTGTCTATCTATGGGATATAATGCTAGGTTCAGTAAACGTTCTGCGGTTGTTCAAAAACTCGAGAGGACAGCGAATATAAGATTTGAAGGGTTCTATAGATGCCGCCAGCAGTATTTACTTTTTGCGCCGAGGTCAAGCAGGACAACGGGTATGACAAACCGCTACTTTTACATTTTCTGTACCATAAAAAACCATATGAACATCATGTCGACGAATTACTTCTCGCCTCCCGATTGGCCAGAGAGTCATTTCAGTTATCCACCATTGCTGCACTGGTTTACCCTCTACTGTACTCTACACGATGCGGTAACGAGGGCTGCAGCGGGAGAGGATTCGCCAAAAAAAAAAGTCCACGGCGCATTTCTCGGCAAGAAATATGTCATCTCAAAGCCACCTGCCTGACGCCATAGCGAGCCATGTCTCCGACTGATGGCTAACTCAGATTTGACAACATCGGGGTCCCATGACGAGGAGTCATGACCACGAGTTGTCACTGAGAGCTTCCTTGAGGTCTCATGGATGTTGAATTATTGCGCTACCGTGTTCTGAATGTGACAGTTTGCATTTGAACAGGAACCTGGGCACTGGAGCAATCCCTAGCGTCCTTCAGTTAACATCGGAAGTCAACCCTGCAAATCCGTTTTGTATAGTCCTTGAAAAGAAACGTGGCCACCTCACCAGCCCATCATCCCCAGAGCAAGTTGAGCCTCACATTCCAGCAAGCACGCTCTGCGCACTGCACAGGAGACCGCCCAAAAGTTGCATTCAAAGGAAATGTCCCTGCTTCAGATATCAAACTACCCAAATTTTTTCCCCTGTCTAGGATCTTCGCCCTGGTTCCCCAGCAGCCGCCGTTCTGATGGCACTCAAAACCCCGTGGTACGTTGCTTCCCACCCCTCCAGCAGCACATTGAAGGAGATCTCACTGAGCCGCAGGGCCCAGGGCGGAATGGGGGGCGAATTCATTGCGCTCTATGCTTTGCCCCCATCGCCCCTGGGAATTGGGGCCTGAGAGCATCTTTACCGATTGCGTGAAATCTAAATCCCAAGGCTGTTTAGATTTGGACTCCGCTTTTCTGCCCATATCCTGCAACTGCATTTGGGTCAACCAGTTCTCACAGTGTTTGGATCCTATTTCGATGAATCGCGGTCCGAAAGACGAAGTAACTATTCGGCACATTCATTCGAGGAAAAGAATAAAAGGCGAAAAGTGTTGATTAGTTATAATATCTGCAAAGTAATGTCTGTTCCTAAAGTATGGCCAGATGTTCCATTAGGGAATAAAGCGAAGGGGAAATGTGGGGTGCTCTAATATTTGAAAGGTATGGTCGGTTGTGGCCCGGAATATCCTATAGGGTGACCAGTAGTTCAGTATCTCTTTATATTCACCAAGTAGCTGGCTCAAGGCCGGCCATCGGGCAAGCTGCGTTGGACTTTACGGTCGCAGCAGCGTGTCTTTGGGTAAGCACCGCTCGGACCTTGCCATAGGTCTCCATCGCCCTAACGGCCACGTTCCGGGCGACATCGGTTAGCACCCAATAAGGCTAGTGAAACACAGAATAAAGAGGGACGTTTATTTTTAAATCGCTACGTGTATGGGGATAACTTGGGGGGTATTAATGATTGAAAAATAACTTTTCCTGCGTTCCAAAGCATATCAAATAATTGGTACATTGCCGGCTTGGAGAAATAAGAAGGGGATGTGAAACAGTATAAGATTGCAAGCTTTAAATCTGGATCGAGGCCAGCTAGCAAGCAACCCGTAGTGGACATGACAACGGCTGCAGCTCGCCACTGCATGAATATTCCGCGAACCTTCCCGTATGATTCCATGGCCACAGTTCTTGTGATGGTGGCTCATGTTGAGTAATGGAAACCCCTGCCGCAACACTCGCAGAGCGCGAGAAACATCGTCATTACGGCACTTACTGGAACCAAAACGATATCCTCCTCTCCCCCGTCGGGATTGATATCTATGGCGCCTTGGGCGACGACGGCAAGGCTTTTTTCCGCCGCCTTGCTTCCTTCGCTGCTTCCCGTCGCGGTTCCTCCCCTCAACAGGAGCTCCGCGACTTACCCGTTTTGCGTTAAGTCTCCAAATAATGCAGGCGCGACAGGTTTCTACCCGCCGCCCACATCCGTAGTTAATTTATGAATACCTTCCGCAGGCCTCTGTGCCACATTGTACAACCCATAAAGATTTACCACCACCACCTATTTTGCTGCATGCATGAAGGTCTTTCTGAGATTTCAGCGCAAGTCAACTTTACTGCAGTTCGCATTTTAGTCATTTTCGGCAATTTACACCCCGAACCGCGGGATAGCCGAACCGCACCTTTCAAATATTAAAGAACCAAATCGACTATTTTATTTACACCCACCCCTAACCCTGGAAGGCACAACGTCGCGCGCCATTGCATGCGACATCACTGTCGTCTCGCCGTTCAAGGCCGCAGTTCGCACCAGGCGACCCAGGTTGCCGATGGCGCTGCTGATGTGGCGGCCTGCGACAAGGCTACAACTCTGGAACGCAACCTCGCCCGACGCCTCCTCGCTCCCTCAACTGACCCATCTTCTGCGCCATACATGCCGAATTTCACGTTTTGAGCCCTGGCGTTTGATTCCCTGGGCGCCCCTTCCCCCCGGTACCATTGCGTTCATTGAGGGTTAGTTCCGCTGATCGCGTCCAAGAGTCACTCGCACCCGGTGTCATCCGCCGCCGTATCTACCAGCGACTGAGTTGCACCCTCTGGTCATCCATCGCTCAAGCTACACTCTCACGGGCCCCGACACGTATGGAAGACAGGGTACATCCGGTTAGGTCTTAGCTGTAAAGCTAAGACATGCGCAGTTCCCAGTAGATACTGAATGCATTAAACTTCTCTCACGCTCTTAGCTGGCAGTTTAGTCGGATCCTGCAGTGGACACCCGTTGTAATGATCCATAAAGTTCGTCAAATTTAATTACACTTTTTGAACCTAGGAGAACGTAACACCTGCCACACCTCGAAATCCCACATAAAGGGTCCTTTATATATTAAATCAAGATGATTACACATAAACAGACCACTACCATTGGGAGGGGGACCTTTACAACAGTGGGCAAAAGTACTCAGGGGAGCCGAGGAGGAGTAGGATAGAAACTGATCGGAAGGATCCTGGGAAAGAACCTAACGGGCTGTCGTGCACGCAAAAGGTAAAGCGGGTGGCGAAATCGTGAAACTCTTGATGCGGAAGGGGTTAACGGCGCATAGCACCGTGATTAGCAACATGGAGGAAGAACTAAAAGCCTTCGGGCCAGAAGGCACCGTATATATCGATGCCTACTGGAATAAGCTGGATATCATAGGAACGGCAAATTTTTCCGTGGTGCGAATGTTTGGAACGTTCGGTGAGGGCTGCTGCGACAGCTCCGGATAGAGCGCCCTGGTGGACTCGGGACTGGACAAGGGGATGAGCGACAGTGACATCCAAGGTTAGATCTCGGTGATCGTGTCCGTGAGCCCCTGGAATGTAAACGTCAGCGCGAAGCACTGAAGGCGAAGAAGCAGAGGTGGAACTTGGTAGGAGGTTGTGGTCCAGTAGAGTGGTAATGACAATTTCCATGCATAAGATGTACAAAGTATTGCGAATCTGGAGCGAATTGCGAGAAGGAAGGTCGACACACTGATAATCCCTTCCCATTTCCATTCGGTAATTAAATATTTTGATTTTTCGCCCTCCGAACGTACTGCATCTCACTTTCATGGAAAAGTTCTTCCTCCAGAAAGAACTCTGTCGTATACGATGGCGATATAAACGTGTAGTTTTTCTCCAGCTACAACAATGTTTTGATGGCTTGAAAGTCTAGTAAAGAAAAGGTGTCATCCTTTCACCAACATCTAAATGGCTTTGGGTTTGGGTTCTATTAACATACTATTGCAGCTCAGGGAGAACTTATCGAAGATGCAAGACAAGCGCTGTTTGAGAAGAAGTCTCCTAGACATTTCGCCGAGGAAGGATATCCGAAATACGTTATCTGTCAAGCGTTGAAAGTTGGCCTCGAGATCAAAGACATACCTGCATCTTTCAGAGAATCGGAGTGGTACCAAAATGCTAGTCAAGATGATTTTGCAAGGTTTTGGTTGCTTAGGACTGCTGCTTGTCGAAGTTAACAGTCGCATCTCTGCTGTTTGTTACGAAGATCGATGGCATTGTAGTGCGATTGGCACTCACACTATACTGCTATCGGCAGAGCTGATTCTGGTGATCTTTTTTGATCTGATTCACTGCTAACAAGCAGGCACTGTACTGTAACGGCAATTTTCTTTTGTAGCCCACTATTATTCCTGGTACCGCATACTCACCCGATGGGGCTTGGGTGCATGCAACCTGGACCACTCGCCCCCAAAATTGGACCTGATATTTTCGCAGATGAAAGGCACCTGTCGGGCCAAGTGTCTAATTTACTTATCTCTAACTTGGCGGACCCCAACTTCACTCACCCCGCCATCTTAGATAACCCTAACCTAGTTAACTAGTATTTATACCTACCTGGCCACTAGGGCACCAGAGTAAACAGCCACCCTGGTGTTAGCTCTGAACTTGACTCCCAAATTCCGTCTTTGCAGAAACCTTGCCAACGACAACTTTGGCTACAGCCAAGTTTATCCGCCCGGGTCCCCTTTCTATTTCCCCCCTCTCTATCCAATATTACAATAACCCCTTTGTAGTTTGTTTGTGATATTTACTCACGCTAGGCGCCCCGGACTCCGGGGTCTGTATACAAATAGGAACTTCATGGTTGTCGTTGGTGACAACATCCTTATCTCTAAAGGAGTTATTCAGCACATCTGACCCAATACTACATCTTTGTCCAGTATTACACCCCTTGTGTCTACGGTTCTTAGAAATCGATCGATTCCAAGTTTATAGCATTGTGCGGACCACGGTCCGGCCTTACAACCTGGAGGAAAAGTTTACAGTCCAGCGGTCCAAGGAATTACCCTGCTCTTCCAACTCAATTTCTCCTCGCCGTCGGCGAGCTGTGCTACTGCATCGCAGGGTGCTTAAAGAGAAAGAGGGACAGCGAACAACCTGCGGGTCTTCGTGTGTGTGTGTTGGGTTTCTCATTGTCTGATGGTGTTCCGTTCCTAGAGGAAAAGAACTGCGCACCGCGCATTGCACTACAGGAATATGCAGAATTAGTAAAGTATTTGAAGGGTTTTCTCGCGAATTGAATATTTTTTCTGTAAATTTGTCGCTTGTAGTGGAATTCACGACGGGATAGATCCTAAGTTCACCAAATTATCGCTTTAAAAATTGATGAAAAGGTTGAAGCCCTTTCAAAAGACCTGTTTAGTTTTGTTTCTTGAAATATAATTGAAGTTCTTACCTTACTGCTATTGGTAGAGCAGTGATCCTAACCTGATATGTTTTTTGGATATGTAAGAGCACAACTAACCAGTTGTGCTCTTATAAATCCATCAATAACCATTTATATTCGCACTTTATACTCACAACAGTGAAACAGAAGGCTATCAGTCCGGAACACTTGCCCCCAACTTTGATATGATATTTTTTCTTTTGAAAGTCACTAAATGGGCAGAGTGTTGATATAACTCATCCTTAACTTTCATATTTACTAATTATCTAATTATGAATTTAATAAACGCACTGTACTGGATAATTTCAACCCAGCTGATTAGAATTAATAACAACTTTGCCAATGGGCCATATAATAAGCAGCTATTCTGGTGTTAACTCTGAATTTGACTCCCGATTTCGCCTCTGCAACTCCATGCCAAAAGAAAATTTGGCTATAAATTTTTTTCTGTCCGGGACCATTCCCTTTCCCCTTCTCTATTTCACATTGTATTAGCCGTTTGTTGCTCTTCGGTGAAATGAAATTAACCTTGGCGCCCCTGAATACGGGGCCATTATATAAATAGGAACTTTAAAGTTGTCTTTAGTGTAAAAAATAGGCTTTAAAAGAGATACTCGACTCTGATGACCCATTATATATCAATTGATGTCCGGTTTGCACCCACGATATCGTTCGGTCATTAAATCCGATTGTGCCAGTTTTCTGAAATTCCACTGAAGGAAGGTCGTTGCAACCAAGAGGAAAAGTATTACAGCTGTCCAAGTAAAAAATCTCTAACCCAGCTCTAGCGCCAAAACTTATCCTCCACACCGGCGAGCTGTGCTACTGCATCGCAGGGTGCTTCCAGATAAATAGGCTCAGCGGAGACCCTGTGAGTCTCGGTGCGTGTTTGTTGGATTTAAAGTCATCAGACCAGATTCTGCAACTCGAGGGGGATAGCTTGACATAGATATTTGCAATCAAATTATCTCTCGAAGTAAAAGAAAAATTATTTTGACATAAGTAAGGGGACCTTTTCATCAACCTGAAGAGTATGCGTGCTATTTGTGTGTTATAATTGTCGAAAGATGGGCCATGGAGCTTGCAAATACAAGCAAATATATACTGAAATCATCTTTCTCTATCTGGGGCAGTTATGGAGATGAAGAAACTGAATTAGACACTTTTGCGGGGAACAAGGCATTTGGATCTTCTGAAAAAAAAGAAAAGTAAATCAAGAAGCCAAAAAGATCAACATCTTCCGCGAAAATATATCTGAAACTTATTTGGCATCGAAGAGGTAGTCGAAAAAGTATCTATAGTGACGAAAAGAAACGGTGAAGGCAAGACTATACCAAAAAAGGGTTCAAAAAGTTTATCTCAGGAGTATTTGGATATCAGTTCTAGTGAATAATCCGAGATAAGTAAAAAAACTTTATCTCCCGTCTCCCGTTTAGCCGACCGAATAATTTAGTACCTTCACTAACTAGTGACGCTGAAAAGAATAGCAGATGAGAAGAAAATTCCAAAAAGCTAAAAAATACATAATGGATTATGAAGTTTTCGCTTAGCTCGCAAACGAGAACTGCAAGCGCCCATTATTCGCGCAGATTCTTCGAAGAGATAAAGAAAGATATATTGAGATACGATAAAGACTTTGCGGGAAGACGGGAAGATTGAGATGGATCTAGTAGCCGTTGTGGCAGAAAAAAACTGTGCCTGATACGATAAGTGCAACTGAGGCATAAATTTATTGCCCAAATTGGACTCGCGAATCGAATCGTATCAGACGTAATTTCTTTGGATTTTCCGCGGATTTTCTATTTTCTACACGTTGAACAATATCAAAGTCGCAATTGGAGAAAGTGCGTACTGAATTAGCTCTTGTTCATGCAAGCTTTCTACTATTTTCTGGAACAAAGGGGTCGAAAGGACAATATCGTGAAGAAATCGCTGTTGGATCTAAACATTGGTTTCCCAACTCTGTCTGCCATTCTTTCCCAGTTGGATTTTGGGACCCGAATTTTTCGTCTATATGTGTGCTCAGGAGAGGCTGAACTACCGTTGAAGCCTCAAAGTAAAGCCGACAAGAACACGTTAACGGGTAAATCGGGACTCTAAGCGAATACTTCACCCCCTTCTCTGAGAGCAGTGTTGATTACTCCATCAAGTTAGAAGACTAAACATTTCTAATGATCCAAGTGAAAATTTCCCGCAGCCTCAGCGATTAAAATAAGGAACTAGCCGAATAGTTATAGTCGTCGTCGAAGGGTAGGCCGAGGAAATCTAGAAAGAGTAGATGAAAAAAACATGTAGCCCGACTTGCGTATCTCTCCGAAGATATCAAAGATTACACAAATTGATCGCTCCATGGTTCCGGAATATTTGCGTGGAAAATTAGAGAACTCAGCACTGCAACTATTCTCACGGAAAACTGATTCGGGCTGGAGCCTACGAAGCCTATTTACCAAAGGCTTTTATGATGAATCCGTGAAGATATCGCTCAAAAAGAAATCGAAAATACCTGCAAGCATTTATGATTACACCAGAATCTCCGGCTTGGCCTTTTGCCATCATCTTCACGAGAAAAGCCGGAGGAGACTGCTTTCCATATGGTAACGTACCGTTAACTATCAAATTTAGATCGAAGGCTGGTCTTTTCCCAAGATCTTTACCCAAGATCGAAGAAGTAGTAGTTGAATTGAAGAGAAGCTCCCCTTTAAAAACCTTGGTATATTTGCAGGGTATTCGCAGATCCGCATGAGCACGGAATGAAAAGGGATAACTTATTTCGTCTTCAGCTTTTTAAAATTCAATTTCAAGGAGATTTATTTTAGCTTGAAAAATGCGCCGTCTACATTTCTGCGAGTGATTTATTGAACCTTGAAAATAACCCATTCGCTCGAGGGAACTTCGAAGACATAGTTCTTTTGTGAAACTCGCGAGAGAATCAAGACTAACATCTACGCATATTCTTTGATGCTTTTAGAAAGGTGAAGATCATAAATTGCGCGTTTATGAGTCGAGAATCAAATATTTTGGTCCATTTCTTCGACAAGGATGCAGTCCAAGACAAAAAAGTGAGTATGACAGCCATCCAGTAGTCATTAATACGCCCGTCGTGCTAGTTCCATAGAGCCATACTTTATTAGGCTTTCCTGTAGTTGGAAGTTCTCATTTTTGTTCCATCTATTTTTCGTCATTTTGAATAATCTGTGTACCTTTAGCCAGTTTAAATTGATAAAATTCAACGAAATACGTTTTAATTTCGTAACAATCGCAAGAAATCTTTTGGAGAGAATTTTTAGCACAGGCTTAAATTTTTTCTTTTGTAAACATCCGCTGATGCTCTTCTAAAGACTAGTTAGATCGCGGTCTCCATCACCGCGCTTTCATATAGGAACACATGAAATCGCAAAAACCTAGACCGAAGCTCTTGATATGACGCGGCAAATATAACGAAGGCGGCACCCTACACATCGAAATAAGTATGCAAAGTGCTGATTGAAGTTTTTTTTTGGCACCGATGGTCGATCTTTTCAATTGAGCTGCTGCTGAAATGAGGCACTAGACAGGTCAGGGGAATGTATTTGCCAGTATATTTGAGCACCACCTTCAATATTAGCTCCGGACGTAGCAGTTTACCCATCGTGGACCTCTTTGCGGGTTGGCTAGTCTTCGCCATATTTACTATCCTCATTTGTAATTTTTGATGTTTCTGGAGTCGTATGAGCCCTTGCTTATAGTAACAAGGATAGGACAGACCCCAATGCTTCAAGTGAAGTAAATTAGTTTATTCTCGAAATGTAGCCTGAATAGTGCTGAGAGAAATGAGAGCCGCTTGGTTGGACGATCATGGAAAGGCAAAGTTTCATTCGAGAGGAAGTAGAGCACTGGGCCCAGAAGGGAAATAAAACAAAAATAAAAATACAGTCGGAAAGCTGTGGAGAAATATCATAGATGACCCTTACATGGAAAAATGGGATACTATCTGGAGATGTAAAGTTCTTAGTGGATATAGAGGGGTCAAGGTGTAGGATATTAGGCGCGCAAGAGCAGATCTGGGTTGCACTTTCGTTTAAACTATGGTTGAGGCTGGCTAGATTAAGCAAGAAGCTCCAAATCAGGATTTATATAGAAATTTGGATAGCCAATAATCGAAGGGAAGTGTAATAGAGTGATAGGATATGAAATGGGTTTTCCGGAAAACATCCCTAAAGTTATTGTAAGTAGCGCCTTTGGAATTTGTAGTTGGCACGAGTGACATACTCTGACAACCTGTAAGATGTACATTGGTCCAGGTGGCATGGGATGACAAGACAGATTGCGATTGGTGAAGAGTTGATAAAATATCGCGGTGTGCCACTAATGAGTAAATATTAAAAGTGTACCAATTAGGTCAAAAATTGTGTCAAGAAATTTATGGAAAAGTTGCCGATATCTAGATTGAAACAAGATCTAGATCAGTTAACCAGATCAGGATCTACTTCTGGACGTTGGACCTGACCATGAATTGATCCAACGACCATTCATAAGTTGTGCAAAAGGTCGAGGTTCCTATAATGCAAACTACCTATCAGCACTAGAAGGAATTGGACGTGAGTTGGATAAGATATAGACGAAACAGAATAGTGACCGGCCCGCTAACGGAAAGGAGGAAGGATCATTGAAATATCTATTCATACTTTAAACAAGTTTAACTCTCTAAGCTAAGCTCCTATGGGCTACCTTTGTCTAGGGACGAGGGACAGGCATTGCCAGGCGTTTGATCGAAAAATGTATAATGAAAGCATAGTGTGGCCCTGGGTATGAGGTTACCGTTGGTTTGAATATAGAGTACAGTAGATACAGTAAATTAGTGTAAAGCTATAAGGCCTGTGAAATAACTCGTCATCAAGGAAAGTGAACCTGTGCAATAAAACATCAACATACCCTACAGGATAGACTCGTCGCGATTCTTGAGTTTCTGCTTGTAGCTATTCAAAAGTTCTTGTCAATTCTTAAGGTGCTTCGGGAAGCCGTGAGTTTTCATAACCTCCATACCCCTTCCATTTGGAAAGAAGTTTATTTCTTCCATGCTTTTCTTGTGAGAGAGAAGGGATTCAACTTTTTATTACACTTTTTCATCTTCAAATTGGAGATGAGGCGAGTGTGGAAATTCTCGGTTCACTTCATACTCAAAGAACGGCTTGAAACGGCTAGCGCGGACTGAATTGTGTACTCTTCTGTCAATCATCTGTTCCATAACTTCAGAAAATTCGTCACGCCGCTAATATCTTCTGTCGTTTCAAACGGACCACCATACTTTGGGTTCAGTTTACGTGATTCAGCCACATATTCGAGTGATAAGATCGTTTTTGATAGCCAAACCTTTTCACCAAGTTTGGAAGTAGACATTCTTGTCTTCTTATTTTTATATTTTGCTGTGGATTCATTGGATATTCGGATTTGATTCTTGGCTTTCCTTAAAACCTCTTGCATATTTTTTAAGAAACCTACTGCTGCTGAATTTGGTGATGCTAAGAAATCCAATGGTATTTTTCTTGTTTGTAATCCATAATTGAGAAAGAATGGTGAGAAAATGGTAGCTTTCTTAACAGAGGAGTTGTATGCAACTTCAAAATCTACCTGATAATGATCGCAATCTGATTTGTCGAACTTAGCGAAATAAGGGATCATTTACTATATTTTTCTGTTCATTATATCTAACTATCCATTAATGTGTGGATGTTATGTAGAAAAAGGAAATTTCTTTGTCCCTGGTATAGAAAAAGGGGTTTTCTAAAATTTGTTTGTGTAAAATGGGATCTTGGCCACGTATGACACTAAATAGTAATATGTGGTGTCTATACAAATGATTCTTGATCAGCAGGGAGTTATAAGTAGCATCTATGTTTGGTTTCGTTCGTATTCTGATAATACTAGAAATTCTGTCTACGAATTAAACCTGTCGTTGTCTCCACTTTTCTACTTTGGGAAAGGTGTAATGAAATCCACGGTTATGTAGATCCGTTTTGTATTCGTTGCTTCTAGTGGTTGAAAAATACATGCGGGTCTCTGATTAGTTGCTTCCCTCTCCGCCATTTGGAGGTTCGAACTAACTAGATTCCGTATAATCGTAAAATTTTCCAACGAAACTTAGGTTATATTCCTTTTATCGTTTTGTTATCCTTAGTGTCTGTCCGACAATTTTCCAAATATGACGGCAAAAGTTAGGGCTTTTCCTAATTAATAAAAGTTTCTCCTGCTTTTTTCGGGTCAACCCATACTTTGAATAATAGTGAATCTCGATAAAAACAAAAATTTCGGTATTTTTTTTGTTGAGTATAGTCGCTTGGAGCCCTCTTCGCGGCTTTATTAGTAGATTAGGATCTTTAGACTGTTAGATAAAGTTTGAATTGGCAAGAAACCGCAGGAAATTGATATTGAAAAGTTTTTAGCCCTAATGAATATTATCTCAGTTTAAACGTGTATAGCGTGATTAAAATTGTATGGTTTCGTCAGATTACTCTAGTAAAAGTGTAAAAATGTAGAAAAATTACTGTTATTCTACATTTATGGAGTATCTTTTCTGGTAAATATTTAAGGACCCAATTTTTGTTTCTTTCCGTAATCATTTGTATGACAAAGAGATGTTTCCTTATGCGAGGACAAAATGGGCCTTATATGAGGAAATGTATGTGGAGGATAGACACAACATGTCTCGAGTTAGGCATTTAATGGTGCTCATGCAGAGCTTTACTCTAAAATCCCTTTCTGGCACACGTGTCTTTTCGTTTCTAAATAGAAGAATCACTTGAAGCTTAATGGAAACCTTCGAGTCTTTATACAGGGGTTTGAGGTTCTTAAGATCATCATAGTATTCTGCTAGTTCCACCAACTCAGTTTTTGTGAACAAAATTGTCGAAATTTTGTTGGTTTCTTTGGATTTCTTTGTAATAAGTACTTGGAGCAACGAATTATTTGGTTGATAAGAGGATGGGACATCTTATAGCAACCTTGATAGGACATCAAGAAATATGTTTGATTTTCCCAATGTGGATATTACCTTGAATTCGAAATTAACTAAAATTTACAGCCATCTAACTTGTTTCAGCGACAATTCTTCATTGTTTTTTAGATATTTTGGAGGATATTAATCTGATCGAACATTGATAAAAGTACCGTAAAGGTAAGATCTCTTCGAGTTGACTGAATCTACAATGGCCAAAAGTTCTTCCTTCTGTGACGAGAAGTTTGCTTGGCATTATTAAGATTCATGGCCTCAAAAGGGAACTTTCTTTTATAAATTGATTCTTCCTGTTAAATCAGTGCGCTAATTGGATACTTTAACGCATCTAAGGTGATGTGGATAGGAATTATGGCATATAAATGTATGACAACAGTTGCTCTACAATTCTTTTTGGTTGAGTACTTTAAAAGGCCTCATCTTGGATGCAATTTCATTTAGAATTGACGTTTTCTATCAATTATGTTAGAGTTTTAGCAAGCAGTGAAAAGCAGTTTCAATCTACATAGTAATTAATAAAAAACAAGAAAAGACTGTACTCGTTGCGTTTTTTGGCATCGATCGTTCCATGACTGCACACATCTTATTTGGATAAACAGAAATAAAGTTTCGGTAAATGGTGTGGACTATTTACTCTAACACTATAACCCCCGAAATGTATTTAGATCATTTTCATCACAAATATTCTCTTCCGGGGATTTTAAGTAAAGCCCGAATATGGCCCAAGTGATCTTTACACGTCTTACTAGATATAAATATATCATACGGATGGACGATCTCAGAATTGCCCATCTGCTACTTATAATTTTCATTCATTAAGTCTAGGAAAATAGCTGGGGAATTGGTGAGTCGAAATTCCAGAACAAGAAGTTCAAAATTTCAATATTTTGTTCTGGAGGTGGTGAAAGGAACCTAATCTGTCCTAGTCTTATGATAACGAGATCTAAGTTAAAATATATCAAAGCACTTTGGTCATTGCTGCTGGTCGAGAGTGCCGTAAATTAGTGGTGGGGGATAATGATGTTCACATTAAGCCTAATTGAGACACTAAAAATTAATTCAAATCCCTATTAAATTATCTTTATTGTTCAAAACTAGAATAATGTATCTCTACTGGCTCTTATGTAGTCAAAGTAAGCCTGATTTTAAATGCTGGTTTAGCGATTTTCCGATTTCTGTCATTTTTTTGTTAGAAAATATGCGAAGACATTGCTTCTGTGGATTTGATCCTTCTAGAATTTTATTTCAAATTAGTACTTTTCTCGGAGGCAATTTATTCAAAAATTTCTCGAGAAATACATCAGAAAACGTTTCCGAAACTTTTCTGTACGTCTTTTGAGCACATGTGTGCTCTTGAGTGACCATATTTTATCCTTATAAGTAGGTATGCAAACAACTCAAATTCTGATCTAAATAGCTAACTATGCTATTAATAGATAGAAAGGACTTATTTCGGTATTATAAGCAGCAAAAAATGTATTACTTCACGTTATATTAGATTTTTATCCCGCTACTTTGGTATTTTATTTTCTCTCAATGCACGACTCACAACCTCATTCTAATACTTGCATCAAAACGTACAAGTGGACAGAAAAGCCAGAAAAGCAGAACAGTTCTTTAAAGGCGTTAAACTGTACGCTGTAGACATTAAGCACTTCTTAAAGTACATTTTACCCACAATTGGCCATTTAAGGAAGCTCTTTGGAGTATCTTGGTTTTAGTTGGAATTCTTAGGCATTTAGTCGCGTCAGCAGATCTTGTGCCTGCTATGTATGCGGGAAAACTGGATAATACGCTTCTCGGTGCTGGTTACACCATCAGGATACCGGAACTTAGAGAACCGATGGCCAAGGATTTCAAAGACGCGGCCGTGGTCGTAGAGGGTGTCGTGGTCGTAGCAGATATGGACAATTCCACAATTTTGATCAAAATAATGGCATGTTGAACGATAACAGTCCACAAAAGCAACTAAACCCGAACCCGAATCAACAGCTGTAGCACAGGATCTGGGCATAAACTTGAGTGAAAATGGATGTATAGATCTCAACAACTTCCCTAACCCAAACAACCGCTCCGGTCAACATTATGATCCCATGGCGAAAAAGAAGTACCGCAGCACTTTTGCTAAGGTTAACAAAGGTTAAAAATATTAACCTTTGCAAAATAGGCATGATGCATTTGTTTGAAACCTTGCGAGTCACCAGTTTCTTCATTCTAGCCGCTCTTTTGTTAACCAAGGTCTAATAATCTACGAGAAAGTCCAAGTGACTCCGTTGTCGTCAAAAGTTTTTGTAATGGGCCGAGTAGGGTTGTTACTGGCCCAGTAACTGCCCATAGTAGCATTCCTTACTCTGGAATGCAATGAAAACATCCTATCTGTTAGTTTATTTTCGAAGAAATTTGCTGCCCTTTTGACGATATGAACGGCGAAAGTGTAAACATTTATTTTCTTCTAGATTTGGGTATTCACTTCTCCATTGTGGATAGAAGATAGAAGTCTTAAGTTACTATCAAAATATTTAATTACGAAAATAGGTTCTTAAACCCGAAGTTTCCTCCTGCGAAACCGATGCAAACTTAGATGGCTACAAAGAAACGACTCATCTGGAGTTTTATCACGTCAGAAAGGTAAGTTCAGTAATTTAGGGAGCAGAATTGGACAAATTACACTGTATTCCTTACTCTATGTAGTTTGCGGCATCTCAAGGTTAATTGAAAACTTTAGGTTGCATGGAAGAATGGAATTGACGAACAGGAAATTGAAGTCCATTTAGCTACTTTTCTCTACTGATCACCTTTTCTGACGTCCCTTAATTCGCACAGTCAGACGTAGAAGTCATGATTTGTGCTGGATGCGTTTCAGAAACAGTAAGCAAAGACCCTCTCTTGCTTATTCTGTTACAATTGCTCCATTTTGCATTGTGCACATGAACATTCCAGGGCTAGTTACCCCATCATTTAAAGGAGAGATATATACTCTATCGGAACTGGATGACTAAACCGAAAGTGAGATGTTTTCTACATTAAAAAGTTTCGAATTTGCTCAATACCTTATGGGATATGAGAAACGTTCTGAACTGGAACTATATTTCCCGATACGTGGCATCAAGCTTGACCGCGCTCGAGAGAATTCAGCCAAGATCTTCAGATCTTCTTTCAATTACCACTGACTTGCATTGGATTAAACTCCAAAACATGCAGGCCAAAGCAAAATTTCAGCCAAAAAGATGGTTCAGGAGCATCGAGGTAGAGGCTATTTCCTATTATTTGAATCAATATTGACCGAAAATCTTTCGAAAGAAGCAATTCATCACGGCGAAGCTAACCTTCCGACAAGTCACCGACGACCCCTACTCGACTGCAGCGATAGACTACGAGTACCAGGCGCCTGTCAAACGCGGCATATAAAAGTACGTAAAATGTCGTGCTGAAATGAACCTCCTAGATCATATGTAGTTTTTCTGACTAAAGATACTTTCCAATGAAGGTATAGAGCTTAAGGTAAGATGTGTCGTGCGCAGTGATCAACAGACACTGTTCATAAAATAAGGCCCTGAGAGCACACAACCCATTTTCTTTACTCACGGGGGCATGAAAATGCTCCTCGCATTCTTGGGAAGCAACAATTTTGACCTCGAAAGAGCGTTAATATCAAACTCCAAAATGTATTGCGAAATGGATATTCCGGTGTACATTTCCTACCCCAATGGTTCTAGTGAAAAAGATGCACAGTCCGATATTTTCTGTAAGCTATGTAAGATCATGTACAGATCGCGACAAGTGGGAGACATTTGGGGCTTCGTTATTACAAGAGAAATAATCCATTTGGGCTCACATCTTGATCTTCAAGTATTTTTACTTATCAACCGGGTTCATTATCTCTGCGTTGCCGTCTTCGTGGACGATGTCAGCTTCTTCTCCAATCTGTAGGATATTTGTAACAAAACAAAGCGAATTTTTGGCGAACTTATTCCATATAAAACTTTTTCGAAACTTTAAATCATTTATTGAGAGGTAAAAAAATAGATATATCCTCACATTCTGGTTTCCCAAACAAGACATGTTATGGAACTTCTGGAGCGCTTCGGCTTGGCCCATTTTAAATCCGAATAGACTCATCTACCCATTCGTGCTGGTCTATTGGCACAGATGGTTGCCGCAGAGACGCAAATTTCGATGGCGCAGCGTGGATGTCAGACCGGGTGATTTCCAAACATAGGGATAGGCTTCCGAGCAGGTTTTTTTCGATTCAATATAGACTATTCTTGGCATATATTCTATTTTAGACTAGATGTATCAAGTCAATACGGTCCTGTGTATATAGAGTAGCAGGTCGAGCGAAGATTTCGAATGTCGCGTGGGATGTTCGATAGAGCCTTTGAGACTACTGGAGCTGAAAATACCTACTCCCGCGCTGGTCTAAAACCTAATTGCGGTGGTAAACATGGAGCATTTTACAATACTAAGAATGCAGTTATCTTCAGGTTTGGACCTTTACAGATGGTACCTTCTGTTTAGATTGCCTAGTGTGATGAATAATCTTAACATGCCTTCAGTATGTCCTCAATTTTGAAAAATATTATGGGGGGACTATATTTTGCTTCCAAGTGAATTGTAGTATTTGTCAAGAGGAGTTCACACGGCTGTACTACGTAACAGATGGCTTCAAACTTGAATAAGAAGATATTTTAAAAATAATTGGAACAGCAACGAAGAGGACACGCAAAACGTATAGCGCTGTATAGGAAGGTGTAAGAAAATTTGTAGAAAGATTATGTTTAGTTTTGTTTAAACAGTTCGCTATCATGTATTTGCAGGGTCGCTTATGGTACAGCGAATATATAATGACCGAAGCCAAAGCTTGCTGAATTCTCCACAAAATGACTGTTGGAAAACGCAAGGATGGTTTTGTCGGTGAAGGTATCTTTGGCACTCGACTAACTGATATGGATTCAGACGAAACCTTCAATCTAGCGGTGATTGACACCGGAACATTTGGACTTCAACACCTGATTACTGCCTCGGTTGGATCTGCAGAAGAGCACTATGGGCTGATGAATGCCCTCGTCAACTATATATGGAATAAATATGGGTTAGGATAATAGTTTTTGGGGAAGCTAGCGATAACACGGAGCGATTTTATCAACGTTTTCTATTGTGCTGTACTTGATATGCATGTGCAGTACTGCACAGCTGGGCAATGTTGGGTGAAACTCACTTGATGCACCCTGTACTGTACAGTACGGGTGGGGTGTTGGGATAATTTTGGGATCTCACGTTGAGCGCCCAGAAGTACTTAGATTGATACAATAGTGCACAATTTGATTTTATTTATATTGTAACAGTTAGAGACTGTGAGGAATATGGATTTCTAGTGAATTACTATTTTTTGATCGCATGATGGTCAACGCTACAATTTGTTTTGAGTAAATGCGACGCCATTTCCGCAAGAAGGGTGGATTAGGGGACACGAGGGTATTCAGGAGTACTATTAATATCGCAAAAAATTCAACTGGGCGTGAAGAGACCCACCCACCCATCTCTACCAATCCCTAACTTTATATAACTCGCACCACCACAGCTCGAAGACCATAAGCTTCCAGATTGTACTGTTTCATCACTGCGCTGGACAGCCAAAAGCAGTTTACACGACAATCCGTATTATAAATCTTTTCGGCTGTTCTGGTGCATTATTGATCTCGTCTTTGAATTGTATATATATCTTCTCACTTTTTCAAGATAATTCGTGCCACCAGATACGAGACCGCAATTAGTGGCCAGAAATTAGTACTTGAAACGCACAACGTTGATTGAAGAGCCAAGTACCGAAGTTGGAAGGTACATTCGAGATTGTCCGTTGGATATCCTCAACAACTCCCTTTTATCTTAAGCTGCTAATTAGATATCAAAAAATACCTCATTACCTTCAAAATAAGTTGAAGCTATGCTACGGAGTCTTCTTCTGGCACCTGAAATGATATTGAACAGATCCTTCTTTTCCTCGCCGCTATTTCTGACGACTGTCCTTTGTGACGTTGCTATAATTTATGCTTTCGGGGAAGTTTCCGAGGGTATTATACGGCTCAAGGTAAATTTCAAATCTATCAATTGTGTCGCATATTTGGTTTATTGACTTAATGTATTGCCCTCCTCAAGCTATTATCGATGGAATATATGTATTGCAGAAGTAGTGGAAGGATTCAGTTATCTCCCAGAGAAGCGACAAATGGGTCACGTGGAAGAATCCTTCTGGTTCCTCCATCCTGATCAATGTTGAGCGAACTACACAGCAAGTCCAAGCCTTTTCACTTCAAGGAAAATTCACGTATTCTGAAGCAACAGGTGCCATGAAAAGTAATATCGAACACCATACCAGCTATATCTTGTTCCCCAAATAAATAGGTAATAAAATGTGACATACGAGGATACAGACCGAGAAGATTTTCGTAAAGCAAATTACGTCTTACAACTTTTGAAGGATAATCGTTTCAATTATGATTTTGATCGATCCATTGAACTCTGTCTTAGGGACTAAAACATTTGTGAAGATCGGGACAAGAATAGTACTACTAAAAAGGCGGACTAATAACTTGTCAATACCTTGGATGGTAAAACACACAACTTTTTCTCCAATAATACGAAATGGAGACCTTTAATTTGATTTTTAGTGGGCCTGCTAAATAGACTCAACCCAGCACTGGCTAGATCGATGCCCTCGACAACAGAAGGGAAGGAAGAAACTTTATACAATAATACCGATGGTTCAATGAAATTTCAAGACTTGGAAGGGATTGTGGTCAAATTGTACAGCAGCAATTCCCAATAGCTGCCAATCTACAGAAAGATGAACATTATGAGGATAGAAAAGGTAATGGATGAGCATGAAATGCATTCAAATTCATAAAGGTCACAAAAATGATCACCACGGTTGAGGATCTTTCTTCCCCAATGTCCGCCGCATTTCTGTTTCGAATTCCAAAAATTTCCAAGTCGGGGAAATTTAAGATTTCCGCGACATGAAATTTACGACTTAAACACAGTAATTTTGCAAAAAAATGCTGTCTACCGGGTGATTACCGTAGCCTCTGTTTCCCTCATCTTCCGGAACTCGCGAAATCTTCTACAGCTCCGTGCACCCTGCTCCTCATACTCCTTATTCAATTTTCCCCTGCCAACTTGCACCGAAATAAAACAAGAAGCTAGCAAACTTGTCAACTACAAACTCTCCGGTTGTGGACAATACACCTCTTCAACATGATATATCTACCGTTACGATTTCTTCAGAAGCCCCAAATATTGATAAGAATATGGCTGCTGCATTCGTTACCGATTTTAAAGTAGGTCTCATTGAAGACGGTATGGATTCGGCACTTTAACAACCAGCTGATACGCTAAAGAATACCCATAAAGCTCACTTTGCTCTAAAATAACGATTTTGAATCAATTTTAAGCCCAAACTCTAAATTTGGTAATGATATCAATAATTTAGTATGCAAAATTGTGCAAAAAAGCTTCGGGGTTGAAAATGATCTTTAAATTGTTGATAAAAGACATGACTCCGGTTTTAGTCTCTCCTGCATAGCAAATAGAATTCTTAACCAGCCTAAAAGTGATAAAACATTTTCCCAGACTAGTCTTGGTATAGAAAAAGTTATGCGGCGGCAACGTATAAACTAATATTTGATAAGGAGGGTGATATCAAGAGTGGAGAGCTTATCATATCGAGTACTACAAGCCTGGCTACTGTTCCAACTTCAAATTGGAATTCTTTTGAAGCTTTCGTATTTTTCCATCTTCCTCATGTCCTTGCAGACACAAGAATGGAGATTACCAGAAGCAAGCTTACGGAATCTCGAACAACGGCGAAGCTCGACACTAGGCTTACCAATCCATGTAATATTTATATCGCTCCCCTTTTCAGTGATGAGACCCTTAGGCCTACGCCTATACAGAGTCTGACCGGCTGTATTACGAGAACAGATATATCGTCTATGAATCCGGATGCAAGACCTCATGAACGCGAGGGAGATGCTCTGGAACGAAAACGAAAGTTTGGAGAGTTTCAGTCTCTTTAAGGGACAAGCCTTTCCAGGTATGAATCATCTAAGCAAGGTGATCCAGAAGCCTTTGTATACTGTGCCCAGTGATAGAGCTTCATCATGTACGCTTTCTGCTTTATGAAAACTCATATAAATCTGCAATCTTTGACAACAAGGGCAGTGCAGAGTGATGCGCAGCGAAAAGGAGGCGTAGATGATGAAATTGACCCCGAATCATACTCTGCTTGGAAAAGAAGGTGTAAAAGACAGGAGGTTAACATTGTCGGAATCGAAACTTTGTCGTCTGCTTTACGCCTATGCTCTGAAGATTTTTCCCGAGATACGTAAGGGAAAATATCATGATAATTACAGATTTGAGGCGGCAGAAGCGAAGGGGAGGTCAACTCTGGCACGTCTATTAGCGATTTAATAGGCAAAGAGCGGGGAAAGATACGAGGCCAACGATATTGAGAGTTAAATATGAGCACGGATAGCAAGAGATCTATTCATGGGCATATCCAAACGACCTCGTGTGTCACCTTCAAACTCTGCAAAGACTGCTCCGAGCCATCATAAAGTAAAAGTCGTGTAGCTTCAGCGCAATCTCACCTCGACTACAACGCATCTCGGGATTCCTCCGTCGTCGCTTCTGTACATCTTGCTCCATATGCCGTGTGTCTTTTACATGAACTACGGGAAATCAATAATTCCATTCTCTTCTGCAGTATCAAGGATGTGTAAGTAGGTAATGTCACTAGTATCAATAATATAGTTATGCAGCTTACATGCTATCATCAAGGTCAGACTATCCTCTGCCAATCAGAATCGGGCTTGAGACCATAAAATCCTGAAACGAGAAAAGAACGTTCCCGGATACTGTTCAACTGCTATACAACATGATGACAGATAGAAATTGAATGCGTCTTGTATCTCGTGCAGGCCAAGCCCTTAAAATGGGGTCAAAATATAATGCCCATTGACCTAAGTATGTTCAGGAGCAATGTGGACCCTACCGGGAAGCTTTCCTTCGTCCCGTATTCATTGTATCTCAGTAGACTGAGAAAAGGTAGAATTGTGAGTCCCTCCAGCATGTCGAGCTAAAAAAAACATGAACTTGTAGTCGGCACTGACGGATGCTTGAATGCACAACACAAAGAAGCCCTTACAACTATATTACTTTCTGGGATCCGGCGTATCATTCAGTCGGGGCTGTGTTATGGTAATAGCTATACCGTCCAAAGCTGCCATTATTCCCTATAATGGTGCGCGTATAAGTTCAAAAAATGCTTGAGACGCGTGAAATTATTCTTCTTCGGTAGTGGGAAACTTAATATAAGGGAGAACATCGTTTAATGACTTTAGTTTTTCTTCGAATATCGCAAAATTTTTCGATATGGCCACAATTCAAGGCCACCTGACATCGAGGTATCTGGCCCCAGCTAATATCCACAAATCTATGCAAATCATTCTTACAACATGCTCAGTTGCTCTCGGGCAATTCATTTCTTTCTGTCTTCTTTGGAGAGTAATATTAAGAATGCATACGTTTTTTGGTTGCAAAAAGTCGACGCGATAAGGTCGTCTGATTAGTTCTTCCCCTACCTCATCTATAAGTTCTTTTGAGATCATTTTCCTTGTTAATTTTCATTTTTCTTCCCCTTTGCATGTCTTTATTATCAACAGATGCCGAGATGGCTGTCAAAAGAAGATGGGGTGACATATGCGTCATAATTCCAGCTTTCCTGCTCCTCTGTATGATGTGACGGAAGGCAGCCGATCGACGAATGATTGAAGGTCTCTTGATTCTTTTTTCTTGCTTCAGAGAATTGCGAACGGTTGGAAATGTACACAATGTAACTGGTATGAAAGTTTTTAACTTTCCAATTTCAAGACTTCACAAAGTTATATATCGACCCTTATACTCCCATTCTCGTGATGTCGTGACATCATTCTATTCTTTCCACTGATTCATTACCGCTTTGAGTGGTTTCATTACCACTTTGCGTGAATTTACGCAGCTCAAGGAGGCAACACAAGAAGTGATGAAGCGGGCTGCGCATGCGTGATACACGTGGGATTAAACTTCTGAAAAGCGTTACGGTCGTAATCCGAAGCATGTCAAAAAGAATTCTGGAAAAAAATCCTACTATACCATCATTTAGATCACGAAATTATTGTTACAATGGAATTATTGGATGCAATATACGAAGAAAGTCGACAACGAAATGAGTAACACAAAGTATCGCGCTCCATGGAACCCCGCATACAGATGAAAAGCTGGAGCGATTCGAGACCACCTTCATCAGCGAATGAAAAATTGGCGACTCAGCGGTTCAAATTACGTCTGAATTGGTTTTAGATTTGGAGAAAGAAATAGTTGTTAGTTCCTCAGATAATTCCAGAAATGAAAAAAACAAAATTGAAGAGCCTGACGAGGTCCGCCTATTTGAATATCTGACTTTAACTGCTGACAAGGATGGCCAAAAATATGAAGAAAGTGATAAGGAATGGTACACGAACTTCTTGTTCGCCGTTGTACAACCAGAACTATTTTCCCCCTGCCATAATACAAAATTGACATGAAATGAGCAGTATATTAAACAAAGCGGTAAGGAAACTCGCCTCTACCTCGACGCCTGCCAAGACACGCAGAACCTCATTGAAAAGCTCACCCGATGCATAAAGAACCTATTTATATTGATGAAGTGGATTTCACCCACATACGCGTTACAATAATCTACAGTGAATACAGCGTATCCCGCTTTCACGGATTCTGTATCGACATTGGTGCACCAAAATCTGTTGTTGGTTACAAGGAGCTGCGACCCATTTTAGGGTACCATAAATTAGAAATGCCGAATCTACTGAACCCATGTTTTGTCAAAATACTCAGCTTTGCAGAAAAGAGCTTCGATTCACTTTGCCACCCAAGTTACTTTACCACTCGCAAAACCACCTGGTATCCCGCCCATCCAGGTAAATCTTGATTTTTCCCGTGCATATATTACTAAACTACTAGGGATGAAAATTCTATATCAGGAATCCTTGACTGCCGATACTGGGGCATATAGACTGAATAAGAGTTATAAATTCTTCCGGGCTTATGGGACAATAGAATACGCCGATGAATTGTTTGTACCGCTACGCCCCGCCAGGAGGGCCTATTTATTCGCCGAAGTGCTCCTCCTGAGAACTTCCTTTTCCGTAGAACTCAGCTTTTGAAACTGCACAAAGATTTTTTCCATCCTTCTACCTAGAAGATATTCAAGCTGCTGAAAAGGGCGCGACCAAAAGTAGCAAGTCCAGACGCCCTTTCATGTTTGGAGGACATTAACAGAATGTGTGATCCATGTCAGAGGATACGGTACGCTCCGACCTGCTTCCGAGTATCCCTCGGTTGAGATAACAATGAGTTCAACGAATGACTACTATTAGGTGTATTATATATCGAGCTCTGATCTATATTAAATATTTTGGACAAAGGGAACCAGCTTTTAGCCGCTCATTCCCGAAAGATATGTCGAAAACTATATAGAAAACTATTTCGGTATGTTGGGCAGCTAACCACCCAGGGCTCCACCAACATACGGAATCATATGTTGGTTGGCAAACTTTGGCCCTCTGTTTGTGACCATGAGTGCACTCTTCAATTTTAAAGTCGAAAGGACTGGTATTGAAGCACATTCAAGTCTACGAATCGCCGAGAGATATAATAAACCACTTCGGAGTACTTATGCAAAGATTAAGGAACAAGAACCGAGTAAGTAATCGTAATTTGCCTTGTAATTGGCTTATTAGGCTATGAATGGCACCTTAGGTCCTGGAGGTATTGTACTCTTAGCACTTTTATTCGGAGAATTCCCAAGAATTAGCACCCGCTCTGAAGGTCCTGAAAACATTGCAATCCTACCTAGCAGAAAAGAGCTCGCAAGCTCCCCTAGAAAGGATATGGAGAATAATATGGCAAATATGCATGTAAATGTAGCAATCGGAAGCTCAAAACACCATCAGTCAACGTCATTAACAATGACGGGGACCAAGTCTTGATTTGGACGGAGAAGCTCGTAGAAGATCGCGTTGGAGAATGGGTAAGGCCATTCAAAGTTATGGAGGTTGACATTAATGAGAAACTCATCTTCATCCAAGATTACCGTATTGGCGCGTCACTCCCTTTTAAAGTGGGCCAAGTGCAGCAATATTACGCTCCAGACTCTTTCAAAACTCATTTTTCACGGAGCTCTGGTATGGCCCACATATCTCTTCAAAGCCGAGATAAAGTCCTGCTCATATCACGTAATCTATCTACAAAACAGTTCCTAGAGACAGATCAGAAGCAATGACGATGTAAAAGAAAAAGGAAATCAAAAATTTACTTTCCCGAGGCAAATTTGAAGTCATTATGAAAATAATTTCCCTCTTGATGGGAACTTATTTCCCGTAATGTTCTTGCTGACAATCAAATCGACTGATGACTGTATTAAAAATCAAGGTTAGGTATATCGTCTAGGGATGCCTAGATCGACTAGAAAATATAGTAGACTACTCAACGTCTACTCCCAGCCGCAGTATAATTGGATACCCTTACGTCTTGCAGCGATGAACAATTTTCACATCTGTACCTCAAAATTTCGACAGGTCTTCCTTCAGTCAATCAAACCGGTAACACAAGAATTTTTTATCACCAATCAAGGGCTTTAATTTAAGATTAACCAATTGAAATGTATGTAACTCCAAAAGCAACTCGATGAATTGTGTGAATCGGGTGATATTTGGCATGGTACTTTGTAAAAGTACAACTTACCGATCTAAAAATTAACATACTCCGATCTAATCTGGCTATATACATACTTATAAGTAAGGGGACTCTAAAGAGATTATTAGGTGAATAGGTAGATTTCCTTTTAATAGCAGGCGATGAGTCATTCAAGAAACTGTGCTGAATAACTCATGAGAAGTTATATATTGTAAAAGAGCAATAACCTATATGCAATTTGACTGGTTTCAACTTACACAAAACCACTGATACATCTATCGTACAGGAAGTTGGAGAAACGTACCTCAGACGTAATATTTCATCTATTCCGATTTATGAAAATGAAAATAGCTTGGCTTTCAAACACCAGATCGGACTGCCTGCTCGAAATATCGCAGCTGGTCCAAGTTAACGAGTCTATATTTCACTCGGATCGCAATCAGATCATTAGGCAACTTAATCGGTCCATTCTATATGTAAAGCAGAACATGGTCCATCTAGAACTGCTCAGGCTCGATTGCAACAGCCTGAGGGTAATTGTTTATTCAGACTCCTCGTTCGCCAGTAATTCTGATTTATAATTACATATTTTTCACATTTTTCTAATTTTTAGAGGACACAGGAGCTAAAGTACCCATATATTTAAAGTCACGTAAGTCTCGTGGAGTTGCAATATATGCGATGATCGGCTAAGTACCTTCCAGTGACGTCTTCGACGTCGCAGCCACGCTTTCGGGTGAGATGAGTATCATGATGGGACGAAAAATACCCATAAAACTATTTAGAGATAGCAAATCATTCTTCAATGTCGTTCATAAAGGGCCAGGAACTTCGGAGAAAAGGGTGATGTTGGAAACTGTGGCCGTGAGACAAGGGTTTAAAGATGGAACGATACCGGATATCTGTTTGGTGAGAAGCTCTTATAAAATAGCACGTGGTCTTACCAAGCCATGAGTGAAGGCTGACTACGCAATGTAGTCACTACTGGACTCCTTGATATAAACTCAGAGCAATGTGTTTTTAAGAAACCATTGGAGACAAAAGTTCAAAGGGGACTTGTCTTATGGTGTTCTTTACTTACGAAAACAATGCAGCCCGCGCACCTCGGCCTTATTTCATTGGTCTTTTCTCCAAGCCACCCGTAATTAATTTTTTCGATGCATCGATGAAAACGCAATGATCAACCGTTTTCCTAGCACAAAACCCCACTACGAATATACCGATCTCAAAATTAGAGAGCTAAGAAAACTTGTTCAACTGTAAGTCATCATTCATGACTTTACGCAAGTTTTAGTGGGGTATGATTTTGTGAATGACTCTCTGCGTATTGCTAATCGGAAGTAAAAACCTTCAACTTTTTCAAGCTCTCCAATTAAGAGCCTTCCTATTTCTTCACTGAAGAACTCGGCAAAGTTATTGTATACCGAGGCAGATAGGAAACTACCCTTCCTTTTTGTCCAACGACTTTCATGCCACTATCAGTGTAGTATTATTTGGTAATGCTACTATTGCACGTGAACCAGGACCATACTTGGCTAGTTAAAAGCCGGGTTCTCAAGATACTTGGACCGAAATTAGTTATATTTAACGATAACAACTCGCCAGTAGTTGGATTTTGTGATTTCGACAATTGGTGCATCTGGAAGCCCAATGATATCGGCAATGGTTTTTGCAGTAGAAGTCTCAGCCCGAACTTGAAGCGACAAGATCCTGTATCTCCTCGAAGAAAAGGAGTGTAAAAGCACAACATGCACCAATGAGACGTCATTCTGAGCACTTAGCACCCTTCTGAAACGGCCGCCTTTTTATCCGCGAGTCGTCATCAACCATAATTTTCTCAATACTAGACTGCTGTCCGACACTTTAGGCGTTCTCCGGCTTTGGCGCCCCTAAGCCCACACGTTTAGAAACTGCGGATTCACTAATAGATCTAGTCCGTGTACACAAAGCATGGGGACGCTAGGTCGATTGTAATTCGATGAAAACAACGTCGTCACTCATGGTCAAAACAGTCGCGATTCACAAATGGAAGGAACGCAGAGAATGAGGAGTGCAATGTGTAACTTCAGTGCACGTACAGTATGAATGTACTTTACTTGATACAAGTGCAGTACTACATAATTTTGGGTCACTATCACTTAGTGTATGCTGTACTGTACAGTACAGGGGGGTTGAGATACTTTTAGGAGCTCTTGCTGTGGGCCCCAAAGTGCTTAGATTAATACAGCAGTGCACAATTTGATTTGATTTATTTCCTCACAGTTATTAACTGTAAGAAATATGAGATTTTCTATTGAATTACTATTTTAGTTGATGGCATGGTTACCAACGCTACGATCTGTTTCGAATAAATCTAGCACTCTTCCTGCAATAATTGTGGATTAGGTGAAACGAGGGTATTCATGAGTACTAGTGATATCAATACCACTTTAACCCGGCGCGAAAAGACCCAATTATCCCTCTCTACTAATCTCTAACTTTCCATCTCTCACACCACCACAGACTCACGACCACGCGCTTCCAAATTATACTGATTCATTGCTGGGCTGGACAACCAACAGCGGTTCATGTGACAAAATTGGCACTAATTTCGAAGGTCCTTGAGTGTTAAAAAGTTGGGCGTACTCGGACCAACGTTATAATTACCGAAATGTTTGTTTTGATCGATCTTCACTACTGAAAATAGAAGAAAATAAATTTTTACTTTAAAAATCAGCCTTATCCCTTGTACGCGAATGAGGACAATGATCCGATAGACACTAGGTTACAGTAGTATTGTAGCGCAAACATAGTATGCATGCAGTGTTACCCAGTTATTTACAGAAATGGCTGCCTATAATGCTATTACATAAATTCATTTAAAAACGCCAAATAATTCGGAATATATTTCATCTTTATCAGATTTGATAATAATAATTTAAAAGATTTATTAAAATGAAGAGTCCTAAGTAAATCTGAAGGGTGTTGGTGAATTTCAAAACATGACGTGTTTATATGGAAACCACTCGATAACTGTTCAGTAACTCTATCTTCAAACATATACAGTTGCCTTGAACAAATCTACCTGTACCTCAATTTCCCTCAGACATTTCCATTTAACTTCCCGTATTATTCTGCCCTAATTATGACAACTTTCACCTCCAGTCAAACTGCAAGAGCTGTTCTTCTACTTTCCGATGCTGCAGTTGAAAGACCAGTCGAACTTCAGGAATATGTTTCCTCTCCTGATGATGCCGATTTTTCTGATGAAGACTCGGGTAGTGGTGCCCCTACTTTTGATCAATTCTACCATAAAAGTGGCTCTCAGTCGATTTATTCAAATGATAGACTTCGATACAGCTCAATACCCGACTATTTGGCAGACTTTCGAGAAGGACATCAAGGAACGGTATAATAGCGATCGGTATCGCATGTGTGCTCATAAGCATAAAGATGTTTCATTAATGACTCTAGTTATTCTAAAGATCGGTGGGCAGTGGTGCGTTCTTGTAAAGATGTTTGGCCTGAAAGGATCCTCCTTCGAGTACATGATCATGCAGTTCATTGATATCTTTTCTGAACCTATGTATGAACATTTCGTCGAGTATCAGGCAAAGAAGTGGACAATGACCTAAATATCACGGAATAATTCTCTGTTTCAAAACTAGCCGATGGCTCGCTACGCAGCTGATGTGACATTACTACCAAGCTTTCGTCTAAGTAGAAGTATAGAAGAAGGTAAACTTTATTTCAGTGGAAAGCACAAGCTCTAGGGTTACAAGACGGAAGTATCCATCTTGCTATGTGGCTTTGCAATTTGAGGCAGTGCAGATGACCTGGAGTCCGTTTCATATCTCACTATTTTCCAATCTATGAATTTTTTTCATCAAAAGCAGTTGATTAAATAAGATTGCGAGCAGCAGTGAATTGAAGATAATGTACTTTTGCATGGAGATTACCCCAGGCCATGGGCAGTGTTAATATACAATGGATACTATGGGGCCCGCGATTTCTGTAGAGTCATTTATACCAAGAAAAAGACGATAGATGGAATCCTAATACACCCAGACATGGTTTTGAATCCTCACATTTCATGAGATCGCATTATCGTCGAAAATTTCTTTGGAAGGATGAATGGTTTGTGGACTGTGATTTCGTCCAAGAGGAGGTGGGCAGAAACTCTGTACGAGAAACTATTTAGGCTTTTTTTTGCTCTCACGAACTGTCATATCTTCAACGACCCGCTCTGCGCAGAAGACAGCAAACTTTTCAAGAAAATCAAGAATCGATAGTACCACATCGGCAATAATCAAATTGAAAAACGTCGGCAGATTCAAAAGAAGTACGGGCAAAAGCGTCGTCGCCTTATTGACATTCAATTTTGTCGGGCATCCCTCTCTGAAACAAAGGACCATTAGAACTTCTCTGAATTCATCTATTCGTTGTTTATTTAGTGAATTTACACTTGAATTAAACTTTCCATGCTTTTTGTTTCTAAAAAAGAGCATAAATATCTCGCCAGCAATGTAGTTTTTATCTGTATCCTGGTTCTTTACCTTCAACATTACCTAACTGTTTACTGTAAATAAAAGATACACTTAACTGTTTCGTTTGTTATCAAATGCTAGGCTTTATACAGCTATTACATGTGGCACTATTTTGGAAAAAATTTTCTAGAGAGCCTCCCGTGAGGTCACCGGCATATTTCTTCCCTGAAGAGCGAGGTTCTCTTTTAGCTTTTTTATGGAATGGGAGCTATACCCATCGCTAAGCAATGTGTAATTTTCGACTTACAAACTAGCTAGTGTTTTAGCGCCAACTACCAATGGCAGAAAGCTTCAGGTATAGGTACGGCTACCTAGGAGGGGGATGGTTGATCAGCTCCGCCCCACCAGGAATCGGTCTAACGCATATAATATAGCGCATGATTATATAGACAATTAATTTATAATATAATTTCTTTTTAAAGAACGAGGTTCTTCCAGTGACTTGTAACGTGTACAATGAGTAAATAAATTGATTTTATTCCTGGATATGAAACTAATCTTTTATTTGTTGTAACTATCATTAAAATTTTTAATATGGATGTGTTTCTGTAACTATGTACACATACACAAATGTACCATTTCTAATGTCAGTCTCGAAACGACTTACTGTACGCGTGAAATATTCCGTTTGTGCAGAAAGATCAGCCCGTTATCGAAAAAATCGAGTATTTACGCAAGTACAGCATCTTTGCACAAGAACGCAGTAACTGCGGTTGCGACCTAGTACATTATTTTTTGGAAAGCGCTGTTCTTGACAATGTTTACTAACCTTGCTACGGTTGAGAGGTCCGTGCTAAATTTTTATATAATCACCCTCCTCTTGTGGTTCCGAGTAAAAGTCAATGTGCAACCACCGGAGCAGTACCATCTTCTATTCCCTAGACAATTCAGTCAGCTTCTCCTCCACCCTCATTGTAATATTGGACTTATACTCTAAGCATTCTCCTCGTCACTGGAGGCTCGGAAATCGGACTTTAACCATTCCCCGGTTCAACTAACCTTCGCACTTGCATGTTAGTCCCTAAAATTCTCATTTGCACATCAATCCACCTGTTCCTCCTATTCTTTGTTGAAAACACGGACCGCGACACTCTTGTCATCATCAAAAAAAATCTTACGGTATTAGTATCGAGAGGTCTATTTAGGTCTGAAGTGGAAAAAAAACCCAAATTTTTTCAACTTTTCCCATTTACTCACACCCACCGCATAGGGGCTAGATGTGACGATTCTCAGCTGTCACTCCACGCCATGTCTCAAAGTGACAGATGGATTTTTTTCCGAACTGACCAAAGCTGAGGGCTAGAAGAGGGATGATATGCGGGACCAAGTCATGCGGAAGAATTGCGTTCAACCTGTCGCTATTGATATCTGCGGAAAAGCCGGATCAGCAGGATTTCAGTCTCCTCATTTCCTGTGCAGCTTCAAAGCTGATCGTCGAGGGAGTAGTCCACTCTCTCAATTACAGAATCTCAAGACAATGGTCGCGGCGTTTGTTCCACATAACTGTAGTACCTCCATCATGCTGAATCAGTGAAAACTGCGCACATACCCCATCATCTTAACCCCGGACGTGATTCATGCGTAAGGATCTCAGAAATGAAGTAAAATTTTTCTTTTTCACGAAACCCTTTAGTTTCGTAGACACTACAAAAACGGCTGACCACAAAAAATCAGAAGTTCATGCATTAGCAAATTATGCTTAGCAACAACCAAGCATTATAGCTGTTGGTCAACTCTCTACACCTTTCCAGCCACTTCCGGGTCCGATTCCCCATAAGCACTCAAATCAGTCGTTCCTCCCTGCTAGTAGTTGCTGTAGTTTCTCCATAGTGACCTGCTTGACAACGTTTTTCTTCTCAATTACAACTATGCAAACACTTTAAAATACAGCATGATCCTTTACAGAATTAGAAACATGTATTCTTCAGTATCTTAGAGTACTGAATTTTGGCGCATTACCTATGTTGAATAATAGGTCCGTCAGGCAGTTAGTAATTGCATGAGGACTTGGTTTTCGCATATTTACTGAGTCTTTTCGGACTTAAACCATGATCATACGTTGTCGTTTGTTGAAATACGCATTTATCGAGGCAAATTGAGAATGACCACAGTTTTCTATTAAAATCACATCATTACTCACTTCGCGATTCAATTTACAATTAAACATGAACTAAAGCACTCACTACGACTCAGTATCCTCACCTCCATCGTGTCCCGGAACGCTCCCCGAACACCTCCTCTAGCGATACTGGACATCCATTAGCCGCGCCCGCTTCGCCGTGTACTTCGCCTGCGCCCAAGCACTCTCGGTGTGAATGTTTTCGCCTATTGTATAAAGCCTTTTCTTTACCTAATTATAAATTTGTGGTTATTTGCTCGCAAAGGAGACCTGCCTATGCTTTATTTTTTCATTGACAAGCAAAATTTAAACAAGAACATATACATAGGCTATCCCCATCTATACCTACTTGCTATGATATCCCATAAAAAGCACATTCTTCCAATGTTGTTTTCTATTATAAATCTGTCCGACACAATGAGCTGATTCTCGCGCTCTTCTTCTCCTGTCAAAGTAATTTTTCGAGTTTTCTTACTCAATTACCTTATGCCATAGGATATCACGAGGATAAACATCAAAATAATACTTGCACATTGTTTGTTTTTTAGAAATATATGATTTCACCAATCTCTCAAATGTGGACCTCTTGGTTCCAAAAATTCGACCCAAAAGTCCAACGCTCCACTGTGTTGAAAAACAATCATCAATAAAAACGGACAATCTTTTCCCGTGTATTTGCTTCGCATCCCTCTCCTCATTTCGTAAAAATAGTCAATATTTGCAGTGAATTTGTTTCAAATGGTTTAAAATTGCCGGGAATTGTAGTTGTCCATGTCACAAGTGGCTTTGGAACCTCCTGCAGTGTAAAAAGAATCCCAAAGCGGACTGTAGCTGTCATTTTTTTCATCAGAATCCGTGCGACCAGGGTTAGTTCTAAAGTCATCCATCTCCAGTGGCCATTATGTATCTTTCTCTGTTAAGAGAGCCAATGTGGCTTGTGCATTGCACTTTCTAGAAGCAGCCATTTTCGATAGAGGGAAGGGGTACGGTGAGTACTGCGATCGAGGTAGTGTTCTGGCTTTGGTAAACTTAGAAAATTCGATCTGGGGGCAATAATTCTAATTTGCGCCCCTGGGAGTCAAGTGCAAAACTTCGTTTGTTTCTAAAGATAGAATGAGACAGATCAGTTTCGTAGTTCTTGGGACATTGCGGAATTGACACTTTAATTTCCTTTTTGGTGCGGTCATTCTTAATTTACTGTGTTCTCCGTAACTTACTGCTTCAATAATGGGCGATGATTTTTAAAATACAATTGGCATTGTTTTAAAATTGGCGAGCAAATACGAATTTACTCGTATCATACAGAAATATACCATGTTTACTAAAGTTAAATTCATTAATAACTGCTTGAAAGCTGCACAACTGCTCGAAAAGCTACTTTATTCCACCATAGACCCTGACAAATTTTATCAAAACTTCTGGATTTCACTACAAAGAGAATGCAGTTATGCGATTACATTTGACCTTGCGAGTTTTTGGGAATTAGCAAAGGGTTTTTTACCCGGGGCAGCAGTTCAACGTGCGCATAAAACGGTTATGCGCATATGACGCGATGCAAATAACGGGGGCCACTGCACAATAACGTATGTTGACTTGGTTCCAATAGAATAAGTAATGAGTACTTTACTGTAAACATCGTCTCTCTCAATATCGTATTCAGACAGTACAGTATTGTACTTTATAGAAATCCGCCGTAACGCTGTTTTGCATACACCTGCTGCGGCATTCCTCACGGCCCGTCCGTCTGTGGTCACCAACACATACGATGATGTGTGGTCAGTGATGCTGCGGTGCCACTTAGGAGTCCCCGTCTTCGACGAAACGCCCCCGCTCCTTTGCGCGGAATGCAAGGCGCCTATGGAACACTTCGGCGACCATGCCGCTGACTTGTGTAACAAAGGTCTCGGTTGGAAGAACCGCCACGATGCAGTGGTATAACTGTTCGGCAAAGACTTGTTCAAAGCCACTAGAGCTAGCGTCCACTACGATGTTCCGAACTTACTTCCCGGAATGGACGCCCGACCTGCTGACATACTCATCCACCCGACTACTCCGGAAAACCCTACGCCCCCTCTCCCGGTTGCGTATAACATCACAGTCTCCTTACCTTTCCAGCAGTGCTTCCTATCCAAGGGAGCCCGGGAAGCGCGCGCTGCCGCCAATGCGGCAGAACGACGGAAACTGAGGGACTATGCGACCAAACTCGCCGCCATTCCTGGCCGTGCTTCACCGGAGCGCCCGCTTGTCGGCTTGCAGTTTCTCCCGCTAGTCTTTGATTCCCTGGGATGCCCCATGCGATGCTCATCAGAGACCACATGCAAGGTGGTCGACGAGTATGCGGCCGCTATGGCGGTCCGTATCGGAAGCTTTATGGCGAAGGTATCCTGTCGACTTTATCAAAAGCTTGGCAATGCCATTTGGTCAACGTGTGCAGCTTCAGCGATTGGTCGTAGCCCGCAACATGCAGAAGTTTGCCTCCTGCTCCACAGCTAGACAATCTTAGTGGCCCTTTACAAGTATGGAAGTAAAGATGATTATACCGTAGGAGCAATGATGGTGTACAGTAGTTGAACCGCTCAATCTTCTCTTTTGATTGTCCAGTTGACGCAGTTCTTGGACGCATTCTCGACGCCAGCCTCGAATTAAAGACTGTCAAAAAAGGACCACTTTTGAGACCCCATCGTTCTTAACAATTGTGTCAACCTTTATGTCGGCACCGCATTTTGCAGTTTGAAATATGCACATTGCAAACCGAGCGAGTCAATGTAGAAAAATGGAAATGCTGTCATACGGGGCGACGCTGTTGTCACAAAGCGCCCGCATCAACCATGAAGCAGCGAGAGGGTACGTATGACGTTTTTGCGCACAGGATGTTGCCGCGCTGGCAAACTGCAGTTGGCAGTGTGCAACGCTTTGCATAAACGCCATAATCTGCGTCTGGATTGCTTGACCTCTCAATAGCTCAGCTGCAGTGTCGTAGATATATATGATAGCACTTTTGTATGTCGTCAAGCATGTTGTCTCCAACCGTGTCACGATGTACCGTATTTATCCCAACTTTCGATCCGGCTGCTATATTTATAACCAAGACGGACTGAGTCACAGCCGGGTTTGGAGCTCATTTCTGACGCCCCTGCACAAGCTCAGGCTATGATTCATGAAATACAGTATCCTATTGTGTCTTTCTTTGTTATATATACACTTTGCGTTGATTTCGGCTAACATGCTGTCCCACTGATGAGATAAACCCTAAGGTGCATATTTGATACAAAGTTTCAACGCCACGTAGTCTGAAAAAATCCGTCCGTCGCATCAAAGGCAGCGCTGCAGTTGCGACATTTCCTCATTTCATCCGCCTTGCCCAAGTTGCATCCGTGGTCAAATAGGTTGAAGCAAAATGACAGCTGGGAGGAGGTCACAATCATAACCCCGACTTTGATCTTGTCAAGGTTCGCCTATTCCGCGGCCTGCACACAAGCATCGTAGAACACAGAAAAGCGCCGCAGTATCGCAGCACCGCAGCACGCTCTAGCCAATCACGCCGTAAATCACCCGCCCTCACAGCAATCCGTTCCGGTTTGCCTCCTCGCTTGTATTTGGCACCACCACACAATTCAAATCTGCGCATTTTCTCCATAGCCATCACCTGTGAAGGCGACATGTATCGCGAGAAATTCCAGTCACGCGACTTGCCGCAGCATTCTCCACACACGTGCAGTTACCCGCAAGTGATTCAGCGCTTGGAACCAGAACCGGTGTTCTCAACCACCGAAACCACTTTACGCTTTCGGTCAGGCCCCTGTCGGATACAAGCGTCACTTTACTGGTGCGGAGGCCACATTCCGGCCGTTCCCTTCTAACTGTGCAAATTAAATGTACCGCGGGTAAACTGAGTGAACCGAAACAACGAACCGAAACGGTGAACCGAAAGGACACACACACACTCATCACGCCGTTGCCAAAATTGCGTCGACAACCTCCAACAGCCCATCACGCACTGCCATCAACGACTGGTGAATCCATTCGTCGTGCCGCACTGCAGGTGCTGTCGACTCACAGCCTTTCTACACATTGTTCGAAGCCGACGCATCTTCTTTTCTTACCTCGTCGTCCTTTTGCTCAGGTTCAGCAGTGTCATCTTCAATTTCCTCCAACATGCTCCCACTTTCCGCATTCTCAATGCTGCTCTCTCTTATTGAACCGTGCTCCTCGTCGCTTTGAGCCTCTGCACCCACCCCGCCGTTACCATCCGGCCACCAGAATAACGCCAGCAACGACAGGAACAATGGCGGTAACACAACGAGTGAACATGGCACCAGGATAATCAACGGCCCAATATCTGTCCTAGTTGGGCTTGAGCATGATCCCGCTTCTCCAATTTCGTCCTCAATCAGTTTCCGGATCTTTTGGAGCAGCAGACGCGTGTCAAATGAAACTTGTGTCAGTTATTGTCTTTCTGGCCTGTGGCCGTCTGCACGTTGGACTGCGTTTTTCTTGTCGGTTAGCAAGGGGGCTTCTGTGGTGATATGAAGAATAGTGACTTACTGTCCCGTTGATCCGCAATGCGACAAGCTCTCTATCAACTTGTGTCCGCTGACTAAAGTCACTCACGTTGTTGTACAGCCAGCCAGCGTTGAACTGATACAAAATGTCTCTCGTCTCGAAAATTGTCAATTCTTCTGCACCCAGACATTCAAATAATGATTAACAAAAGTTTTTGAGGTCAGCTAGACGGCATTTCTCAAATATCGCGCAACCATCCCGACAAGGAACAAAGATAAGCGAAACCTACTGCAGAGGTCGAGGCTTTTGACAAGAAAAACCCCGAGTATTTCAAAGGTAACGTCAAAGTTGACCGGATTGTCTTCATCCGCCACCCACTCGATGCATTCCACACCGGAATCACATCGTGCCCACGGTACGTCCCCCGGTGCCACGTCCTGAAATGGCACTCCCCTCGGATTAACTATCGCGATTGCAAGAAATGAGTTATCGCCGTGTGACAAAGCAAAAAAAGAAACCAAAACGAAGCGTTCAGACGGGTTTCAAGTCACGCCACCCAATATGCGGTGCGCATTTCCACATCGCAACAAATGCGTGCGTTTCATGCACGCAAACAAAACCGTGACAAACACGAAAAGAAAAGAAAAGAGTCAGAACGGTTTCCCAAGGCCAACACCCCGGCAGCTTTGCCGCAAAGCGGACCAAGTCTCTATTCCACACAATGCAAAAGGGTACACGATTGCAGGGATCATACCTGTAGCATTCCAAACATTCTCCAAGGCCGAATTCTTCAACACGGCATACTGGGCCAATTCGCGACTCGAGAGATTCCTGACACTCTTTCCGATCTCCACTCTGCTTTGCTGAAACACGAAATTGACCACGGCGACCTCGTAAAACAAAGCAAACACGCCCAGAAAGGCGAGCAGCGAGATACGAAACAACGTCATACTCAAGCCGTACTTTGTCGCCATGGCCACAACATTACCTTCTTCCTCCTGCAACTGCTCATGCCGCTGTTCACGTTGCTGCTGCAGACGCAGCGGCAGAAGCCTGCGCGTACGTGGCTCCGACGACGGAAACGACACAGAAGGCGTGGTAGTATTCGTTGTAGTGGTGGTAACGGTCAGGCGGGAGGGCTTCCTGCGGCGGCGATACGGGCGCCATCGCACGGCCCATGACTTTTTCGGGACGGGGGCCGGGTTTTCACGTTTTGAATTGCGACGTAGCTCGCGCTCATGGGCGACGGCCTGGTCGCGTTCGCCGGCAAAGATGAAAAAGGCGGTGACGAGTGAGCGACGACGGGCGACTCGGACACGGAGGGCGATTATGAGGGAGACGATGAGGAAGAGAAGGGTGATTGCGGCGAATATGCCCCAGGTGGACCAGCGGAAAGGACGAAGAAGCTGGTAGAGGGGGAGCGGACGGTGGGGTTCTCGGGGTCTGTTTTGCCGATGATTACCATGGCGTTGTCGATGAAGGGGGCGGACGGAATGTGGTGGCATTGGCGTGAGGGGGTTTCAAGGAGAAGACCGGTTACGGCGAATTGGTAGCCCTCAATGGCGGTGGCGGCGGTAAAGTCGACTAGAGTGTTGAAGGAACACTGAGAGATGGGGCCTGCCCATATGCAGCTACTGTTGGCAGAGCTGGTCCGTGCGTGGAGATGGAAGGCGAGTCCAGAGAGGGAGGCATGGAGAGTGCCCGGGGAGGAACAGGGAAAGGGGGTTTGAAGGTCGTCGGCGAAAGCAGAAAAGTGAGTGGCGTTGAGTGTTATGAAGGGAGCCTCTTGAAGGAAGAGGTAGCATATGGATGTTCGGCAGGGCTCGTACAAAGCGCGGTCCCTGAAGAAATTGGGCAGACAACTGTTTTCGGAAGGAACGGGTGGGTCGGAGCAGACGAAATCGCCAGAGACGGGAGAGGAGTTGGCGAGAGCGAGCGTGATGGGAAAAGAAAGGAGAAGGAAGTGGAGCACAGGAAAGGGGAAATGAAGAGGGAACATGGAGAAGAGAGGATGAGAGGCGAAGTGGAGCGCGGTTAAGACGGGGGTCGAGTTGGTGGCGGAGAGATGGGGCGGTAGATGATTTGCATGGAGGGTATGGAAGGAAGATGTGTATTTAGTTGTGTGTGTGAGATGAAGGGCGCGAAGCGATGGGAGCGGCGATGCAGCGAGGGGAATGCAGTGGTGTAGAGTAAAGAAACCAGTGGGACGTTTGGTATGAGGGAGTGTCGCGTGGTGGTGTGGTAGCGGATCATACGCTGTCGGGGACATAGTGGCTATTTTGACCGTGTGGAATAAATACCTAGAGACACTTGTCCAGCAGTGAAGTAAGGCGAAATACGAGCAATGACGATATCTTTGAAAGTACCACAAGAAATCGTGAGCCCCAGCAAACCACATTTTAGCGTTCCATTCTACGACTGGCTGCCTACCCTTGGGCGATAGTCTCCTTGCGCGCAAATGAGCATTCCAGTCGGGTACGGTGCACCAGTCGAAATCCCAACCCATCCATAGTAGAAATAGCATCCGGCACCAGGCGAGTCCAGTTACTCCAATGTCGAAAGTATCTTTCATGAAACTCAATGAGCACCTGGTCAGCGGCGACACGGTACGCTTCCTCTGCCCACTTGTTCAAGACCTCAAACTCCCCCCCTCAATATCCACCTTCAAAATAGCCAACCAACTGTGATTCAAACTGCGCATCATCGTCTCCAACCGCCAAACCGGTACATCAACAATCATACCCTCCTGTGCCTTTTCCTCAAACTCCATGACTGTAAAACTATCGCCATTACTCTCCGGCAACTTCAACGTCAAATTACCATCCACCGCTGCCAGACCTACCGCATGAAAATGAAACTGGGCGGGCAGATCAACCTTGCCCACGAAATCCTTTGCCGTGGGTGTCGGATCCCAGCCATGATGCTCGGTGGTATACCGTTCAATCATGGCACGATCCCACTCGATGTTCCTCCCCACACCCACCGTATACACAAGCCCACCCTCTAAGCCACCTTCCCTCATCGGCTGACATAAAACCCATCCACCATAGCCATCGCCCAACCGTACGGTATTCTCGCAATCCAGATATCGGTCGACCTGGTCGACCTGGTCCACCTTTTCCTCCCGCTTTCCCTTGTTCCCAAAAGGCACAAGCAAGAATAAAACGACAAACGGTAGCAACAGCGGCAGAATATGCCGAGCCGAATAGCGACGTTTCCCCGTGTGCCGTGTCATTGCGCGCAAGGTGAGCGTGGATAAAGTAAAAGGTGTGTGCAGGCGGAGCGCAATGGATCGAGAGAAGGGAAATTGAGAGACTGCCGGTGGTGGTGCTGCGTTGGTATAGCCGACTCAGTGTAGGCTGAGAGGCGAAGGCGGGACGGTTGGTCGCCTGCGCTGCGGACAGTGTGTTGTGATGGCATGTCTGTGCGCGACTGCGAGAAGCGATGGTTGGCGAGGCAAATGGCGTGTTTGAGATGCCTCCACGTGAAACAGCACAAAAACAAACATAAAACTGACAAGAGCGTCTTGGACAAGAGCGTGTCTCGGTCGCGTTGGATCCGCGCAAACAACAAACCTACTGTAAACACTACCCATTGCCTACTGCCGAAAACCATATTGTACTGTACTTTACTGTACTGTTGTACTGTACACTCGGCAATCCTGAAAACTAGCAGTGTAAGTTTTTAAAGTGCCACCACCTACAGTACCTGCCCCACCATTTTCATTACAGCACAATACAGTGAAACAATCACAAACAATTGCTCTCACTGTATACAGTACAGTACAGTGGGTGCCAATGAGAAAAGAATCCTAGCCTAGGTTGACCGAAATTTCAAAGGGGAAACAATGTCACTGTCTAGTCGCAATCTTCTTGGACTCCTCTACATTGAAAAAGCGCCTATTCAGTACATGGCCCTTCTTTTTTGAGATTTCATTCGGATAGAAAGGCTTCTCGCTCAAGAACTAAATACATGAATGACTTTGAAAGGATTGTGTGGTGCGCCGAGAAAATTCCAGCGCTACGGCCCGAGCGAAACAAGGGCAAGGCATTGAATCCATTCGCAGTTAACTGAACAAGAGCACTTCTTTTGCTTTCCAACAGTAGCTATCAGTTCGCATATGGTTTGAATCATAGCTCCAGTCCATACACTAGTAGTTTTGATTTCCTCTTCTACCATTTTGGCAGCAGTACCTCTGATGTAACGCTTGGTAAGTTGTGAGCAATAGAATTTAATGGACGATGCGATTGCTTCTCACATGGTTCAGACCTGTTCAACCGTCTTGTTTCTGT
Source organism: Kappaphycus alvarezii (assembly GCA_002205965.3). NCBI lineage: Eukaryota > Rhodophyta > Florideophyceae > Gigartinales > Solieriaceae > Kappaphycus > Kappaphycus alvarezii. The sequence continues at coordinate 148,346 of NADL03000477.1, read as the reverse complement.
CTTTCTTGCGTTTCACACCAGCGCTGCGCACGCATCACTTAAAGTTGATTTCACTGATATCCGGTTGCTTATGATTACTCTAAACTTCTTTCGACCGAGAGTAACACCTGGGATCCTTGGGATGGAGAACTTGGATAGCGTCAGTTCCAATCAAGTCCCCAGATGTATCATAGAAACAAGACTTTACTCGTGCCCTATAGTGTTGGACCTCTGATCCATTACATTCGATGAATACTTGCTAACCTTCACTACGAGTGACCTTATATGGCACAGTCCACTTGTATGGTTTAGCGTTCTCGCGATACAAAAGCATCTTTTGCCCATCAGTTAACTTATGTTTGGAGGCACTTGTTATCTGGAAGTTCAATATCGTCTGGAACTTCAACTCAGATGTATTCGTTTCCATTTCCGCCCGAGCTATCTGCAGTGCTCTCATTCTTTCAGCCTGGATAAGGAGCTGACTATTACTAGCGGAGAACCTTGGCATAGCACCGAGGACACGAAGGGACGTAACTAGCCCATCGGGTTCATTTTATCTCTCACTGCTTTAATACTAAGCCTTATGCCGTATTAAGGCTCGACTGCGGGCTCTGAATATATAATATTCTGGTATGTTCAGCGCAGAGGACCATGATATCGTTCTCCTGGTCTAATAGATGTATGGATCTCAAACCCTGATACGGAGAGCTTATTTCCGCTTTACTCCAAAGTTTCTCGAATGAATTCAATAGGAACTGACTTCCTTGGTCAATGCTCATCCGATCAGGTTTTTCTGTTTATATTGTTGGCCAAAACTCAACGAAGGAGCTCCAGAATTACTGTGTTGACAAACTGTGCGCCAAATGTGCGTTCGAGCAGCTGGTTTGTGTGTCGACTACATGCAGTACAGGTAAATTTTTGAGATAAATGATATATAAGTAAATCGCCAGGTTGAAAAATATACGGCTTGGTATAGTAACCTGGAGATCACGGCCTTGGCTCAAAGCGGTGGCATTTTTTGCAGGACTCGCTGATTTGCTCAATTATTTTACGAGTCTCGGGTGACCCTTGCTCCTTCTTTGCTCTTGACACCAGATTAAATAATTTCCTCGCCGACAGATTAGAGAAATGAAGGTGGGGACGCTTTAGCTGAGTACTTGTGTCGACATTATCTCACTAGAATCCCATTAGACATAGAGGTGTCCTCTTTTTCGTACAATTGGCATTTTTAAATTGGCTGACTTCGACATAAGTTCGTTGTCCACGTTATCTGCAATCATTTTATAAGATTCCAGTGTCTCTAGTACGATCCAAAACGGTACGTTTGCATTGGCCACATCCACCTTGATGCAAATGACGCCACCATCTATAGTCGGTATCCTTAAGGGTATTTACCAATACTTGTGGAAAAGCCATCCCCAGATTTGAAGTGAGTGTTCTGCGGTGGACTTCTGAATAAGATTCCCACGGATCTGCAGAAAGCATTAACTTGAGCTTTCCAAACCAACGATTTTTCAGCCCTGCTCTCGAGTGACATTCCGTGAAATATCTCCGCGCGACTCCTCATTCTGATTCCTACAGTGGAGAAATTTAGTACCTCGTACACGTTTAGATCGGAGCAGAAGGTGTCCTGATTTTTCTGATCCCTTTTCATCTTTCGAGTCAATGTAGTGCATTTACTACATGCGAAGCCTTGCTGGCGATTGTGTCGGTTTCGGACGTCCAAATTCGATGATTTCTATTGACACCTGAGACGACTGTAGTGCAATTGGCACACAAACTGTACTGCCATCGGCAGAGATAATTTTAGTGATCTTTTTTTGATCTAATTCACTGCCAACCGGCATGCACTGTACTGTACTGTACAGTAAGGGCAATTTTATTTTGTCGTTCACTATTATTCCTAGTACTGTATACTCACCCGGTGGGGCTTGAGGGCTCGCAATCTGGACCACCCGGCCCCAAATGGGACCTGATATTTTCGCAGGTGAAAGGAACCTATTGGGCCAAGTGTCGAATTTACTTATCTCTAAGTTGGATCTCCCTAACTTGCCTGACCCTAACTTCACTCTCCCCTCCGTCGTAGATAACCCTAACCTAGTTAACTAATATTTATACCTACCTGGCCACTAAGGCCCCAGATTAAACAGCCACCCCGGTGTTGGCTCTGAATTTGACTCCCAACTTCCGCCTTTGCAGACGCATTGAACGGCAACTTTGGCTATAGCCACGCTTATCCGCCCGGGTCTCCCTTTCTATTCCCCCTCTCTATCCAACATTGTACTACCCTTTTATTGTTTGTTTGTGATATTTACTCACGCTTTTCGCCCCAAACTCTGGCGTCTATATACAAATAGGAACTTCAAGGTTGTCGTTGGTGACAACATCCTTACCGTCAAAGGAGATATTCAGCACAGCTGACCCCATATTACATCTTCTTTGTCCAGTATTACACCCCTGGTGTATAATGTTCTTTGAATTAGTCCCATACCAAGTTTGTACCATTCTGCGGACCACGACCCGGCCTTACAACCCGGAGGACAAGTATACAGTCCAGATGTCGAGGAATTACCCTCGCTCTTCCAACTCCATTTCTCCTCGCCGTCGGCGAGCTGTGCTACTGCATCGCAGGGAGCTTAAAGAGAAATAAGGACAGCGAAAACCCTGTGGGTCTTCGTGTGTGTGTGTTCGGCTTCTCATTGTCTGACGGTGTTCCGTTCCTAGACGAGAAGAACTGCGCACTGCGCATTGCACTATAACGAATGATATTCAGTGTCTGGACACTATCATTACTTGACACTGTAATGTCACTTGGGGTTTCCCGAATTGGACCAACTGTTCCACTATTCAGGGGTCCGATATTTTATAGGACCCTGCCGCTTTATTAGACCAAGTTTCAAGGTAAAAAATCATTCGTGGAGCTAACTCTCATCCCTCAGGGGCCTGAAACTGACTCTTGATATCTTACTTGTAGTTCATTGTAGTATATTTATTGTTCTAAATAGTATTTAAGTAATCTAGTAAAGCCAATAGCTCCCACTAAAGAAATTCAACCTTGGTGCTGGCTTGGACTTTTTCCCGACTTTCGCCTCATCGACTACCACTCGTCCCCAGCATCTTTGGATATTACTTGTCCGAACCACCCAAGGGGTATCCTTTTTCTCTTTCCTTTTTTTTTGGCTTAGAAACGCCTATCCCTTCCCGTATTCCAGGGTAGTAGTATTCGCCTTTGGCGCCCCGGTAAGCGGCGTGTATATACAAGTTATTAACTTTGCCACAGTGACATAGGGTCACTATCCACTCCCAAGGAGATTCTGGTCAACTCTGCAAAACTTTTCCGTGACGCCTCGGTGCTCAGCACAGCATTTCAGGACCACTTCTGTCCGGAGGAATTGTTTCGTCTTGTCCTGAGGACACTCATTGTTCCTAAGGAGCACGGACTGGTCTTAAAACCTGGGGAGCCGCTGCTCGGCTCAGTCGCCTTACGGAACACCCCCGCTCTATCATCCTGTGAAATCTCCCTCACGGGTGACTTCCTGAGTTACTGCAACGAAGATAGCTCAAATAGAAAGAGGGTACCCGAACGCCCTGTGGGTCTTTAGGTATGTCTTCTCGTGCATCCTTGCCTAAGGAATTTCCGTTGAACAGCTCCACCACACATCGATCACTCCTTGCACTACAGTCAAGGGGAGCAATACAACTCCTTTTTGGGGCGTCGATTCCGAATTTTCACAGCTTGCCGCTTGTTAGGAGTACTTTAGTTTATTTGGGTACTTCTCTCGGAAAATCCTCCAGCGCACTCGATAGGGAGGGAATTGTTGATCCAGAACCGTAGAAAAGTGCGAAAGTTTTCTCATGTGCGGAGAGAGATTCGGGGTAATGAGGCACTTTGTGTCCAGGAAGGCCATGTCTCCAGCAGCGATTTTTCCTGGTGTCCGATAATTCCCTTGCGGCGCGTCTATCCGGAGTTTGACATTTGATTTTATAGCGTCCTTCACTGTACATGCTTTTCACATCTATGGATTCTACGTAAATTGTTGGAATCTCGAGCATAGCGTCCCTGTTTATTATAGAGAGACTCAGAAACTCTACTGTGCATTACATGGTCAATCTCATATACCGAAGATAAACAAAGACTCTTCTGATCCCTCATTCGTCCCAATTTCTCTTCCTGTTCGACCTGCTCGGCGGCGATCAGCTAGATAAAGAGGGCTGGTACGGGAGGTCACCTGTGATTGACCGACGGTAAGCTTCCTTAGCCCAGGAGTACCCAACAACAGTGGATTGAAGGTACTCCACTTTTTGCCTCTCAGATCTGCCGTGTTCAGGGACCTGAGGTTTACGTTTTGATATCTCCCCATCAGCTTTTTCAAGAGCGTCACTTACAGTGCGGTCCTGCGCAAGGAAATGGCTATTTTTCAGGACTCAAATGTACGTGGCTATTCAGTTGTGGCGAGATGTCGAGTCATAATCTTCGTGCAAAACTTTGGTGGCCTGACGGAAGTCTTAGAAGTTTCCCTCAACGTGTGGAGTGTGGAAACGTTTTGCATTGCCGGCAAAGAGGTGTGTAGGTACCTAAGGAGCTAATCCGGCGTTAAAGAATAGTCCTGGAAAGCACAGAAATACTCTGAGAGATACTCATTCCAAAATTTGCATAGGATTCTCGAGAATTTCTCGCTTTCGTCTCTGAATCTTTGAGATGTATAATGGGATATTTTGTCCTCAAATAAGTTCCTTGAGCGCGTAGAATGTCCACTAGAAAACCTTCGATCCGATTCAGTTCCTCTAGATTGTGGATTATTTAGAGACAAATGGGAATAAATGCACCTCAAGGAGATCAAGAGGTCACCATTGGAATATATTGTGGACGCAACTGGTTTGGAGAACACACCCGACTCATATGATACCATTTTGATTCTATTTGGAGTAAAGAAGACTAAAAAAATGCAAAATGGCGTCATATTAGAGAGTATGGACGGATGAAAGAGTAGCACAGGCGGATAGGCGGCCAAAATAAGATCCTTGAGCGCTGCACCGCTCAGAGTGGTAGCTGCCTCATAGTCACAAACACCCTCCGCAGATACTCACTGACCATCAATATGCTGCCTAATACCTTACCCAAACGGCATTCTGTTCCGTATATGGAAAACGTCAATTTACTTTTCTCCCATATGTACTTTCTTTCGATATTTTCATCCCCTTTTTGTTTTTTTGTTTTAGCATGCCTTTGCCTGCTATTTAAACGTTTTTATTCTAGCTTAAACCACTTGGAGAGGGAGAGATTTCCCCTTCGAGTTCAGTGTACTGTATTCCAGGATTTTCTTGATTTTTTATTTTTTTCAATTTTTTGGCTACGGATTTTTTAAATTAATTCCAACTTTATTGTACTAGATCCAGTCGCGCAGGTACAATTACACTAAAGAATATGCTAATATGGCCTTATGGGCCTTTCCACAAAGATGGCCGTGTAAGTGAGAATGCCTCTCGAAGCTCTTGAGAAAGTCTTACAGTGGGGTGGATCCTTCCTGATAGTACGGCAATTGAAGTGCTTATGGCTAAGAATGTAGTTGAGGAACGTCTTCTGGCCATTTCAGGTGACGTTGCACAGCTTACAGTACCTCTTCGCCCTAGATCCTCGCGACGAAGGTTTTTCGGTAACCCGGACCGGTCGGCAAGGCGGCGGTCCTGCTTACAGCGCTCTCGAATCGGCGAAAGTCAATCCTTTTCGGCCAATAATCTCTTGAAACCATTCAGTGGCATACGTGGCTAACGTGGCGGCTGCCATTGGCGTTGGAAACTTGATTCAAAATGAGGATTTTTCGGGTTCCACTTGTCGCTTCGCTTATCTGCTGAAACATGATTTTTTCTCGCCGAAAAAGGAGTGTTTTGATTGTTCGAAGATCTTAAAAGTGACGAAATATTGTTGGAAGTGAGGGGTTCCGGGGTTCCACTTAGCTGTTTTGTACTGGTCTGAACTTCTGCCTAATTGGCCATATTGGGTATATGTGGCCACTGAAGAGAGGTAGAAGAGTTCAAAGAGATGGCTAACAGAGGGACGTTCACATTGGCGCAGTTGCTGCTGTTGACTTCTTGCAACTAGTCACACAGGGCGCCACGGCACAGGTTAGCTCTAAATACCTCGGTGGGTCTGGATTTAGATGCAACTAGCGCCGGGCCTGGCACGGGGCGGGGGCACTATGGCGCTTTCAATGCGATGTTCAGCACTACAGAGTGTTCTAAGGATAGAAGAGTTAATCTTATGGTTGAAATTTGCAGTCTTAAAAGTAGCTGTAAAAAAGAATGCAAACTGAGACCGAGAGGATTAGTCCCACTGCAAAGCGCGAAAATTTAATTTTGGAAATACCTCAAACCAGTTATAATTCCGAATTTTCGTGAATTTCAAAGTAGAATACAATACAGAGTGGCTCCTGACAGCGACTCTGAAAAAACACACGGTAAGGCTTCGAAGATTTTATTGTGTCTTGATAAACATGTTGAGTTCTTTCTTCCTTTTTTAGTCACAGTGACATAGGCGCACTAATTATACACAGTCCCGGCACTGTCGACTGGCCCTAGCATGACCGGTAAGTTATGTTTACTGGGATAATAATCTTTCTAGAGTATCGGTAATTGTCTACTGTTCTAAATATATTTAGATTCTGTGGCTTAGGAAGACCGAAAATAGATAGAAATATTAATGGAATATCTACTATATAGATAGAGTAGAACAACACTCTCATAACAGGGTGCAGGAGTGAGGACTTCAGTATGCTGTAATATGTTTATGCAAAGCTTTTTTCTAAAGTTATAGCCGTTTGAGAGACTGAGAGCGGCAAATTAGTAGGATAAGGCGGATAAGTAATGAGGAAATGCCATTTTAAAGAGTCAAGAAATGATGTCTGAGGTATATGCAAAATATTTTTGTATTTTATGTTTATCATATTTTGGAAACAGAAATGAAAGGCATAGATTGAATGCATTCAGAAACTAGAAGAGTACCAATCCGCCTAATGTTTTAGAGCTCAAAAACTCATTTCAGAAATTTATCTCCAAACAACTCATCAAGTGTTGGCGCCAAAAAGAAAAACGAAACGCCTACGATCATATACAAATAAAATTCCATTGACAAGCTACCACCTCTTTCTTGACAAAACGTAAGCCCAAGAAAAGCCCTTTTCCCCTGGTAGTATCAACATGGCATCTGCTTCATCCACGGACTCGCCTCCCGAACACATATATAAATATTTTCAACCTCAACTACTACGGTCGAGTGATCCCGAAAAATCAATGAAGAGGCACTGAAATATTTTAATAAAAAGTCCATCAAAAAGCGAAGCAAAGGCAGCACTGGTGCTCCTAATTTTAATAAGAAAGACATTACTACTCTACTTGACATTCTAGAGCGAATTGAACCGATTGAAGGCAATATGTGGGCAGCTGTTACCAATGAGTTTAATATGTGGAGTGCAGCAAACAAAAAAATTCTTCAAGGTACTAATAATCCCTTAAAAACAAGCTTGAAAAGTTTTGTAATGCGAAAAACCCAACGCGGATCCGTTTTGTCAGCAGATATGAGGAAAGTGAAACAAATTGCTCAGGACATTCAAGGTACTATTGTTTCTAAGCTCTTAGAAGACAAAGGGGACGACAGAAATGAAATTTAGGAATCGATCATCAGAAGAAAGAATAGAAAATTGAAGGAGTTGGTGCACGAAAGAAGAGACGCTCAATTGCTTTGGATGGTATTCACCCAAAGAAGCAAAGAAAAGAGGACTACTTGGCAAGTAGTTTTGAATCGACGACGGAGTATATGGTTTTGATTGAAAAAAGAATGAAATCCGCATCAAACGTAGGTGGCAGGAGCATTGAGCAGGAAGCTATGGTTGCAAATGCGTTGAAAAGGGAGGTTTCTGCTTTACGAGATGAGGTGAACGAAAGCATTTGGGATCCGAAGAAGTGGTATCCGAGTGCAGTGAAATTCTGAAAAACTGATTAGAATTTTGAATGGCGCGGCTCTATCGAAAAATGTTGACTGACAAAAATTTCCGTCTCCCTTCTGTATTTGCCTGCATTGCGTTAATCCTCGCTGGCGCTCGCATTCGCACAATTTGATCCAGAGACTGTAGCCTGTGCTCCCGCATGGGTGGTTAGGTCGAAGTTGCTCGCTATTGGATTGCGTCCGAGAACTCTGGAGCGGTCGTTAAAGATTCGAACCGAAAGTTCGATTAGCATTCCACGCCTAACAGCATCCCAATTTAACCTTGAGGGGGTTGAAAAATCTTTTGACAGCCCTGTGATCCATTTCAGTCCGCTTGGCATAATGCTTTGCAGGTGAAATCAATAGACGATAACTATTACGACTCAGGGACGCCGGTCGTTTTGTTCGTTTTTCTCGCACAAATATCTTCCCGTTGGTGCAATTGGTGTTGTACACAAACTGAAAATCACCAAGAATGATCATTGTTGGCCTAGTCGTTCTGTCCGATTGTCGCGGAGTATAAAGGCCAAAAACGCTCTCCAACTTTGTATTGCGCCAGATCCCGTGTATTTGATAGCTTCGTAAATGATTTCGCCAAAGAAGTTGTAAATGAACAAGCTTAACACTTCTTTGTGCTGTGTGCAGCCATCCTAATAGACATTTTGGAGGTTTCGATCAACGTATAATTAACACTGAAACCTCTAAATATCTGTTATTGTAAACAATCCCTTCAGAAGGGGACCAACATTATTGTTATTTTCGAGCAATGAAGCAGAAGCTTTCTGTATGCCAGCGCACATGAAAGCCTCTAACCCGTTGCAATTTGGTTGTTATAAAACTAACGTGAAGCCCATAATCAAGCCATCCGATGACAGTAGAGGGTACACAATGCCCCAAAACGGGCATATATGATATTCTTTGCCGCTTATCTCCATATAGAGCGGCGCCAATCCAAGTAAATCTGTAGTGGATAGAAGTAGTTTTCTTCTTCTTGTTGAAGCAAGCTGTCTATAAGTACTACCGTAGTTTTCTTCCTGAAGAACAGCCACAAAGAGTTGCAGAAGCTTCTGAATTAATATTTTTCTTGAATGTTTGGTCTTAATGATAAAGTATTCATCAGTTTCATGATACATAACATGCTGCGACGGTGTATGTTCGTGGGATCGCGTAGGGTCTAGCAGTCTTTTTCGGGTATAGTGAGCTGTAGAATGAGTGCGCTTATATATTTTGCGTTGTTTTCTCTTTTGGATGAGAGGATGAAGACTTACCACGAATGTATAGGAAGGAAGGCAGGCGAAACGAGCTGAAAATTCATCTTGATTTGTTTGTAGTCTGGAAGAAAAAATTTGGCGGACAGTTTGGTAGGTTGGATGTACTTTCCAAGGGTCCATTCTGATGAAAAGTTCTGGTTTGGCCGCCGCCAAACGTGAAGAGATCTGGCGCTTGCCTATTGATTTAATTTTGAACAGCTGCTTATATGGTAATTTCTGCATTCAATCATTCTCTGAGGAGGTTTATACTTGTTTGGAACAATTTTTGTTCGGAACTAAAACACGTTTTAAATATTCTTTCGAGTCATTTCTTTTCTGAGCGTGTATTCCCTTTCCTTGAGTCCTCAGTTAGGTTTATGTTGTTTCTTAGGTACCCAGTGTTCAATAACAGACAAAAAGACATTATCCTCATATGAAGACAAAGTTTAGGGCTAATTTTTTAAGAAAAAAAAAAGTATTGTTTATCTTCTTTTGCTAATTTATAGTTTCCCTAGTAGTGATGTTCGAGCGCAACAAAACTATCCGTAATTTAAGTGCTTTTTAGGATACGAACTACTTTATTCCACTTCATAACCTTTGATTTTAGTGTAGATTTGCCACATTTTATTCTAGTTGTATCTGCAGGTGAATGCTTTAGCCGAAATGTTGTAAAGTTAAAGCTACTGAGCACCTACTGCCTTTAATTTTACGTTTACTGTATATATTTTTAATGAATATTTACAGATCCCCAATGTTTTTAGTTACAGTGCATTTTTGTATGAAAAAGAGATTTTTAGTTTGTACTCATATGAAGGCAAATTTTATCTCATATGGGGAGAGTTCCGTCGCAAATAGACATTAAAAAGGTTTAAAATGGAAAGAAAGAGACCACCCTAAAGAAAAAAACCCTAAAATAAATAGGATTGAAAATTTTACTTACGCGCTATATGTTGCGGGGCTCTATACATCAAAGATATCGCGCACGTGGACTAAATGGTAAAGATAAACTACTGATAAGGCAATTATCTCACTTCTTGCTTCTATTATACACTGTGGTTTCCTAATGTCGCCTGATACTCGTCGATACTTCGACCCTGTTGCAATCAGCGAACCCATCGAGTCGAGAGCTAGTAGCGCAAACTTATATCCTAATTTAGATAAACGTAGGAGATCTCCGTAATGCTTCGTTTCTACTTAGCTGAAAATATCTCTATGTGTTCGTGGTTCCGCTGCATTGGCAGTAGCACTCGCTTCGCTGGCTGCAATCAACAGAGATATCTCTTGAAATGGCGATTTGATTGTGATATCATATGCCACAGGAAGAGACGGCGAGTTGTCAATGATGTCAGATCTCTGAGGCCCTAGGATGTCAGAATGACGCGCTTTTAATCCGGGAAGCAAGAAATTAATCTCATATTGGACACCGACTTTTGCTGCCTTGAGCAATTGTCGGTCAATTACCTTCACGAATGCATTGTACCGTCCATTCTAAACCTTTTTTGCACAAATCGGCTGCATAGTATACCCAATAGTCTGTTTGAATTTAGAACACCGCTCAAGGGAGCAGAAAAATGTATTAAAACTTGCAGAATCCCAGCTGGAGACTTATCAAATTCGCCTACATCTTACCTTTATTCTGCTTAGGAGTTTTTAGAGGAATTTTTGGGTGGTCGGATGAGCCGTTAGTAAAGCTGCCACAGGCGTTTCCAAAATTTGTAGCCCATTACTGCCTGATATTGATTTAACTGGAAAGCTTTAGTTTATTAAGAAGCTTTAAGAATCCAAAAATTAATAGCAATAAGCAAGTAATCATTAACATATCTGTTATATTATGATAGCTAGTCTCCATAAAAAATTGTAAATCCCTATAAGTGGATGACTATTGCAACTTCGTTGGTGCCAATAAGATCTCTTAACATCACTCCGTTACTAAAAAATCTCCCGGCGCACACTATAAGAGCGCTCCATCAGCAATGTCACCGGCTATCGAGCTTATTTACAGTATCGCACCCCTCCACAACACATTGCCCTGCTCGAGCCTAAGATCATTTAGTAGCACTGGAACCTCTCTTATTCTCTCTAACCATCCTTTTGGTATCCAATATCCACCCTACAACCCAAAATATCTTCCGTCTTCGCAACACAGCGCCGCCTTTAGTCTCATGTCATTCAGTTCAGGTCGTCAGGACTCAGTCTATCTGTCACGAATAAAAGCTAAAGTAAAATAGCTTGAGCCCCTCCAAAAATATCTTCGCTGACTATTACAATCGCCAACTTTAGTTCGATAAGGGAAAGAAATCAAAAGCGGTATGTCAGAAGTAGTCGCAGAGTCATGTGTTGTCTGTAGAGGCGAGATAAAACTTAGGATCGTATAGCGGCGTGGAGATAAAGGTAAAAGAGGTTTATTTGATCTACGTAAAATGAAAAAAGAGAGGTCGGTACCAAAATTATATAAAAATTACGCTGTTTTATTATCCAGCAAACAAAAAAACTAAATAAAGAGTTAAAACAGGTTCATATTGCATGAAATGCATTTATTCGGACTTTGGATGATTCGAATGCAAGGTGAATGGAGCCATACCCCTCATATGTATAGGGCTGTCGGCATAGAATCATATGTAGTTAGTTAAACAACAGTGGGGATGTATAACTTTCCTGAAGGGGGAGGCACTATAATTGCACGACTTGAGCGCGGACTAATTTTCTACAGGCGACTACGTGTGTTCGTATGCCATATGAAACTAATAAAACACGTTAAGATTCCATTTCTCCCCATGATTTTTCTTACAAGCCAACTAGAACTGTATGTAATTCCTCGCTGTCAATAAAGCTAACGATTAGATTTTTTTCAAGTCGGCGATGCTCGTCAGTAGCTTTATATGTAGATGAAAATAAATCAGGAGGGTCAATGCGAGGCAAAAAGGACACGAATTTAAACGGAGAAGATAAAGAGGTAGGACGGCGGCGAATATTTCCTCATAATACACCACGCAGGAAATATTTCCAATAAATTAATGGTACACCAAAAACATTGTTTGCAGCGGACTTGATAGTGCACATAATGCTTTAATCTTTATCATTGGATTTGGGAGCGTGCTAAACCACGGTGGGAAATTTCATTACGTGCTTTTTCTTGAAGTATGGAAAAGGAGAAGCTGTGAAGCAGCTTGCATTGTCGTATATAGTAGTATTAGGGTACCTAAAGATGAACTACTTCCTTCTGCACGAACTTCATTACAGTTTGTATCTACTATTTTGCGGTGGAACCCGCGATTGACCGGACAGTTGGATTCTCAATACCAATAGACAAATACTTATTCACCTTGTTCATCATTGGTATCGGCCCAGCAAAGTCGATCTGATAAGTTTCGAGAATATTACTAAACTAAATTTTTATCATATTCCGATATTGCGGGATGAGACAGGCCTTCTGGAACCTATCATACCTTTTGGAATAGTTTTGAATAAATTCATGCATCTTTAGCCACAAATGTCGATATTTGACGAATTTGTTGTCAGTTCTTTGTGTAGTAGAATTGACCTTAAGGTTCACGCACCATGTGGGGGTTTTAGAGCGAGGCTTCTTCGGATACCAGTCTAGCTGAGCTAGACAGCCACGAATGTAGCAGGGCAGAGCGACTGTAGATCGCATTCGAAAAGGAGTAGGAGGAGGCTCTTGGATTTTCCAGGTGGGTCCTGGAGGGAGATTGGAGAAGGAAAGGTGAGAAGGGAAAGAGGAGGAGGGAGACCGTTAGCTGGGGTAGGCGATACTACTCCGGGAAACGCACGAAAATGTTAATAAAATGTGACTACTCTGGTCACTTTGCTTGCTACGGACAAGAATAGCGCCACCTACTCCAGACGTACGCTAGAGGGTTTTAGCTGTAGTAATACTGAGCAGTGCTATGGCTTGCCAGTCACTCAACTATGCAAAAAATAGAAAAAATACATCGGACTCTTTTAGTCTTGGTGGTGCTGGTCAGATAGTTGGAAAAGGGTTTGTCGTTTTCTACAAGCAGGGCTCCTAAGGCCGTCTGCCTGAAGTAGTAACAGTGTCACCTACTGTAGCACTGTCAGCTAATTAGTCCTACAGGAATTACTAAAATAAAGGGATAATTGAAGGGACAAATGTAATTGCCTTGGCCCCACACATGGTCCTAAAACGTGACAATCACACGTGGCACTACACGTGTGCCCGGGACCTGACCACTTGTCCGTGCTGTAGTAAAAAAAGTATGTGCGCCCGAAAATAAAAGCCCAGGTTCCCACAGGCCCCACGCCCAGCGGCGAGCGTGTTTCACAGCCAGAAACGCGGGAAAAGGCCAGAGGACCTAGTCCGGGTTGTGTATCTGCGCTGCGCGTTGAATGAATATGACTCACTTTTTTCGAGGCATTCCCTGATAGTGTTTCCAGGGATGCCTAGTTATTCCTAGTCCAGCGTTGGTGTCCGGGACACACGTTACAATGACAAATACTACATTCCCCCTCGCCATGGGATTTTTCTTCTGTGTTTCCGTAATCCTTTAGGCTTCCTGACTCTTGAGTGTGGGCATGGGTAAATATGTCTTCACTTTCCATGACGATACATAACACGAGGAAGTCCTCGGTTGTACTGTCGGACATTTGACAATTCTTGTTCCATTATGCAGATTTTCTGCATGACTTGCCTGACAGAGTAGAGGCGAGGGAGCCGAGTTGTCGTCATTCCATCGTCAGGATTTCCTGACGTCTAAAGATTGTTGATCAATTCCACTTCATTTCGTGATGAAAAGGGCATCCTTGCCCGTTCAGTCTGAGTTTACCTACCCGATACACTGACATGGTGAGGCGATGGTCATCTCCGATACACAGCTGAACACGTCGGTCTTTGTGATATGGGAGCTACCCACTGATTAATTCTTCAGAAAGACCGTTGCGTCTGTCCTGAGGATTGTAAGGATTCCTGACAACGATATGGTGAGGTTATCTCACTCAATTTTTTTATAGTGAAGTGTGCCCTTCATAGGCTTTTAACCGTGCGCATTAGTGCGTCATTCAAGGTTTGCCCTTCTCATTGACGTCGCGACTCAGCACGTCAAGTAGTAATGCAGGATTCCTGCACGGATCGTATAGCGCATACGGTAAGTAATTACTTCAGCGCTCTTGTTGAAAAAGTGACCTTGAACAGCTAGTCTTGCCCCAAAATCGACTTGCGGGAACCAATTGCGTTGGTTGTACAGTAGAAAGGCGTTGTGGTGCAATTATCTGCGGAGGACCTTGAAATCCTCGAGTCTTCAATGACGGAAGATCGGCTGTTGTTGATCGGGGACTACCGATCGTTAATTACTACTCAGTTATCAAACTAAAGGCCAATGACCAGGTTACCTGGACTCTCGTCGCGAGTAAGGGAGGTATGTTCAATTTACCCCTTCACGTCTTGGTCAAGGCAACCTTGAAGACAAACCATGATCATCATGAGTTGTGGTATTTGATGAGCGCAAATTCGCCCCCGAAAAAAAATCTAGAAGAGGACCAAAATTTTATACAGTATTGCAATTTGGAAGATATTTTTACAGTTTCTGAATTTGCAAGATATTTTTAATTTGTATGGGTTGATTTTTTATTTTAAGACCCTTTGTCATTAAGAGGTGCCATTACTGTACACATCCAAGGTCGTCTTACTTTTTGAAGACGCCGCAGTATTTAAAGTTCGAAATAGAGGTCGTTGAGGCAACCCCTGCCATCAACTACCCCATCAGCCCACACCTTCTTTTGGCCCTTAACATGACCAACCTCCGCCCTTTACTCACTATCAAAAAGTCATTCCGGGTCCGTCGTCCACTCAACGCTTTGGCCCTGATGGCAAATGGTCCAACTGACTACGATGATTACTGAAGAAGGTTGGACCGGGAACGCGTTCGGGAGTGGGTCCGCCGTACCTGCTTCGAGCAGGCAAAAGAGGCAGAGGAGGAATAGGAGGACTGGGTGGATCCGTGGGAGCCACTAGTGTATAACGTTCGTGGAGCTCTCATGGAGAATGAAGGGGAGACTGAGGGATTAATTGTGATCTCTGACTCTTCTGACGAAGATGATGAGAGGAGTGAAGAGGAGGATGAGGGGTAGGGAGACATGGAAAGTGCTGGATTAGTGGGAAGGAGCCATAAAATATGGACCAGGTGGTCCCGACTCTGGAACCGGATAGGGGCGTCCTTAGTGATCTAGATCTTTCGCAGGAGGTATTTGAGAATTCTAAGCCTTTCGCGGAAATTTGTGTGGACTGCCTGAGTGGAATGGATATTTTGGGGGAACTGTTTGGCTCTGATATAGAGGACTAAGATATTATGGAAAGAATCTATAAATTTATCCTTATAGTATTTGCTGTTAGTCTTTCTCCTTCACACGATTCCATTTGGTGCATTTTATGGTTTTTAGTATGTTTCTGTGAGACTTTAGGGTTAGCCAAAAGTCTATATAAGCTGAGTAAACTGCTTCCTCTTGTCGAGTTCAAGCAAGTTGGCAGACAACTTCAAGCCAAGTACCGAGTAGTAGGAAGTTGAGAGTCAACTTCAGACCCATGAAACCTTGTTCCTACGCTGCTCACAGAGCATCAGTGGTAGACCCTGCCCATTTCATACTTGCTTGTAGCCCTCTAAACTCTCTTCCATATACATTTCTTTTTGTTCGTTCAACTATACCACGGTAGCACTTTTGTCGCTTGCAACACCTCATTCTTGGGGTAGTTGGTTCTGAGTATCTCTTCTCCCGACGATTTACCCCTATCAGTATTCAGATTGTCCTGACCGGAAGGGAATTAGAAGCGCGCGGCATTCCCAAGTATCCAAAAAGTATATCTTTTTGTAACGCTTAGCGTTAGGGTAATCAGTTATCTACCCGAGTTTTGAGTAAGGTCTCCTTACAATGGTGCGTCGCATTGAAGACCGCATGTCCTAAGACAGGGTTCCTGTCCGAGTGTAGTCCGCATAGAACCGTGCTGCGCGGGTAATGCGTAGAAGCAAGGTAATCCTCGTCTCGTTGTCGGAAGTCTTCTCGACTTGTTTGGTTAGTCCAGGTTCACCTGTGTTGCATAATCATCGTACCCACGATGGGTGTTCGCGGATCAGGGTGCTTGGCATGTTGGGTGCGACTCCAACCGGGGATTTTGAAATCCCTGAACAAGGATATCATTGTTGATTACTTCCCCTGTCTCGTGCAGAAAAGGGATAATTTTGAGGCGGGCGTAACCGTTTACGACGGTGGTAGTGCAACACCGCGTTGTAAGGGATGGAAGACCTGGGCTCCCAGGTATCGTCACTGGGCGAGTAATTCGTCCAGCGAACGCGGTACTTGCTGCTATCGAGATCGTGATCCACAATCCGATCGAACGCGGAGGGACCTAAGTCACCCTGGGCATCGATGGGCCCTTCCTCACTTTCGGCTGTAGTCGGGCTATCCGATGTAGGTGTATGTTAATTAGTCCGGAGTGTCCTCGGTTGTCCTGCCCTTGTGCAGCAAGGCGGGAAGAACGACGAAGCGTCGCTTCGCTTGGATGGTCTTCCACGTCGGGGTTGGTATTCATACGACATAGACGCCGAAGCGGTGCTTCTTGCTCTTGCTCTGCGGTGAGCTCTGGACTCTCCACTGGTGTTAAGTCAGGGTTCTCCTGAGAAATTTTTCCGTCCCTTTGCTGAAGAGGTGACGGGATTGTGACTCCCGAGTCTGGAAAGTCCTGACTTCCTTGAACATCGGTTGTAACCGATGGGTTTGCACTCGGCGGTGACCGAGTAGGTGCCTTCATTATGCGGTCTTGAGATACTGTATCCTTCAAGTCCGTCTCAAAGGATAGGAACTGTATGTGAGGTAACCCTCGCAGCTTGGTACGGACCCAGCGGCTTCGTTCGGAGCTTGTCCTCTGATAGATTGACAACCGGTTCGTTGCGCGGCGCGTTTGGCTTGTTGCTCTTTCTCCTCACGCAACTGCAAAAGACCGAGTCACGTAGTGAGATATCCTCCGTGCTGGATCGTAAGCGTAGATTGTAGTCGAGCTTGTATGCACGTTGAGCCTTGCTCAAATTATTCCGTGAAGTTGCCAAAAGGGTCTTCAAATTGTCATAGAAGCGTAGCTTCACTTGGCTCGGATATAAATCCTCGAGCTCAATTGACCTCGGTCCCTTCAAGGCGAGTGGGTTAGGGGCCTGGCTGAGAAACAGCTCAAATGGGGTGTTACCGGTTGCCAGGTGCACGGTATTATTGTAGCCATAGGCTACGGCGGCGTGGAACTGATCCCAGTCCCTCCCATGCTCACTACAAAAGTGACACAATACAGACAGGATTGTCCTGTTGAATCTTTCCGCCTGACCATTGGTCTGCGGATGAGAGGCAGTCGTAAGTAAGTTACGCGTGTCCAAGACAGATCAGCTCTGGAGGAACTTTCTTACAAATTGACCTTTATTGTCAGAAAGAAAAAATAAACGGGACTCTCGTATACGAACACCCATTTTTCACAGAATGCCTTGGTGATCGCCACTGCGGTGATATTCTGCAATGGGACTGTTCTAACCAGCTTTGAAAATCGATATGTGATTGCTAGCAGATATCAGTAGCCCAAGAATGTCAATCCTTCAAACTCGAGTGGACTCGGGGCTAGAAACAACTTGAGGAAGTTCGCATGATTCCTGAGAGATATGCGCTCCTTCGCGCGGCTCGTACAGTGCCGCATGGTATTCTAAACGTCCAGCCCCATGATTGGCCAATAGAAAGTACGAAGTAAAGTCATGTACATCCTTGTACCTCCGGGGCGCCTGGAACTCTTTGCGTGAAGAGATACTATTAGCACGCGCGAGCGAAGTGGCGCAGGCAAATACATCTGCACTGAGGCGTATACATTTGTTAAGCGCACGACCATTCCACGCTGATAAGTCGTAAATTCACGAACTTTATGTTCTTCTGTGGTGAATGCGTCCTTCACTTCCTTACATAAGTTATCCTTTTCTTGTTTTCGGAATTCTCCTCCGTTGTGAGCAGTTCAAGCTCACGCGCTGGCTCAGAGACCGGGATTGCGTCGAAGGAAGTCAGCTTTTCATCGAGACTGTCTTCACAGTCGATTTCATCCAGTTCCATGGCACTGGTAGAATCTGACGCAGGTTCCCTGCGTTTCGAGACAACACCCTGAAATGTCCCGTGTTCCAGCAAGGGCGGACTTGCTTCGGTTAGGATTTGGGAGAGTCCTAATCCATAGGAAAATTTTTCAAGGACAGAGGACTGCCCCTCTGCTTCGACCAGGAAGCAAGGTACTTCACAATCTCCGGCAAACTCAGTTTCGCCCTCGATACTTAACCGAGACATAACATCTGCTACTTGATCACTCACCCCCTTTCAGTATCTAAGGGTGAAGTCAAATTCAAGCAAGCGTAACATCCAATGAATAAATAGACCCGTAGTGTTGGTGGATGTCTTCAACCAGCGTCGTTCCTGGTGATTCGTGAAGAGTTGAAACTATTCTTGCTCGAGACACGAGCGGAGCAGTTTTACTGTCCATAAAACAGTGAGGCATTCCTTCTCGCTCGTGGAATAATTACTCTTGGCTTGCCCGAGTGAGCGGCTCCAATAGTCGATAAGGTCGCGTTGGCCATCCGGATACTCTTGAAGTAGGGCACATCCTACTCGCTTGTCGCACGCATCGGTGTCGACCGAGTAAGGTAATAAGAGCGGAGAAAGACTAAACATAGGCGGCTCGATGAGTGCCTGTTTAAAGTAAGTGAATGATTCCATTTGGTCGGAGTCCAGCACCGGAAGTTGAAAGGTAGTTCCTTTCTTTAACAAACTGTTGAAATGCGCTGCCTCTCTTGAGAAGTTCGGGATAAATCTACGATACACATTGAAGAGACCTGGAAAGCTTCTCAGTTTAGTTTGCGTGCACAGCGGTTTGAAACTTTTCACGGCTTCCATGTTCTTCGAGGCGACCTCGAGTTTTCCCGGCCTGATTACGTGGCCGAGGTAGTTTACCGTAGATGTGAACCAAGTTAGTTTCTCAAATTTCAGGGAAGCCCCGTAGGGGTAGGATCTCACTGGAACTGACCCTAATATCAAGTCTATCCGTTGTTCAGTAACCCGGATCTTACCAAGTTGTTCTGTCCACATGGCTTCGTGATTGACGATCATTGCTCGTACTTTCTTCTGTATATCAGGGGTAAAAAGTGAGAATTCAACGTCATCAGACCCCAATTTTATATCGGCAGGGTCGAGTTGCGATGGTAGAGGCAATTGTTCCTGGTCGGTTTTCTTCCAATGGAGGTTAAACTTGAGTACCGTATCGGGCATCGGCGATGCGTACACTACTATCTGTCCTTTTGCCAGGACGCGGGTCTTGATCGAAACGTTCACGACCTTGAATGAGAATGGTCACGTCGGCTGAGAAGAAACGATACCGTTACTCAGGCAGACATGGGACTTGCGATAGAGTCGCGGATAAGTCTCCAATAAGAGATCCTCTTGAAGGGAAGCTTGAAGTTCCCCAACTGTCTCCGATTCAGGAGGCAGTTCAAATGATGGCGGTAAAATCATGCGGAACAAGCAGGGCTCACATTTCCAGCCTACATTTTTTGTAAACTCCTTTGGAGACCTTTTCGTTAAGTTATTACGCCATGCGAAGAGCCCAGTAGTAGACTGGAGTCTTATCCTTTTTTATGAAGTTTTGTTCTTCCGAAACCGAAGTGGGGCGTGAATCTTCATTTACTGAAGCAAAGATACAGAAATAAAGATTTATTCTTGACTTGAGCCTTTTTTCTTCTTTGAGATGTTTTAGACCCGCCCTCAATGCTCATTATTATTTATTTTGAATTTATGTGCAATCGGCTTGTCTGTTTCAGTTCTTCATTCGTCTTTTCAGACTTCCATATCTTCGCAGATGAACAGAACTATTTTTTTTTATAACTCAGATGAGTCGAGACTTCCGTTCAAATCAGATGTTCAGCCCTCGTTGGAGGTTCCCCTAGAACTTCTTTTTCTCCGTGAAATTAGTGTCCACCTCGAGCAAGAGAAACATGTCCTCCGATAATATTTGCAGGATCACACTCTGACCTCCAGAATTCATGTTCGCGCGAAAAGCTGAGAGCTTAGGTAGCTCGATAAAGATATAGCGCGGAGAAGTTTTAACAGTAATCAATAAAAATCTGATACCTTGGTACCTAAAACTCCTCTGACCCTACAGAAACAAGCCAAAAATGAATGAATATCAACCTTAGTGACGGTTGTGTCCCTCAACGTGAATTTTGGCGAAATATTCAAATTGAGGGAGAACTAGGCTAACATAAGGGCGGGGAACTTTTGGGTTATTTTAATGTATAGAAAATGTGGGCTGCTATATGCAAATTGACATAATGTAAGACAAGGATATAGAATCCGATAGTCACCAGAACTCTGTATCGGAATCAAACACAATGAAAAGGGAGCCCTTATCGAAAAGGAATACAAGGTGCGAAATCGGCTTTTTACGAAGCAGTTGATGAATGTGCCTTTAGCCTCCTTCAGCGCCTCCACGGAGGATCTGAGTAGAGTTTAATCCACAAGCAGCACTTTTCAGGTAGAATCCAACGTTTTCTTTGCCTAGATACTCCTGCCAATCGTTTGAGTTCTTTTTACAGCTGCTCTATTTATTATGCTTCTTCTTGCGGATAATAATGCGAAATTATTCCGTGAGAATAATTGGATTTGACTGGAGGAAAGAGATCAGAGCCAAGTCGATATCTATGATATCAATATATAGTTGCAACAATTTTCATCCTACAGGGGCTTTTTTGGCAGTTCGTCTACATCAATTTCAGGCTGGAATTCTCGAAAAACATTACTCAGCTGCCTCTTAACCCATACTTTTCTCTCTCGGTAGATTCTTGGCTGTATACTGCTTTTCTTCTACTACTAGACTAGCAAGTAGCCTCCGAGTAGTCCATTATGTAATAACCGGGGTATAAACTCCATATAAGAGGACTATTTGCACGAACCATGTCATTATCCCCGCGTTCGTTGCAGTGAGTATGTCTATACAGAGCTACATATATTCCAAAGACGTTATTTACCTTTGTAATAATTGAAAAGCTTTAGCATATAGGTCCTCGGCCTGATATTTTCTATACTTTTAAAGCTGGAATCCAAATGGCCTAATAGTTTCGCCTATAGAACGTTGCCTATGTAGTTTGAAGTGCCGAGGAATGCTAAAAGATTCGTGTAAAAGTACCTTAGAGACTTCATCATCATTACTGCATAATGCCGGGGTAAGCTGGAAGCCAACAATTTCTTTAGCTCCTCCTGAGAGTAGGCGGATGTGCGTAGAATACCAGGCCTTGGGGTGCTAACTCTACACTGGAATTTTAGTAGAGCCGCTCCATCTATCTTAAAGAGTCGGAAATATATTCGATTTCGAGAACAACTTGTAGAGCTTGTAGGATTAAGTCGTAGGTAATTAAGAACAAAGTATTGAGAGGAGTAACTAGTTTCGACGAAGGAAAAATATTTTCGATTATTACCTTATTATAACAACATTATCTCTTCCAGAAAGAGATGATTATTCGCGATACCATACAGAATTAAAACAATAAAGAGGCGTTAAATACATACAGGGATAAAGAGTGGATATCAGCAAAAAAAATTATAGTAAGTGGTACATTTGCTTTCGAAACTTTTAGGACGCAATTCCCGTCTTCTTTATAGTGTTAAGTCTAATATTGCACCTGTTCAGTTATATTGGAAGTACACTGAGATTTTTTGGAAGCTTAGTACATTCTGAAGTACTGTATTCTTCACCTAATGAATTGTCAAAGGAGCAGAACTTAACGGTGCTGAAAGACATAAGTTCACCATCAAGAGATGAAATATATATTACTGCAGATAATAGAGAGTAATATTTTCACGTAATAGGGATTGAAAGTGTGAAACCATCTAAAACCCACAGGGTACTGAGTTAAGATCCTTTTCAAAATTTTACATAGGGAATGCATACAAATGCTTAAGTCAAGAGAAACTTTTCCGTTATTAATTTATAAGTTTAACATTCAAATCTATAGAATGTTCACATTTTTTAAGAAGATCGCGTGAAATATTTGAATACAGAGTGCAATTCTAGTAAGATATGGAAATCTTTGCGTAAGATTTAGTCCTGTTCGTCAAAGATTTTTCAATACCTTCAATCATTTTTTTTATGATTTTATATTGTCCATATTTTTTATAGGTTCCAATGACATCTGTGGCGAGAAATATTGAGTAAATTTATTCTATAGACGTTTTTTATAGTAATTTGTATCCTAAATATGTAATGATCCAGAAATACATATTTTTGGAAGCTTTGGATGTGAGTTATCACTTTTAACCAAAAATGTTATATTTAATCTATTTAACGCATAAAAAGGATTAAATGCACAATTTATAGCTTCCGATGTACTTCTGGAACATCAGTTTATAAATAATTTGCGACTAGATCTAAATATCCTTATATTTACTATTCCTTTAACAGAATAAATTTACAATCTTTTCAGTTTACTTGTGTTACAATTTCGTAACTATTTCATAAATAAATAGCTTATTTTATATATTTCTAGTCTCGTAAAAAATAAAATTAAACATATCTTGTAATCGAGATATCTAGAGTCCATCTCGGTCATTATGGACAAAATTATTTTCGTTTAATTTTTTAGAACTTAGAAATAGTTTTTTGAGCATTTTCGTTTCAGAATTCGAAATAGAGGATCCGCAAACATTGACAGTCCTTTAAACTTTTAAGAAGTTTCAATTCTTTACAATTAATACAAAATGAAGTTCCGCTTTTTTATTGCGATGTTTAGACAAGTGAATGCAGAAAAAAACATGGGCACTGGATTTACTTATAGAACTAAATAAAGATTGTCATTAACGAAAATTTATTATGAATAGTAATAAGAATAAAGGATAAAAAAATGATTTTTGTAGATGTTTTCAACCTTACAGGTAAAAAATTATGGCTATTTCCAAAACGAAAATAGCTAGGCTATTAGACGCGATTACAAGTAATTATAAGTATTTCAGTTATATGATTGTCTAGAGATCCGCGAATAGCAAAATCTTTTCTCAAAAACTGAAGAAGGTAAGAAGATATTCTTCAGAAAATGAACTAACTCTTAAGCTGGGAAATACTGATAGAAAAGAGGCAAAAATAAAATATTTACGGTATTTCTGAAAGCAAAAAATGCTTAAAAGAAATCAAAAAACACTTTAACTTACCTGAATGATAAGGATACAATTACGTTTCTATGAAACTTAATTTATATGTAAGCTCTTTGAGTTGGAATCATCATTCCAGAAATAATTTTTTTGCTTCTGGCGGAGGACATTTTTGTATGCGAGTAAATAAATTCCAGCTATTGAAAATATCTTTTGGTTACTTCTTCCCTGGAATGAGGTAATTTTATCTTGCAATATGCAAAGTCTTTATTGCAAACAAACGAATATGCGGTGCAAACTCATTACTTTTATGCAAATTTAATAATTTGGAATCTTTTAAAGAGATTCTCGATTCTATAAATGATTCTGGAATAAGAATCGGAGGAATTATGTACATGCTATAATCAATATTAGAGAATTATAGAAAAAAGTTTATCTGTGCAGTCTTCACTTGTAATATTCATGATGGGTTTATCTAGAAATTGTCATGAAGACGTTGTCAGGCGGAATAAATACATCTCCAGTTTGATTTACTACTGTGGTTATTTTTTGCAGAAGGAGTCCGAACAATACTTTCATTTTAAGGAGTCAATTCACAATAGTGCGAGGTATAAAAGTCTGAATAAGCTCAGGCGAGAAATAATGGAGGAATACCACAAAATAGGATGCGATGTAAGTATATGTAATTGGGAGCCCCTTACGATAGAAAAAGAAGATTATAAAATTAGAATTCCGGAAGGTTTAAAAGTAATTATTTTTCCTCATGTGGTTCCGGTCGTATCAGATCAAAGCTCTAGAATCAAGAGTACGTCGCACATATTTGGTTCTGAAGGAGAATCATTGATGAAGCCGGATGGTACAAATTATTACTTAGAAGAAGATAGTTATGTGAAAAGATTTAGGGGATGGACGATTCACCGCTTAGGAGCTTGGAATAAGTTCTAGTACACTCTAAACCTTCTATAGATTATATTAACCCACAGTTTTCCGGATAAAATCTGGCAATTTTAATTGCCTTTAGGACAAAACTTTCCTCCTATTTTACCACCTGCAATAAATAAATTAAAATGCTTTTACGTGCAATGTTTTTTAGAGATCACAAGTTCCAATATTGATTTTTAGGTTGGAATAAACTTACTATGTAAAGATCAGCACTTTGATGATAAAGAATTACTTCATCATCTAAATGTAATCTCAAATGTATTTTGAGGAAATAAACTCATAATTTGTAATGTATGACTAGTCTGGAGCTGAAAAGAACTAACGTTAAGTACCAGTTTGTAGAGTGTGAAATAATAGGTAGACTGACTATGTAAGCAGATTTGATAATAACAATAGATGCGTGGGTGTCAACCGACCCCTACTCGAACCAGTTGTTTATTGATTCTAATCTTAGAGGTTCTGATTATCTTTTATGGTCTCGGTACCAGCAGATAAGCTCGCGTACTTTTACGCAGTCGGATTCGTATTCTTGCGTGTGTTCTTTTTTATCCAACCAAGTACAGTCCCTGTGCATTGAATTGACAAATGTAGCAAAGCTCTTCTAAGGGGTACAAATTATTATACAATAAATAATATTAAAAAATATTTCGGCGATATCCTATTTTAGTCCCACCTTGAAAAATCGATGGTCATGCACTTGTAGTCTACTCCTAGCTAATGTATCCGTTAACGAGCAATAGTTGATAATCTTGTTATCTTTCAGTATGTTTCCGAGAATATATTCTGTATATTCATTGTTTGATTTTGAGTTTTTATTTTGACATTTCAACATTTGATGAGCAAAATATTCGTATTTTCAATTTTCTATGTATATTTCTTCTCTGTTTTGAGAAAGAATTTTCGAATAAACTTGTTCAAAAATGAGTACTATTTCGATAAAAAAACAATATTCCACTTTCGAAATCATTTTCAACCAAATATTTTGAAATTTCGGGAGCGACTTCTTTATTCACTAAGAAGATGCATTTCTAAAAGAATTAAAAAGTATATTAGCAACTATAATTAGTCTTATGGATTTCTAGAGAATACTTGACAGAGATAAATTCATAAAAATGATCACTCTAAGGAGTTATAATTTTCCTATTTTAATCTATCTCGAAGATGTCTCTGTAAACAAATAATATTCTAACCTAGCCTAACTTAATATATTTTACAATAGTCTATTATCTGATCGAAATTTACCAACTGAATATCAGTAAGGGGTTTCAGATGCAACATAAAACTTTCTAACCCTCAACTCTGAACTCTGGAATCTCTTTACCCCATACCCTGCATTATGTCATAAGAAGGTAGAATATTTTTCTTTAAAGCCTCAATAATATAGCTATGGGTTAAAAGCCCATTAATGTACTGTGCATATTATGTTTTTTTCAAAGTACTCTCATAAGAAATACTAAAATTCTTATCACTTACCAAAACAATTGTCATCACTAACCCCATTTGCTATATATAATTTTGGAATTTAATTGGCAAAAGCGTTTTTTAAAAGGAGCAATTGGCATTGACTCATTTTATTGCAAAACTCTCATTAAAACTAAACTTTGAATGAGAGCACGACTACTGTACGTAGTTCAATATTTTCATTATATAAACATGTTTGATGAGTTTTTTACACATCTGGCTGGAGAAATAATCGCACGTAATCCTAATTTTGTGTCTGAGACTATCCGTACAATATGCTTTTTTGTTCTGTCAATTAGTCTGCGATTATTTCGATCAGAATAGAAAATTGAGATTTTTCATAATCGATTGAAGCCACAAAATTGGTTTGATTTTGGAAAATGTAACTAGACCATACGCAGATAGGACAAAGAAACATGAACGTCAAATTTATAATTTCATTTACCCATTCATGAAGAAACTATTTTCATCATGTCCTCTATTGGAGATATATTAGATCCTAAGTGATTAAGCTTCAGTAGATGTTTTGAAAAAGGAAGTATGAACCGATTTTTTTTTGAAATTTAAGCGACTGGATCCAGTACGCCCAGCTTGAGCTGATGCGTTCCACAAAAAGAGCGAGGATTCTAGGAATTTGTGAAACCTGCGAGAATTTCAGGAAAGTAAGTATATTGGACAAATAACATATTCTATTTTTTGCTGCTCAATTGATAATTATCGCGTGTACATTCGTAGACCTATAGACAAGATGAAGGTAGATTTATTTTAACTTTTTTAATTTTTTTAACTAAATGAACTAAAGAACTTGTTTTCATGTGAGCCAAGGGTATGAAGCGATACAGTCAATACTTCGGCGTTTCAGAACTGTTCAAACATTTACCAAGTCTTTCAAACATCCAAACACCCAAATATTTCCCACCTATTTGCTCAGGTGTCTGAGTAAATGTTTCACGTTAGAGTAGCAGAGAAAGGTGCTATCATTAATTACTTGTAAGGCACATTGAAGCTTGTAAGATTCTTTTGAAGCACCTCTACCAGATACAAATTACCATAAAGTCACCATTTAAGTTGAAAATCTGATAACTGCTCTGACAGTGAGAACAAATAGATAGTTCAGCATTTACTAAATAAATGGAAACCCAATATGAATAATTTCTCAAAATCACAAATACTTCATAGATTACTAGTTCAAAACTAGGTAACTTAAAAATAGACAATTATTCCCTGCTATATTCTTCAAAACGCCTGCAATGAAATTGGCTGCCCATAAGTAAGCACTTCTAGGTATCTTATTCGATCACTTCTAAATTCTAAAATATATCTATGTTACTCTTCGCCCTTCATTCTGGAAAACAGTCATTCAATTGTTTGATAATTGAAAAAAATTGTGAGAAATTTTAAAGAAACTGCTGCTTGCAATCAATAAACTCATCCACAAGCATCGGAAAGGTAAATAGGATGTATCTATTTTCCTATTAATCATCTTAATAAGATAAAATATTATTGTCAGAACAGTGCAGTGGAGGTTTAAATTGCGGACCGTAAATAGGATAGTGTCAACTTTCAACGAAAATTGAAGCTTTTCACTGATGTTATGCACATAAATGCTCTTCTTAATCTTGGGGCCTTGGAAAATGATTAAAGCTGAAGTAAAACCATCGCTACAGAAAACTAATGTTTCTCGACAAACTAGATGGGAGGTCTTAGTTTGCATATTCTTAGGTCAATTTCCTTGAATTTTGGTATTTTGAAAAATTTTGTGGAGGTACAAATAGAATAAGCTTTAAGGCGCTTGATTTTAGAGCTGGAGCTTCCTAAAGATTTAGTATCTACCGAAACAAATATTTACTGGGAATTCTCAATCTCAAAAATTTGATGTAAATCGATATAAGTAGGCATGCATTGTTTCCTCTTTGGACGCGAATTTGCTCCAAACAAACATAAACCTAGGAAAACTTTTTATATCCGACATTGACTACTTTAAAATTTTCACGAATTTAAGGCTTCTAAATCAGATGCAAAATTAGGTATAAGTGTTTACTCCACATTTTTACTGGTCATATTCTGCCCATTCATCAATATTTTTCTTTCTTTTATTCTGAATTTTATAAATATCCTCCTGTAGAGCTTCCCTTACATTGAGGTTTCCCTTGTCTTTTTGGACATATAACATGCACATAATGCCTGATTACTGCGTCTTACTGCATAAAATGTATGCATTTTTTAAGTTTAGTTCACCCAAATATAACCTATTCGCACTACTTTTCAGCGAAAAAATATTTTCAATTTATTATTATTCAAAGTTATTTCTTTCTCAAAGATGACCAGACTCCACTAAGGACCGTTAAGAGAATTTTCGGGACCTCAAATACTTAGTTTTACATATGAAGTATGCTGCATTAGCTATTATACTTCACGCCTCCCAAAAGTGGTTTCTACCTCTTAATCGCAAATATGCAGACATTCAAAGCCCTGTTATTCCCATTTCGTGGGTTCTTCACTTTCTTTCATTTCTCACTAAAATGTAGTTTTCAGTAATGTTCTGTACTTCAAGTGATATATCTTCGGTGTAAAAGAGTTATATAGTCCTCAATACGCTCAGAAAAAGATATATCCAACTTATTTGCTATCATAGACTTTAAATGTTAGGAAATGTTTGCACTTTTCCGCGAATATTTCTAAATTTCATTTCATTGTACTGAAATTCTCTTGAAATTAGAGGTAAACTTGCTCCTACATTCTTCCACAAATATATCTTTCTGGAAATGGTACTTTTTTTCATTTTTCGTCATTTAAATCTTTCAAGAACCATTTATTGCTACTCAGTAATTATCGATCGCTTTTATTTTTCCCTTATTGCACCTTCAATATCGCTATAGTTCAATTTTATTTCAACTTTATCTTGAAAGTTTTATAATTAATACGTAATTTAGACGATGGAATACTATGACTATAGATCTTCTATTAATTTGTCGTCAAGGTTTTTCTTTGACCAGAAGATCAAAAAATTACCTTGAAGACACAATTGCTTTTGGTATTTTTTCAATAATTGGATGAATTAAACAAATACTTTCGAAGTTTCAACGTTAACATAATTATTTCAATTTTTTAATAAAATTACATCCAAATGGGAACATTGATATAGCAGAAGAACTATTTATAAGAAAATATTCCTTTTTAGATTTAGGGTAGTTTAAAACCAGGTATTTCTTTTAGTTGGTATATTTATGCACTTTGATTTGAGTATC
Organism: Kappaphycus alvarezii; assembly: GCA_002205965.3. Lineage (NCBI taxonomy): Eukaryota > Rhodophyta > Florideophyceae > Gigartinales > Solieriaceae > Kappaphycus > Kappaphycus alvarezii. The sequence continues at coordinate 119,325 of NADL03000477.1, read as the reverse complement.
AACAGGGAAAATAATAAAAAATGACAAAAAATCAATATGTCGTTTTCAAAGTTACATGAAGGTCATTTTGTGCCGATAATTTAGCTATACCAAGTATGTATCCCTAAATCACTACAAAATAACCAATGACACGTCAGTAATTACTCTTTGTGTTCAGTATCTCAAAATCTGTAATGAATTATAAAACTATACATAGTTCTTTCTTGACGTATCCGTTTCATCTCTTTCTTTCTAAATATTTTTCTCCTGAAGTGTTTTTGAGGTTATACGCTATGCAGAAACGAGAAAGAAGTGAAAAAGTAACTTTTACTTGAAATGTACTATGATAGCTATTCATTCTAAGAAATTTCATTCTGAAATTTTTCATTTTCCAAATTTTTTTTTGCGAGTCAATCAAGCACTAATTTGATGAAATGGGAAACTTTTTCTCCAACGAACTTTCTTACATAACTCATTGCTCATTTCATTTACATGAAATAAGCATATACATGAAATAAGTAATGGTATGAGTACATAAGAATATATTATTTGAACTATTCGGATCTGTTTTGAACTAATTTATATTCTTATACTAAGCATTAGGTCACAAAGAGCACCCATAAAGTACTCTGAAATTCTCGAAAAAACATTTCATCAAATTCCGAATATTGTTCAGTCTTCGCATTTTTTCAATCTGAATTAGAATTATCACGCAGGTTTTAATACATTTAGATTGCTATTTGTTCGTGTCAATCCATAAAAAGATCTTCCGCAAAATAGGGATAAAGGATGAGATCATTAAACGTGAGAGATATGCTAGCTAATATCTAGGAAAATTGTATGGCAGTGTGTTTTTCTGATAAACTAAAAGCTGGATTATTAACTCAGAGACTTGAACTTAGATTTAGCTGTAAATTCCACTATCCGTCTTGCAGCTGTTTAGGCCTTCTGAGAAAGACTAATGAGTACTTTTCAATATAAAAATTGAGGAGAGACTCAGGTATTTAGGGACCTGAAGATCATTTCTTTCTTGATGAAGACGAATTATTCTCTTTTTATAGCCTCTGAACATTTCGGAAGGTTGCAACCCTATGAAAGGTTAACAGTTCGTATGACTTTTCATTATTTACTACTCTTCTGGTGAAGTCACTACTGGAGCCATCTAAGACAGGGAATGAATACACTTATGTTCGTAGATCCTCTGCAAATTCCAGTACGTCTCTATTTTCGACTGGAACATCATGTTCCGTGAAGTATCTGTTAGCTGTAACTTACTGGGTTCTTTTTATAATGCCTTCATTGTGGTCGGCTCCCCTAATGCCTATAAATGACTAAAAAACATTGTCTCAAAACTCTGTGAAATAAAACATGATGAGTTCTGTGTCCGACTCCATTCAGAGAAAGTGTCGAAATTCAGAGGGAGGTTTCATCCAAGTAAGAATTGGAAAAGAACTCGAAGCCTTAATGAATGATTGGATATCTGAGACAATGCAAAGTCTACCTCTGTGTGTCGATTCCAAATCTGAATGATTATACGTAAATTTAACTATCTTGCTGAAGACAGTTATGTAGCCACTTTGCATACCAGAAATCTTCCATATATGGGTTAAATGATAAATTAATGTTTTACATTACTGCTTTTAGACATTTCCCATTGCTTTTGAATGAGGAACTCAGCAGAACCCTTGATTTAAAATTCCCTTGGAAGAAACTTTTTGACTTTAAGTTCCGATAAATTGAATAATTTTATCTTCCTTTTGTTTTTTTGTTCCCCAGCGTAATCAAATCTTAATATTAGTTAATTTACAGGTCGCGATATAAGAGTGCTTTTGTTTAGTCTCGACCCAATTCGTGGAGTTTATGTATGTTTTTAGTCATTACTTTTCTGTTTTTCCTTTATACGGGTTCGAGAAAGAAAACAGTGTACTTCTTTTACCCTATAGAGCTTTTGCTCTTGAAGGTCCTGTACCATCTATGAGGGCCCTACTATGCACTTTAGTATCCTTCTTTCCGAGAATATAAAAGGATACTTTTCCTTCATTACAGTCATGAATCAAACACATTCTATGCTACCGGATTGCAAGATTTAGAGCGGCGGCACACAGGAACTCTTTTTAGATTCCTTAAAACAGTGCTTCGCGACGTTTCCAGTTCTTTGGTGTCATTTTATGAACCTGCCATAACGGAATTCCTTTATAGAACTACAAATTTGCTTGTTTTCTATTGTCAAACTCAAAATGAGTACAGCCCGTCCAGTCCTTGGAGAAGCCATTCATTAACTGTTTTTTGTTATCATTTTAATAAGAAGTCGTCAATTACGTTGAAACAGAGACTCAGAGAATACCTCTCAGAACTTTTTCGTATGTGATTTAAATAGAGGGATTTCTATTCGAAAGTATATTCGTTTCACGCTTCAGTGAATGTCCAGGCGTTCATCGGTAACCACGCCAGACACCTATAGAAGAGATTTAAACTGCTTAATTATGCCTGCAAAGTACTTCCGGAACTCGGGCTGTAATATTTAAATAAGGAGCAACTATGCAACAAACTTTGTGCTGCAGTATAGTCAATGAAAACCTTCTCAATATTATCTTCTTCTACTTTATCCATCTGATTTTCGGGTGTTTGGGGTCATAGCTGTGCTTTCTGCATAGATTTGGCTTGGAATGTAACTGAAGCTGTCGCCGGTGACTCAAAACGTGATCAGTATTTGTCAGATCCATATTTGTATTACATTGAAGCATGGTTGGAATACTTTTAGGTATGGGATATCCTTAGAAGTAGTGTTCATTTTTTTAAGTTCCAACGGAGGTCAGCTTGCGGAAATTTTCGTCTTCTTCTGCATCCACGTCCGAAGTTTCGAGTGCTTCCGCTTCGATCATACTCGAGAAGTTTCCGACATACAGACTTTTGTAGGCTTTCAGGACCTTTCTCGCTGTGTGTATTCTCCATTACGTGTTGCAGGCCCTCCTCGGATTCCTTCGAAATGATAAACGAGTCAGATTAAATCCTTATTCCAGTTCAATACAAGCATTTTAAGCCTTTTCGTATGTTTCGAATTTCTTTTTAGCAGCTTTGAAGATGCTCTTCAGTCCATTCAAATATCAAAATTTTTGTTGTGTCATCATCTGCGATCGTTCTGAACTGAGCCATGGCATATGCTCCAAAGCAAGGAAGATGACCCTCTTCGCTTTTTGTGGAGCGTTTTACCCATTCCTTCGTGGACGGTATTGTTTTTAAAGACATTTTTCGTGCATTTCGATCTTTGCTTTGTGATTTTCTCTCAACATAGGCCTTATGTGTATCGATGTGAAGTTTAGGTTGGAATTATTTTACATTTTTTCCGTCCCTAGAAAAAGCTGTAGGGTCTTTATGGGGATCTTTCCTGATACACTTGTGGCTTGGAACGAATATTTGGGCAATATTCGAATTTTTGATTTCGTTCTAAGGGCAGTCGTGCTTGGCACATATATCACAAATTATCTATCTTTTATACCTTTCATATTTATTTTTCTTTCCCTTCTTTTTTCATTTTTTTACATTTACTTTTTTCTCTTACTTGCTATGGTCTTTCCTTTTTTTAATCTTTTTTTGTTTTTCATCCCTTTTTCTTACTCCCTTCTTTTTTGTCCTTTTCATCTATCTAGGATATTCTGGAACCATAGCCACCGGTAACCTCTCCAAATGAGTAGCCATTTCTTCAATTTACTACCTCCTCCCCTCCTCCTCGTGTGAACTCCGGTGTGGCGTGGAGCATGAACAATTTAGAGGATCACTTAGTGTAGTTACTCTCGGCTTCTACTTAGAGACTCCAGTTGTAACGAAAATTTCGGTCACCACCATCTACTTCTACAAAAAGGGAGAAATGAGATATGATATCTATGTGCGCTTCCCTCAAAAGATTACCAACTCAAAGAATTTTCCTCTTAATACGCACAGCCTCTTGGAATAAATTGTTCAGTTCTTTAAAGCATTCATGTCGAAAATACTGTATCGAGTCTCCTGTTTGCTTTTCTCCAACTACTGCGATTACGAAATTCTTATTCTCCTAGAAATCTCGATCGATAGGGGCAGTAAGTTAACGAAATAAAAATTACTTCAACTTTCTTTCTTCTCTTTTGATTTTTTAAATTGTAAAGGTCTCTTATCTATATTTAATAAACTCCTTACTAAGCAATTTTGGGATCTTAAATATCTTAGTACTTCAAAATTCTAAGACTTACAAAATAAATGTCTATAATATTATTGTATTTTGGCGCAGTATGAAGCCCCATTTTAGCATCGTCCGCGCAGGGATATCAAATACCATTTGACTCTTACTTGTGGTCTGTAGACTCTTTATTTGTAACTTCTACACTATGACGCACCCCTGCGCTTGAGCAGTCGCAGATACACACTCAAGCATCTACTTTCGAATTAATTTTTAGCTATGTATGCCGCTCTATTCTATCTTCTTTTTGGGTGGGGAAATCACAGTTCGGAGGCTCTTTTTTATTCTGAAATCTTTATTTTCTATTTCCAATTACTTTATATAGAATTCTACTGAATTTCATTGGTAATTAAGATGTAGTTAAGGATTAGTGGAGGAGGTAGAGGGACGTATACGCATAAATAGGTTCTACTGCTGATACTGAAAAATACCTCCATACAAAATACCTGGTTCATTAACCCTAAAATAATGTGAATACCTTTTTCCGAGCAACCAATCTTCCCAACTCTTCTTCTAAAAAATAAAACTTTGAAACGTTTCTAATTTACAAATTCAATCTCATTATGCCTCTCCAATTTTTATATATGACTTTTTTAGTTCTCCGTCTTAAAAATATCTTTCGGATCGTGATAAAATTTGTTCTAAAAGTTATGTTGAGGTATCATATCGAACACTTTCCGTGTCATAAATGGCGCAAATTCACAAAGCTCAGTATAAATATGCACTTTTTCGAATATGGCATTGACAAAAATTAGTGTCATGATCTATTTCGAACACCTTGAACTTTTCTTCCAAGAAAAATTGATGTTACGCTCTATTTCGAACACCTTAAAATATTCTTTCAAGCCTAAACCACAATATAACTAACTTTTTTAATCTAACGTATCCCTTCTACATTCTTTTGAAAAGAACGGCCTCTTTCTATACTCTACCGTCGAAAATCACCTAGAAGGCCCATCTGCATCACTTAACTGTCCCTCAAGCATCGTAGGCCCAATGACTACGATCATTACTGCTAACTAACCTACCGGCAATGAGGTACAGAATTTATGTGCCAATTTTCTAGAGCAGGGTCTCCGCAGAGATCCACGTCCAAGCGATCATTTGTGATTTATTTCTCAAACATGTACTCCCAAATCTATAAGCCTCTGAATGATGCTGAATTGGAGCCTGTAACTATTTCGCTAATACTACAGAGCGCAATTGTTGCTCTGAAATCCAGCAGACACTCTTTGCAGATCATTAACCTTCATACGCTCCAGGTAATTTCTTAGGCAAACAATAATCATACTTCGATTGACCGATTAACAAGGTGTGATATAACCGAATAAGATGTATTACATGAACTTGCGCTGGAATTAATGGAAATGGTAAGTTTAAAAACCCCCCTTTGACAAAATACGAGTCTGCGAGGTCATGAAACGTTATGGAAGAACCAATAATTCTTAATGCAGCCATCAGATTGTACCACAGGCCGGACTCCCACGCTGAGCTCGATGCCCCAAATCATGACCCATTTAGTTATAAATTTTTTTCTCCCTGCCTAATAACACTTGTGCTTACTAGATAGTTCAGTACCTCAACCTGCTGGTATATAGAACAAATTCAAACAAAATTTTGATCCTTGTGGAAAAATACATTGTGAATTTCTTTGATGCATAAAATTCATCAATAACATTCCGAATGAAATGCAAGGCAGCAAAAATTGATTTTTCAACATTTCAACATCACCACAGACATAAAATTAAATGATTTAGTGTTTTATTGATGTTAATGATGTTCTATACCACATTCGTTGCCTCTTTTTCGATTTGTTTCAATTAGATATGATCGAATGTCATTTTCCGGAGGAGTATAAACTCACACCAAAGCATTTGAAAAGATTTGAGCCTTTTTCTATCGATGAAGATGAATAAGACAGTACATTATTGCTTAAAAGCCTAAGAGAACGGAACAAGACAATTAATTAAAAATTGAATATGTTACCAAGACAGTTAAATGGGTCGCTAAAATATCCATTGTAAGAGATGAGAAAGCAAATTTGAGCTCAAGAAAGGAATTTGAACTCTCCAATGGTGATGATTTAGTTGCCGTGACCGCGGAAAATTTTTTGTCTCCTTTGCACAGCATAATGAGACATTTCAAGGAAACAGAGAAGTATCAGGAGCTCTCAGCCGATGAAGAGATCATTGGGGACCTTAAAGAAGGTTCAGTGAGTGTTGCAAAACATATCAGTGTGGTACTAATATTTGACATCGACTAAAAAGCGGCCGAGAATAAACGGTTGGCCCTCTTAGGCTCTCGTCTTTGGTCGACTTCGTGCATTCCTCACGTAACAAATAAATTTATAAATACCTTAGGTACCCATGAAGCTCATCATCCAGGTCATATTTGTTTTTCACTGCGCTGCTGTTAACTTAACTTCTCTTAACGGAACTCATTCCAAATCATCAACGTTGAAAGCACATTTTACGTCAAAAATATAGATAAGCAACACTACGCAGACCTGAATAATTTGCGCTAGATACTCCACTTTATTTTAGATGAAACAACATGATAATCCAAAGAATAAACAGGGAACCACAAGCTTTTTCAGTTAAAACACTCACTGAGGACAGCCAGTAGTTAGTAAATCTTTCCACGCTAGTAGAATATGTCCAGGCCACGAGATAAGAATCTTTTTAAATTAACATATTCATCATCTGATGCAATCCAGAAGCCGAAAGTAGATGTGTCACAAACTAGGACCTGATATTCTCACACGTGAAAGCCACCTAATAGCCATGAGTAGACCTAAATCATCTCCAACTTTGATATTTATTACTTATCTGATTTTGACTTTTCTTACCGTGCCGTCGTAGAAATTGATAACCTCGCTGAAAATCTATTTTACTTCTTTAGACACTAGGGCCCCCTAGTAAACAGTTACCTTGTATTATCTCTGAATTTGATTCTCAGCTTTTCAGTCAACAAATTTTTTGCTAACTAAAACTTTGGCTGTAGCCGCTTTCATCCTCTCTAGTTTTCACTCTTTTCCCCCTCTCTATGTCACATTATATTACCCAATTTTATTTTCCATTTTTTATTTGATCATCCGCTGTAGCCTAGAATCTTGCGTCAAAGTACAAACAATTATTTCAAGTTTATCTTCAGTGGAATCTTACCTCCAAAGGATATGTGCATCGTTGTTGACCAACTTCTACATCTCTTTTGTTCAGCTTTGCACTCTTGTTGTCCCTGGTCCTTTCGATCCGATTTTTCGCAGAAGTTTTAGAATCCCGTAGATCACTTTACGACAGTAGACCCCGGGGGACAATTACACCGTCCCGGAGTCCGACTAACTACCCCGCTCTACAACATTAGCTTTTCACGTCATCATAGAGCTATACTAGTTCATCTCAGGATTTTTAAAGAGGAAGAGGTACCGCGAACTCCGTTTGAGTCTCGGTTTGTCTATGTACGGAGTTGGGCACACAAGAGATAAGCAATAGTTGAACTTTTCGTTGATGAAACAGGTCGAAATTTCAGAACAGGGTTTACATGGAGAAAGTAATCAACGATGTAAGAGGTGAATTATGAGCAAAAAGTACTTAATTCAAAGGTATTCTAGAAACCCGCTCCTAAAGGTGCCATATTACAAGGTCCTGAGGGCTCCTACAGTATGTAAACCATCACTGAGACTGATAGCACTGAGCATCATTGCAAAGTTCTATTGGTCCATCTGGAAAGAAAGCCTAAAGTAACTGCATCTTGATGATGGGCGAGGAGTTTCTCGACCCATGCGAGATCTCTGTGGTTGCTTCATCTCATTGGTTTGATACAAATTGGTATTATATTATGGATTCAAGAGTCTCAAAGGGAACAGTCTACATTGAATTTCGATGATTCAGTGTAGATCGAGTACATAACATTATCCCGATAATCAAATGCAACTAGAGGGAGTAACACTTACGTGTTACAAGTGTAGAATCACAGCACAAAATGTATGACACCTGTAGCACGCAGCAAGATTGCTGATAGAAGTTTGCTGTAAGCCCTACAAGCCGATTTTCAATGTCTGAAACAATTATAGACCGTTGTGCTCGACGGATAGGCTTGCACTGATTGCGGCTAGAACAGTGTTAGCTAGCCCTAATTGCGGCAAGAACACGTGTTTACTTCTTCTGTCTGATGGCTGATAATTCTTTGTTTTGGACTTGTTGATCCGCTACTCGGTACGGAAGCACTTATTAAGACTTTTTGAAGCTCCTTCGCACTGTATTTACAACTAAATTACAGTGTATTGTAAAGTAATGCTACCTTAAAAAATAAATCTAGTGGGTACAGTAGCATTTTCTATTGAATTAAGGTCATAAAAATATCTGAAAATTCCTGTTAAACTGTAATGGATGCTGCGTTGTCACAGAAACATTTTTGCTGTGCTAGCATTACGACGACTGTCGTGATGAAAGAGCCTGTTTGCTTTGACTTGACCGGTTAGATTAAACGTTGTGAAACACATGAATGGTTCATGCTGCTACTATTTCGAGCCCTGGTATTTATTTTAATATAGGCAGACTGGTTAATGTAAAAGTATCTTGACTAGAGGTGACAGGGCGAGGTCTGTAGGAGACCAAAGGCATGTGAAACAGTGTAGATTCTAATTTTTTGCTACCCAGCCAAGTATGGCATCAGGGGTACTGCGATAAGAAGTAGACTTAGCCTTAATAGGATGAACCTAATAAAGGAAGTGCTAGATATAAGGGGAGCCTAAAAGGTAAATTTCATCATTGAACTATTTTGACTTTGTATATTGTGGGTGGCTATGTCACCCACAAGCATTATTTGACAACTAAGCAACTGACTTTATCTGAATTGAATCGAGTTGACTAGGACACCTGGGATATGATTTAAAATCCCGGTTATTCTGGTCGTGAGACTCATGAGGTACAGAGGGTTGGGCTTGACGTATGACCCTTTGCTCAGTAGGAAGCGAACAAGTTTGGTTCTCCAGAATTGTAGTCAAGTCGGAGCCGCGGTTTACCTTGGTGAGGTTATCGGCTTGGTTCGCATATGTGCGCACAAAACCAATATTTGAAATGTGCTTGCGATCGTAGGCATGTTTAACTGCTGATTTATCTATTATAAACCTTTTTCCGGCCGTTATAGAGCATTTTTTAATAAAGTCAAAGTTATACTTCGAGTCTGTAAGCATATTCAATGGAATATATCGGTGAAGGAATGTTTGGGATTCTTTCGAAGGGCTTTTGCAAAATAAAAGGCACCTGCGATGTGTTCGAAGCGTCCAGTACTAGAATAATGAACCCCAGGTGAGAGGTAAGATCTTCACAATTGGAGGAGGCGGCATCAGAGGATACGGTGATGAGGAGAGAGTTGATATCCAGTTGGGAGTTCAAAAGAGATATGTTGGGATGTTCCCGGAGGTGCATCATTGTCTTGTTCAGATTTGTGACTTTTCTGAATTGAATTGATTTTCGGTAACGCAGGCAGCTCAGGGAATGGCACAAGAAATATACAGGCTAGTGTGAGTGGCCCGAGCAAGCTTTGCACGGAGAGGGCGGTAGTTTTCAAAGGATGAGTCTTCAGCAAGAGTGCAAAGCTTAGAGATGTATAAGCTTTTTGAGAGGATGATTCTATTGGTTGGGGTAGATATATGAACACTAGTCTAGTGAACGTAATATTGTCTAACTCAGATTCCTTGGAATCATATTTCTCAAGAATTTGTCCTGGAAGATGAAGAAACGCTTTTTTGCCACAAAGGATCGTATCATCAACGTAGACACCTATCACTCGTTGTATTCTGTCATTATTACTTGAGGAGAACAGAGCCATCTCACTCAAGGACTATGAAAGTGCGAGGTCTTCTTTATGGTGTACAGTCATTGTGCGATTTCATTAATCTCCAGCATCCGGTAAACCATAGAGAGGCTTGAGTAATTTGAGAATCTTATCATCTGGGAGTTGCAACCGAGAAGGGGTTCCTAAGTGGACATTTCGGCAGAGACTCTCCGAAGACTGAAGGTAGGCTTGGCTCAAATTGCTGCAGAATGCGTAATTTTTGAGTTGCCGCGAGTGAAGAGATGAGTCGGGGCTAATATTGTCTTGAATTCGTTGATTAATGAACCAATGAGTTTTTATCCTTGCCTCAATGCCCTTGTGTGGTGAATCAATCCTTATAGATTGTTTTGTCTGTTCCCACATTTTTGATAGTAGGGACCAATCCACTATTCAAAATTTTAGCTTTCTTTGGAATATGCGACTTTGAAACAGTAGTCCAGACCTTATGGTACAAGAGGCCTTGTATTTCTGTACGTATGGCATCCATGAATTGCGGGAGATATCTACGAGGGTCTTTAGGATAGACCGTCTCTGAGAGATACACGGGTAATTGCTTGAGGGTTTCATGAGTGAAGTTTGTTATCCTGTAGTATAGAATTGCGGCGAGTTTGTCGTTCTTGGATTGGAGGTGGTTCAAATTTTTTGTGTACAGACGAAGATTAATCACGAAAAATTGGGTTCCAGTTCAATCCTTGTCGATGAAGGATTTTTCCCTTCACTACTCAAGATTTTATAAGTTTCAAGCCATTTGATATTCTCCTTCTCACTATATACTAATTCCTCTTGACCTGATTCGAAGTTCACAGTGGAGTAAAAAGAAAGGTTGGCCATAAGTGCCTTTTCAATACGTAGCATGTAGTTAATTGCTTCCATTTCTGCCCTAAAGAGGAATAAAGCGCGCGCATATTGTGCCTGATTGGGGAGGGAAGTGTTGACAGAAGGGAAGCGAGTGAGGGTGCCGAGGACAAGCAGGGAGTGGACGAGACCATTTGCATTCATGATATTGTTCATGGCTTTGGTTGAAAGGGAAAGAATGATATGAGGGTCTAGTTGGGGGAATTTAAGGGAGACTTTGAGGTAGGTTTTGCGCGATGGGTCGTAGTATTTTTCGCCAGCTCTAAGAGAATTATGGCTTACAACACCTGAGAGATAAAGTTTGATACCTGCCAATGAAGCAATGTCTTGTAATTGAGCCAAGGTGAAGTAGGAGCCTTGATCAGTGCAAATATTGTTAGGGTAGCCGGTATAAATGGTGGTCCAGTATTGAAGAAAAATGTACCAGATATCTTCAATCTATTCGCCTCATGGAAAACGGATTGCTAAAAAAATTATACCGAGGTCTACAACGCGGAGGGCCGGATTGGGAATGATTTTGATATGGAGAAACATGAGGTCCGGAAATATCTTTGAAATGAAGACTATTTCACCTGGGGGCAAACATTTGAATGATTGAGGTCGAGGTGAAAAATTTTGACAAGTCCGACATGAATCTGTGATTTTTTGTAGTAGTCGTTTCGTTTCAGGTGTTGTCTTGTCGGGGGGTGCTCTTGTGATGAGATTATAACGTTTTTGTGTGGAGAGGTGAACAAAGTGTTAATAGATACCACGCAGCTGACGTTGAGAGATAAGGACGGAGGCTTAACCCGACTATAGGTAAAACTTTCCATGATTTCTAGTGAGGGGCGGCGACTAATTTTAATTCTAGCTAAAGAGGAGATTTTCGACATTATCTGCGACAAGCTTGTCCCTGTCAAGGACTTCGGGATCTAGTAACGTAGGTATATTTGCAGTGAAGATATCCATGCTGATTTCTGTGAAGGAAATATCAGGGCTGTGTATGCAAACTGGAAGAGTCCCGATAGAAGCAAAGGTTCCATCACCGAAGCGAAAGATGGTATTTGAATGGTTAGGAACCATCTTTCGTCCAGTCATTTTGCTATATGCGGCTGCTTTTTTTGCCCTAAAAACTGAATTTTGAGCTCCAAGTTCAAAACACTCACCATTGAAACCAGAAAGGGACGAGGATGTGAAATCCGAAATCTTCGTATGGAGTATATTGGCAACATTACAGGGATTATATGTATCATTACGGCACAGGTGAGGGAAATAAGGGATCTCACTGCGGCTTGTTGGAAGATACTTGGTCCAAATCTGTGGAAATGTCTTTGGTGTTACCAAGAGCAATAAAATGGGAGGCTGGTCATGAATGATTTGGTCCGAAGAGAAGGGGTCGACTGCATGTTCTACGTTCGACTCCTCGACAGCTTTAGTCTCTAAGTTTTCAAATAGGCGGGTAACATGAGCGATGTCTGGATGGGACCTATTACCAAGTTCTGAGAAATTGTCGATGGTTTCGAAAAGTACTCTTTTCAAGACATAAGTTCCTTGATTCGGGTATTTCTTGTAATAAAAATGAGGACAATCTTCGTTAATTTTTTTATATTCTTGGGATAGAACATTGTTCAGAAAATGATTTTCCGCATTTACATCAATGCAGAGGGGGTAGGCGTTCAAACTGGAGTGACAGGGATGTGGTCGGGGTGGATTGGTTTGGGAGTAGGGGTTTCAAGGAAGGTTACGAAAGTATATGGACTGACCAGAAGCAAAGTAAATTAGCTCTGATGCGATACGTCTACAACTTCGATTGCGTGCATTTGAATATTCTTCCTCTGTTTATGTTGCACTGTGCAGTTTCGACAGTGGATCTTGGTTCGTTGTCGCATAGTTTTTTGTGTGCGGAAGGACGCGTTTTGACCACGAGCGTCCTGTAACTGCGCCCCGTATCAATTCAATATTTGTTTCTTCACTTCGCTTGTGACGGGGAATACGCGGTTCGTACTTAATAATAATCTAACTAGTGGAATTAGTGGATTAGGGAAATCGAAACCCCTAAAAACCCCTACTTTTTTCCAGAGCTGTCGAAAGCGAAGAGAAGGGCGCTAGATGCCCTTCAGTTTGCAAGTTACGAAAGTATCTGTGGAACCGATTTAGAAATGAGATCGGATTAAAGTGCTTGTCAATCGTGTCAATAGCTTTGACGAAATCAGCGAAACGATTCTCAATATTATTTTGATGATAAAGAAGGTCATCATTGCCGAACCATAAATGTAAGAATTGCATTTTCCGTTCTTGAAATAAATGGAAGTCTCGAGCGGCGTATTAATACTCAGTGACGAAGGAATATAAGCATTTCGTGTCGGGTTATTTCCTAACGCCCCAATTAAAACGATGTGACATATTGCTGGACAATTCATTAATATCCTGTTTGTTTCCATTGGACGGGGGGGATGTAGAAAGAGAGGGTAGTGGAACAGATTCGGTTGACTATATAGCCTTGATATTTTTGATACATTCATCAAGCTCTGGGCCATAGAAAATAGTGGGGACGATATACTCATAAATTTTATCGAAGTTTCTAGTAGTAGTAACGATACAGCTTTGAAGTAATTATTTAAATTTTCTGAAAATAAGGGGATTTGAGATTATTTTTCGTCCAAACAGGAATGAAGGTTTCAAATATTCACCGGAGACGTCACAAAACTCATTTCCCATAAGAGTTTCGTCAGACAAGTGTCCACGCAGTGTCGAAGAAATTGCGTTTATCTTCGTTTTGCGCCGGTCGCTCATGAGCGGAAAAAAATTTCTTGATTTTCTGGTTTATTGGTTACAGGGAGCCGAGGTGGGGCGGCGGAATGACATGGGGAATAGAGAAACCGGGATGAATAGGTAAAGGAAAAGGCGTTGCAGAAAAGATATTAATATGGTGGGCAAGGGAATTCTTTCCTTAAGGAGGGGTTTGTAAGGGAAACTTTTGAAGGGGGAGCAGAGTATGGATATGAGTAAATTTGGTGATTGCACTGCGGTTAAACTTGAATTTGCGGTGAATTATTGGTTCGCGTACCCTGAAAAGGGTCGTAATTGAGTGAAGGAGGAGATAGAGCGAAGAAGAAAGAGAAGCAAGGAACGAGAGAAGTAGAGTGAAAGTGAGAGTCAGAGAGAAAAGGATTGAGGGACCAAGAAAGAGAGTTGAGAGGAGAGAAGGTGGTGAGGGACTTTACCAAGAGAGAAAAGGACAGGGAGCATGGCTTATGTAGACCTGGAGGCGAGTCGACGGGTGCTTCCGGACGATCGAAGGAAGTTTCCAGAAGCCATTCAGACGACGGTGGGAGGCTAACCCTAAATTTGATTGGGCTGATCTAAAGATTATCAGCTCAAGCTTACAGCACTGTACAGTGCAAACGCGTAATAGCCAAGTTCTATACTGTACATTAAGATACAGCATCAGAAGTCTGTAAGCCTATTTTCTATCTGTAAGCTGTCAGCAGATGCGGTACAAAGTGATTACACTAACACGCCTCCTCAAAATTTGACTCACCACAAAAACGCTCCCTCAATCAAAAAAAAACTAATTAATTGGGAAAGTTAGGAGGAACGATGCCGAACTCACGTCGAAACTTCACAAAATTGACTTGAAGCAAAGGCTTTGTCAGAATATCGGAAACTTGACCTTCGGTTCGGCAATGAGACATCCGGGTCTGCTCTTTGGCTAATGCTTCACGAACGAAGAGGTACCGAATATCAATATGCTTATATTGCTCGTTGATGGACTAGTTCATAACAGAGCTAATCAATTCTGCGTTATCTGCGAAGATTGAAACTGCTGTGGGATTTTTTGCACCCATAAACTCTTAGAAGAGATTGAAGAGCCAAATGGATTCCTTAGAAGCAGTACAGAGCGAAATATATTCTGCTTCACAGGAAGGCAGAGCGACACACCCTTGCCTCCTGGAGCGCCATAAGAAATGCCCTTCAGACATCATGAGGACAAAACTTTCGTCTGATTTGCGAGTTCCGCGACAGCCTGTCCAATCGTGGTCACTGTAACCGATAATTGCAGAGGTGGAAGAGGGTCCGCAACAAATACTGAGATTCATGGTTCCCTTGAGGTAGCGATACAATCGCTTCACTGCTTTTCAGTGACTCAACTGAGGCCTCTCGTAGTGTTGCGAAAGTATTCTAACAGCAAAACCAATACCTGGACGAGTGCATATCATTAGATATATGAAGCTTCCAATTGCGGAACGATACGGTGCCGACGAAGGAAAGTTACATTCCTTTTCCTCGGTTATACCCCCATTTCAAAGCACCATAGGAGTGCTTAAGGGCTTTGAGTCACTTTCTAGTATATCCTCTGTATAAGATGCCTGGGAAAGATGCAAAGTACTTTCCGCACGGTGACGGACAACTTTGATTTCTATAAATTCTTTGACAGGACCAAGATATTTCATCTTAAAGCTGCTCTACATCTCAGTTTTTATTATTTTCAATCCAGCTCTATTGAATCCAGCAATGAAGATATCATTGACGTAAATCACAATAATTGAAACTGAGTTACCATACCTAGAAGCATAAAGGCATGGTTCATGGAGCTTGCTTTCAAATCGAAGATTTGAGGATAAAAACTCGTGCACACCATTGACGTGGGGCCTGCTTCACTCCGTACAAGGCATTTAGAAGTCTACAAACTTGATCATGATTTTTGGCATCACGAAAGCGGGATGGAACTTCCATATATATCTCCGCCTTCCAATCTCCGTTAATTAATGCGGTAACCACGTCCATATGATCACATTTGATGTCAAGAAGATTTGTATAATAAAGAAAAATACGGGCAACAGACAGAGAAACCACAGGAGCATACGTGTCGTTGTGCTCCAATCCAGTGACCTGCCTAAATCCCTTGTCGAAGATGCGGACTTTCGGTCCAACTTTCAGTTTCACGCGGAAACCTAGCGACAAGGAATTACGGTCATTCTTGGTTTCCGTGAGAATATTTTGAAAGTTCCATTTTCTCGAAAGAATTCCTTTTTTTTATTGATTCCACTCATCCAGATATCGGTGTTCTCGGGGAAGTAGAGTCTTCGTACGAAGCATGGATGCACACGGCGGTCATTGCCGTATCATAAATAAGAAATACATCTTCTGTGGGGCTAGGAAACCCCACCTATTATTTTTCATGCATACTCTAGATGAACGACGAGGAATGACTGCATAGCAGTCATCCTAAAGTGAAGGATGATTGTCGTTTTCTGGTGACTCGGCTACTTATTCAACGTCTTGCGCTGCAGGGGACTGTGTAGAAATGTCTCCCACTGAGGACTTGTCTACAACTGGGAAATTGTCTTGTTCGGAATACTCTTCGGGATCTTCTCTAGTACATAGAACTTCTGAATTTCTAGACTCATTGAATATTATTTCTAAAGATACAACCATTATCTCTTCAGCGATATCACAAAATTTGTAACCTTTACTTTTCGAGGAGTCCGCCATCATGAGTGCTTCTCTTGACCTATGATTCGGCTTTCTAAGGTCTCCTTTAGGGACTAAATACCAGCATTGTGATCCGAATACTCTCAGATGTAATATATTTGGAATTGCGCCGTTACAAAGAAAACATGGACAAGGGTTATTAGGTAGAGCTCTGGATTTTACTCTGCTCAGAACAGAAACAGCAGTGGAGAGGGCCTCTGCCTGGAAGTATTTAGGAAGACTCTTATGATGCAAAATCGAGCGGACCAAGTTGAAAAGTGTACGATTCATTTGTTCAGTAACACCATTTTGCTGAGGCGTGTGTGATACGTTATGCTGATATTAAATAAATTCTGAGTCGATTAAATCCTTGAAATTGGAAGAGAGATAATCCCTGCCATTTTCAGATCGCAACGCTTTAGGGAGTAAATGGTTTTCTTCCGGCGCGTGGTTTTTGTTTTGAAATTCATGAACGCGGATTTCCGTTAGAGATAGGCTAATGTGTTTTTCCAAGAATCCCTTGTACTTTTTGAAACACTCCCAAAACTTTGAATTGTGCTTCAAAGTTTATACAGTCGTCCATTTGGTTTAGTCTTCAATAAATGATACAAAAAACCTTGCGCCGCCAAGCGAAGGAGTTTCGACAGGTCCCAAAATAACTAAGTGAACTCAATCCAGGAGCTTTGCGGAGCGAGTATCCCTTTTCTCAGTAATCGGGGCAGGATGAGACTTGCCGAGATTCAACCAACGCAAGAGTCATTCTCGTTTGATTCTTTGGGGGTAAGCCCTGTACAGCCCCATTTATGACCAATGACTTGATCGCATTGATGTTGACGTTTGCAAGTCTTCCGTGTCATGTCTAAAGTGAATTAAGCAAGGAAACCTCTGAAGCAACAAGTCATTGATGAGTCCTGGGCCATTTCCAATGTATATAAACCTGTAGTAATTGTTCCAGTGCCAATGGTAGAGCCGTTTGTACCACTGAGGAGAGAAACTCCCTTGCAATTGAAGTGAGGGTTGATCCCTCGATCTGTCATGGCAGCTACTGAAAGCAATTGATAGCGCAATTTCAAGGCGTGCAGGACGTTCCCCAGCATGCATTTGACTATCGCGCCACTCTCTTGAAGAGTTAGGATTATATCTCATGATATTTCCATGGGGACTGAGAAGTCATCTCCCAGATCCAGTTCTGAAGTGAATGAAGAGGTATTGTACGTAATGAAAGCTGAGCAATCATGCAAGGTGTATCTCGAACCAATAACCCAGTCATTTGAAATTGAGATTCATATGCCAGTGGTCTGTAGTGCAACATAAATCTGTTCGGAGAGCTTGAGTGGACAGCTGGAACTCTCGATACCACTGCCACCCGGAATAGATCCTTTTTTAACGTAAAAATGATTATTAGAGTGCCCCAAATTTGGATATTCAGAGATGCTTAGTAGAAATACAAGGTCCTTGATTTTTTCGTTAATAACACTTTCCTGTAATGCTGCGAGTCCCTTTCCGCCAACACTGGCCTTATCTAGACGAGCTCGAGGAGAATGGCCGACAGGAGCGAGGCGGGGTTATCTTTTGAAACAACGACTGCTATCGCGACGTTTTCCACAGTTTATGCATCTTTCGATAGAGTTAACTGCCTTGAATTTTAGAGGTTCTTGACCAGAAGTGCTGCAGACTCCGAAACTTTCGAGGCATTATGATCACGCTGACCATGACTTTGTTCCTCCTGACGGAATCGACTCTGGACGAATTCGAACGAAAGTTTATCCTCATCAATGATAGCAGTATCGAGTACAGAGATAATACTGTCAAAAAGATCAGGGAGTCCATTTCGAAAGTCCACGGCCATCTCACTAACCTCTACTTTGACCGACATCGCCTTCAGAGTGGCTGCAATCTGTCGAGTCCTACGGGCAAACGGAAGTGACTTCTCGTTTTCTTTCATCTTTGCAGTTTAAAAGAGACGCCTTGCAGCTGACTTGTTTAAAAGAGTGTGTTTTTCAAAAATATCACAAATGAGAGACCATCTGACATTGGCGGTTCTGTCGTGTTGTATCTGCTCGAGATGTGTATCAGAGAGATTCAGTCCAATAAATGCGCGTGGCTTCAAATCTGCCTTCTTCAATGGGGTTTATGATGCTGAAGAATTTTCCAGACGGTCTTCTGTGAGTTGTTCTTCATCTTCTCTTAATGAGAGGAATGGCTGCATTTGGGACTTCCAGATGTGGAAGTTGTCGTCGCGGAGCTTTTCGAGACTTTCGATACGAACTCCAGAGGAATCCATGATTTAATCCAGTGCATTGGTTGGAAACTGTGATTGAGCAAAGAAGATACACAGTGATCCCAGATTCAGTTTACATATTTCTACGCTTGATGTGTTTGTCGCTGTCGTGCCTTGTCTGAAACAGTCGATTGCGGCAGACACATGGATTAATGGATGTTCTCCTCTCTGTGCGGTTCCGACAGTTCTTAACTCCTCTGTGCGCTCGCGCTACTTTGGTTTGGACACATTCAGCTGGCAAAAATCGCAGACAAGGAAGTAATCCCTCGGCTTGGAGGCCGTGACAGGGAAGTGAGGCCAATAAATAACAGCGAAGGAAAGAGGAGCTGGGGAGAGAGGTTCGACCATCAGAAGAGTTGGAACCCTGGCAGGGGCAGGAACAGATTCAAGAAAGGGAGCAATAAGCGACAGGGAAGACTAAGAAAGAGTACCTAGAGACGTGTTCGGCCGAACTGGAGTCGGAGGAACAGGAGCGGGAGACGGGGAAATCAAATACATAACTTTGACCGTGGCAGTAGGCTTGGTTTCCATCGTCCTTTGTTACCCTTCTTGATGCCATTAGACGACACAGGAGGGGGCTTCGAGCGAAATTTGATGGGCTTCTTCGACGTCTTTCTGGCAGCAGCCTTCTTCTTTCCAAGGGTGATGATATAGCGACGGAAGTCTTTCTTCGGAGGAGGGGAAAGAGGGATGACTATTCCGTCTGAAGTTGTAGCGGTACATGGGACGTCACCACCCTCGGCGACCGACTCCATGGCTGTTTCGTCGATGAAGCGATACTTGTGGCGAGGGTATTCGTCTGAGTTGAAGCACAGCTTGCGAACAACGTGATCGTCTGGGGCGATCTCGATGCTGCGACGAAAGGCAGAACGACAGATGACCACTGAGGGCAAGGAGTTGCTAGGATAAGTGGGGTCTAAGTAAGTAGAGTGGGTAGAGATAGAACAAAAGAGTGCCAAATGGTTTGGACTTACCGCTGAAAAAAGCCACGGGCCGTGAAAAAGCCTAGGCATGTAGCATAGAGATGAGACAGATAGCAACGGGAAGAAGCCGAGCCGCAATATAAACTTCGTTCTGTGATGCAGAGATGTAAAACGATGACGGACCGCAAAAACAACCGAGATAAGTAATGCAGTGACAACAAACGATAGACAGGGCACAAAGACAGAAATGAGTAGGTAATGCAGAGACGACATTAAGATTACGCTCAAACTAATAGCAGCCTTTCTTTCCTTGCGTGCACGAAGTTTTTTTCCCTCCCCTAGCCCTCGGGTGGTCGCCGACAAAGAGAGTGAGGCCGAAGAGGTAAGTTTTTGAGCTGCGTTAGCGGCCTGGGCCCATAACCTGATAGAAGGAAGGGGTAGATGGAGCGAGGGAGAGAGAGAAGTAGGGAAAGAGAGAAGTAGAGTGGAAGAGAGAGTGAGAAAGAGAATTAGTGAGGGACCAAGAAATAGAGTTAACAGGAGAGAAGGTGGCGAGGGACTTTACTCAGACAGAACAGGGACGGAGACCAGGGCTTAATTAGACCTCGAGGCGAGTCGACTGGTGCTTCCGGACGATCGAAGGAAGTTTCCAGAAGCCATGTAGACAACGGTAGGAGGTTAACCCTAAACTTGCTCGGGCTTATCTAAAGGTGATCAGCTCAACATTACAGCATTGCACAGTGCAAATGCGTAACGTTTAAGTTCTATTTTGTACAGTAAGATACAGTAACAGAAGTCTGTAAGCCTATTTTCTAGCTGTTAGCTGTCAGCAGATGCAATAAAAAGTAATTACACTAACAGTTACCAGATGAGGACCCATTCAGAGCGACGTCTCGAGAAGGTGGGAGGTTCTTCGATGCGACCATTTCGTATGGCCCAGCAACATGTGGATGTATTGCCAGCTTAATTTCCTGAGGTGGTTGCAAATTATCCATCCTTCCGGCGGTCGAGGAGGACGGTATGTGAAGCTGCTACGGCTTTGGTGTGCGAGAAGCCGTGCGTCTAGTGTTGACCGTATGGCTACCTCTAAATTTGTCACTTTGTTTTTTCGCTGGTTACCAGAGAAATGACATTTTCGCTTTGCGAAGTACAGTGTGATAGAAAGGCCATACAATAATTGCCTACTGTGTAAATTTGACTTGTCCAAAAATTAAGAATTGTAATTTACTGTAGTCTCCACGTACTGTATTACATATGTACAATGATAGCGGTGACTTCGTGTGTACAGTGCGAGCTGTAAAGCGTACAAAGCTCTGTAAGTATTATTGGGGAAAAACTACCAAAGAGAAACCCTACTATTTTGATTTTTTCTGAATCTTTTCAATCTTTTAGTTTTTGAAATGTTTTTGACTTTTTTATTTTTGAATTTCAGAATTTTTTAATTTTTTAATTTTTTCTCTTTTGGCTTTGGTAAATATAAATGGTAAAATGATATCAAAACTTAACTAACGACGGCCTTGCAAGTATGGAAGTCGGTAGCAATGAATTGTACTATTTTTCTTGGTTTTTCAGGTTGTATTGTCTTGGAAACCAGCGATCACACTATGTAAAATGTAAGACTTGACGTTCTTAAATTCTCTGTAACGTTCGCTTGTGGGGGTCAGAGTCTTCGTGAAGCTGTAATTGGTTGCAGTTACAAGACGTAATGTTGTAGACAATGCACTCAAATGTCTTGCGGTTCTTTTGCGCACGCGCGAGTTTTGCGACGCGGTAGAGTGTGGCACTTGCCCTGTCGGGAAGGTTCTGAAGGGTTGTGGTGAGTCGGGAGGCGTTGGCTGTGCGGGTCACACTGGGGCGGACGCGGTTAACTGGTCTTTGAGGGGTTACATTGGTTTCGGTGTCGGTAGATGGAGTAGGCGAGTGTTTTGGGGTGCAGGGTAGGAGCGGATGAGGGGTACACGAGGAAAACGATGATAGGAAGGGCAGGACGAGGATGGTTGGGGGCGAAAACGGGTTAGGGGGATGAGGACAGGAGCAGGTCGGGATGAGTTTGCAGGAGGGGAGGCCGGGGGAATTGGTCAGGAAGATCACTTCTTGGTAGTTTGGAGGGCATGGCGAGGGAGTGAGATCAGTGAGTTATATCTCGCTTTCGACTAGCGGGGAACCCTCAATTGAGTCCCCAGAGGCGTGCGAGTATTACGGTGAGGACGATTCGGACGGCGTACCGCGAAGGGGCACGGAAGTCTGTAGTTCCTTCTGCGATTAGCCCGGAGTTTTTCAAAGCCCTTTTCCATACTGCCATACACAGCTAGCTAGCTTTAGTAGCTTTGGAGTCAGATGTAGGCCAGGTTATATCTCTGTTAGACAAAAAATACTGGTCTTGTGTCTAACAGAGATAGGGACACAAAATTTTTCCAGTAAAGTCCTTTATATCTTGACTCAGGCAGCGAAATCGGCAGCAGCGGCGAGCAATGCGACAGCAAGGGACTCGCGTAGAAGAACAGCGATGAAGACGAAGCGGTAGGGATAGAAGAAGGTGGGTTGATGGCGATTTTTGGTAAATGGAATGGGCCTATTGCCCTTGATCTCGCGAATGCCGGATAACAGAGCCCCTTTGCTTCGATTTTACTGGTTAGATTGAACTTGGTGAAACAGATGACTGGTTCTGGCTGTTTCTCGGCCGAAAGCCGGTATTTATTTTACTCTAGGTAGACTAGCGAAGGCAAAACTACATTGACAGAAGTTAACAGGGTGAGCTCTGTAGGAGACCGAAGGCACGTGAAACAGTGTAGATTCTAAATTTTCGCTACCCAGCAAAGTAGGGCAACATGGGGTACTGCGATAGGAAGTAGACTTCGTCCCAATTTGATTTACCTAATAGGGGAAGTGCTACCTATAAGGGGAGCCTAAAAGGTAAATTGCATCATCGAAAACTAGGCGACAGAACCGTTCCAAGCATGTGATGAAAATAAGTGCCGGTGCGGATGCGGAAGGGGCGGAAAGGCGGAACAGGAGGATTTGGTACGCACTGAGCGAAGGCGAGCCCAATTGGCAACATCGGCAGGAAAGAACAAGCAATCGAATGCAGAACCGAAAACTTCGCCAGTTATGGCATATTGAAGTCCCTTGCCCAGAGCTTTGGTCTGTAGCAATGGAATAGAGCAATGGTATTCAAATAAATAGAGGGAAAGGGGTGAAAAGAGGAGAGAAGCGATATTGCGGACCATGGAACGTCTTCCAAGTCGTGGTCATTGAATGAGGTAAGAAGGGTAGAGAAGAAGGGAAATTAGTCAATGAGAGAGGCTATGTCCGCAATTTTTATGATAATTGAGGTTTGAAAGACCCCAGGCTTTCCAGAGAAATCGGAAACGAGAACTGATAGCACGAATGATCGTAATGGGGGCTTCGCAGATCCTGTAATACTTCTTTCCGCTTCTTATTGATACAAATCCGTATATTGGGTGGAGCGAAGCATCTGAAGTAGTTGCATGAGCTTGCAAGTGCTAACTCCTAAGTGATGCAGTTGGAAGGCCAATTAGGCATCCTCGATTGCTTCAAGAAAAAAATACAACAATAGGGAGAGAAGAAATTCATTCTTTCGATTCCTACTGGAATAGTCTCATTGCGAAACCGCTCATGTGCTTAACAAGTGCCCGGCTTATCCTTTAAAATTATTTTATCGACTAATGCGCAAAACATATCGCGTTTATTCCATCGCGTCTTGCAAGAGTAAAAAATCCAAACTTTTCCCATTCAATCATACAAAAGGTCAAATATTCCAGCTTTAGCTGCGCCATCTGGTCGATTATTGCCATCGCCCTTCTTTTTAGAATGCCTGTCACAGCAAGTGTCTTTCTCTACCAGAGTGACTCTTAATCCCACATATGACACTTTTTGATGACCATCCCTTGAATGAATAACGTAATCGCAGAAACAAATCACGAGCGTCAGTACTTGATTACTGGAAATATTTTTTTCATGGACGTTAGTGTCATAATATTAAATGAAGCCGAGGTTTTGACCGTTAGTGGGTGTGATTCTTGAACCACCGATATTGGCTGGCCTGAATTTAGTACTTTGGAATAGATATGCATATTGGGCTGTCGTTCAGTTCCGGCGGCGTACAAAAAACTATAAAAGTAAGAGATAACATTTTTAATATTTAAAAGGCTATGGAACAGATGTTTCTGTAGAAATTAGTACACGTTGATCTCGCCAAAATGATTATTTGAGTAGCAAAATACTTAGTGACCAACTTTGTCCGTAGTATCCTGTGGAGCTTTGATAGAATAATCAACCCAATAGGAAGGGATAGACCAACCTATGGATGCCAGAGTATGAAACAGAGAGGGAGGCAGCCGGGGCGCTGCTAAAGGAGCGGGGAGACGATGGCAGTATGTTTCGTAAAGATAGGGACACAGGGTCAATGTAGTGTACCTGGATTCCTACAAGAATTCAGATGAGCCCCCTTTTTATGGACAGTACCTACTGTAGCTCTACTTTAGAACTTCCATACTTTTTTGAACTCAGTATAACTTACTAGAGACTAGAAGTGTAACTATAGAATGAAACTATCTGTAAAATAACTAAGTTTCTCTGTTACACCATGTTAAAAACGTTAACCACTGAGCCACATGCGCTGGATCTCTTGTGCCACGGAGCGGACCACAACATATATATATCAACACCCCCCTCGCTCAGAGGCACTACCACAAGGTGCTTGTCGAGGGCGTCAGGGCTTACACAGAGCATTACACTAACGCTCATAACAAATATCCAACTCAGTGCACCCAGCGGGGTTCGAACCCGCGACCACAGCGGCAACGTCAACTGGGCCCATAACCTGTTAAAATGGGAATAAGTTATTGTCACGATAAAGTGGAAAGTTGAAAGTAGGATGAAGTTGGAAAGGCAAAAACTTGAATAGTTGAACGGTTGACGAGTCCGATGCCCCATTCATCAGATTTTACTCCAACTAAACGACTTATATAAACAACAGTTCGATAAACCTACTACACTCGAACTAGAACATCCTGAGCTCCCAAAAGGTGGGAAGTCAGCTCAAGAATCCAGAAACTTCCGAAGCCACCCACAAAACTATCCGGTGAACTTCCACGTTAACATCAAATAGACTAACCGTCTCAATTCATACTTAAGAGACGTCTCACATGAGCTAATGTAATTACTTAATCACATATTCTCCAACACTTATAAGACAGAGACAAAACCACGTTTCAACTGGGAACATCTCAGTCTTCCATAGGACGCGAATTTCGCATCCTGGACACGTCCTATGCGCAACCTGAGTGCGTTCTGCACTCAACATGGAGCCATCCTACAAGTACTTATGTAATTTCTAATCTGAAAATCAGTCAGAAAATACTCGTATCAACACCCCCTCTTGCGACATGAGCGTCCACGTCCTGATACATCCTGAGTCACATTCTCTGCTGGAAAACACCAAGTCCCGACCTGTGCTTCTCGAACAGAGCACGTGGCAACGGCTTGGTCAAAACATCAGCCGTCATATCCTGAGTCGAACAATACTGCATCCTGATAACTCCACGCTCGATATTCTCCTTAACGAAATTCCATCGAATCGAAACGTGCTTCGCATGACGCACTCCCTCGTTGCTCCAAACAATAGCCCCCTGATTATCCTCCATCAGGGGGGTTGCCGTATCCTGAACAACGTCCAACTCACTCAACAATTGTCGCAACCAAATGATCATCTTCGTGCCTTCACTCAAGGACACGAATTCAGCCTCGGTAGTGGAGAGCGCAACACTTCCTTGCTTCAAAGTCCTCCAACCCACCGTTATATTCCCAACCTGGAGCAATATTCCGGTTGTCGACTTCCGATCAGCCCTATCTCAAGCCCAATCCGCATCACAAAAGCATATGAGCATACCACCAGATCCTCCTGAAATCCTCAGCGAGTAGTCAAAAGTCCCGCGAAGATATCGAAGCACTCTCTTGAGTGCACTCTAGTGATTCTCCCTCGGCGCTGATGCAAACCTGCACAGGATGGAGATAGCAGCACTAATGTCAGGCCTAGTCCTCGTGGCGATGAACAACAAGCAACCCAACAACACCTGATACAATCCTCGATCAGCAAGTGTTCCATCAACCTCGACCACATCACGAAGAGTCCCTTCTCACATCGGGGTAGACACAGGTTTGCAGGATATCATGCCAAACCTCTCCAAAACTTGCAGGACGTAATGTCTCTGCGACAACCATGCCCCCTCTGCATCCTGGACGAAAACGAAACCCAGAAAAAATCGAAGAGTTCCGAGGTCCTTGACATCCAGATGTGAACAAAGTTTCTTCTTGACCTTGTCCACCAGGCTCTCATCCCCACCCATGAGGATGATATCATCGACGTACAGCAATAACCAAACATGTCCACGTCGATACACACAGTCATCAGCCATCAGCTTCGTAAACCCCATCATCTCCATGACAGATTCCCACTTGTCATGCCACAACCTGCGGGCTTGTTTCAGTCCATACAGTCCCCCACGAAGCTTCAAGACTTGACCAGGCTCGCACAGCTTAATACCATCAGGAGCCATGATATAAACATCATCATCAATCTCTCCATGCAAGAAAGCCGTGCGAACATCCATCTGCTGAATACAGTACCTCCTCTGAACTGCCACAGTGAGGCAGGTACGAACAGTTGCGATTTCAACCACTGGGGCGAAGGTCTGATCCATATTACCTTGCATGAACCCCCTGACGACCAGACGAGCCTTGTGTCTGATCACATCACCATTCTCATCACGCTTGCGCAGGAATACAAACCTTGTAGACAATTGGCGAATACCATCAGGCTTCTTCACAACTTCCCATGTCTCGTGCTTGCCAAGTGACTCCAACTCTGAGTCCATGGCTTCTTTCCACTGCGCAGCCTCATCACTTTCCAAAGCCTCCTTCACACTTGAAGGCTCAGGTCTGGGCAAATTCAAAATATCCAATGCCCTTGCTGCTTTGGCTGATCCTGGACTGTAGAAAGCAGGCGCTTTCCTCTCACGTTGGGGATATCGACGACCGTCGTCTTCCCCGGCATCAGATTCCCGAACAGCATCTCCACCCCGTTCAATAACGGGATAATGTGTGAGCGAATCAAGAGGGTCCATCACAGGATGCTCCTCTGGGTCTCTCTGCACATCCTGAGAGCCCACGCGTGCATCTTGAGGTACAAATCGCCCATCCTGGGAATCTACCTGCACATCCTGATCAATATTGTCAGGTCCAGGTTGCACATCCTGTGGTCCATGATGATCACTAGCATCTGTGCGCACAACCTGAGGGTCATTGCGCACAACCTGAGTAGCATCCTCGTCTTCTAGAAGAGATGGAGAAGGCATATCCCAATTTTTCTCCCAGTCACGAGCCGGAAACTAATCCTCAACCACAGTCACGTCCCTGGAAATAGTTACAACATTCCGGGACGGTATCCAAATCTTGTACTGGCTGTTCTCCATGCATCCTACCAACACACCAAGTTCTGACTTGGCATCAAGCTTCTTGCACAACTCCTTCGGAATGTGGTGCCAAGCCAAACATCCGAAGGTTCGAAAGTAAGCCATATCAGGTTTAAAACCTGTCATAATCTCGTAGGATGACTTTGAATGATCTCTCGGGCAGAAGAAAGCATTCCTTATCCTGTCTGCATGCACCACAGCCTCCGCCCAAAATACCCTGGGCAACGATGCATGTTCAAGCATCGACCTGGCACACTCCACAAGCGTGCGATTGATCCTCTTGGCGATCCCATTCAGGTTAGGAGAATATGCAGGACAAGTGGAGTGCCCAATACCCTTCTGCTCAAGATACTCCTTGAATTCTGAGTTGAGATACTCCCCTCCATTGTCACTGTGCACACGCTTCACGGTGCAGTCAAACTTCCTCTCCAACCAAACCTGAAAGACCTTGAAGTGTCTCAGGACGTGACTTTTCCTTGCGATAGGAACGACAACCACATATCCTGAACGCTCATCCACAAAAGTAACGAAATACTTTGATCCCGAGAACGAGTTCACAGACATAGGCCCACAAACATCCGTGTGAATCACAGCACACTTCTCACGCGAAAGATGGTTGTTCCTGCGCAAGACCTGCCTTGTCTGCTTTCCCTTCATGCAACTGCTGCATGAAGACGCGCAAGAACTGCGCGTCCTAGAGTTGAACCCTGTGACCGCTCCACTTCGAAAGAGTTTCTTGATACTCTCGACGTTGTCATGTCCAAGTCTCTCATGCCATAGCTCCAAATCAGGATGAGAATCTGAGTCATCCCTTCCATGCTCGGACTTGGCAACGCATGCTGAGCGTTGCTCACATTGCAGAGGTTGTGCAACCACTTGATATACACCACGAGCCATCCTCCCCATGAACTGCATTATCCCATGGTACATTCCGTTGCACCGCTGCCGTCCAATGTTGATCTGGTAACCTTCTCCACAAAGTCTCGAACATGAAAGAAGGTTTGAGCAAAGCTGAGGTACACAAAGTACATTTTTCAGCACAATGATTCGCTCATAGAAGTCCCCAGACGTTCCGACGAACGTCTGTAAGGCAAGAGGTCCGCGATGCGTAGCAAAAACCCTCTTGCCGTCACCAAGCATAATCGCGCGAGGGTCAATTTCCTGCGCATCCTGGAGCCAATCTCGGTTCCACACCATGTGGTCCGAAGCACCGGAGTCAACAAGGAAGATATCGCTCCTCCTGCCCACCGGATGTTTCATCACTGCAGCATATTCTTGTTCGCTTTCGTTGCGACTCCAGCACTCCAAGTGTTCCACATCCTCTGATATGGTACTGCATAATTCACTCCCGTGCCCTTCCGGACACGAACAACAAGTCCCTTCATCGGAACTTGAAACAAAAGAAACAGGCGACACGGAATCATCATCACCCTGCGCCATCAGCAGTCTAGCCTGCCGCGCATTTCCGCCATCCTGTTCTTGTACTGCCGGAACATCCGCAGAATTAACTCGATTCTGCACCTTCACATCCTTGAACGGACAGTTCCTCTTGATGTGCCCAACCTTGTTGCAACCGAAGCAACGACGCTTCTCAATCCAAGAATTGGTTCCATTCTTTCCAGATCTTGACCTGAAGTTCTTCTGACCACTCCCATTCGCGGCGAGAGCACGTCCTGAGTCAGCTGCCTTAGGTGCTTTCACGCCACCTGATCTCTGCAACTGATCCTCATACTCCTGCAACAAGGTCGCCGTGACAGTCTCCCAATCCAGCTTCTTATCCCTGGTCTGCAGCGATGCAATCACATGACCAAACGGCGAACTCCTCTTGTCACCGAAAGAAGCTAGGAGCATTGCCACCTGCAAGTCCTCAGCAATCCCACTTCCCATCGCACTCAGGCGATTGAAGGTTTCCTCGAAGTTGTCGATAAAATCCTGCATCGACTCACTCCGATAGCACGTCCTGGAAAGCTTCGCTTGAAGCTGAACTTTGGTAGCCGTGTTCGATACAGCGTACCTATCCTGCAAGCGTTTCCACATGGCAAACGGATTATTCCTCGAAGCCATACACATCCTGAGAGGACGAGCCCCCCAACCCTGAATCACCACCGCGCGAGCAGTAGCGATATTCTTCCTCACATCCGCACTGACCTCCTCACCCTGAGCCAAAACGTCCTCCTGAATCATGCCAAGAACCTCCTTGGCTTCCAGCGCAGCTTCGGTTCTAGCACACCACAGCTGGAAATCCTCTCCAGGTTTACCATAGAACTTGTAAACCTTCTTGTTGTCTTCCATGGTTACGACTTAACCAACACAACAAAATAATCCGGGAACGAAACGGTTGACTCCAACAACGACGAGAAAGGGCAGCAACAGCAAAAATGAAGAACGAAAAGGGTGGGTTAACGTGGGTCTGGGCCCGTAACCTGTTAAAACGTTAACCACTGAGCCACATGCGCTGGCTCTCTTGTGCCTCTGAGCGGACCACAACATACATACATCAACACACCACTGTGTAATAGTCTATAATAGAGAAAGGAAATGACAAAAGCAAATAAGTTTCCATTACACGGCGGTGTAAGAGAGACATTATTACAGAGTAGGAGATACACCTTCAATCCGATGTGTTTAACATTGAACTACAGTTAGTTAGACTATATCTGAAACCATAGAGAGGCAGCACCCAGCACGAGGCTGGAAACCAGATCCATGAGGAGTAGCAGAGGTATGTATTTCTCCGACGTGATATTCGTGAATCCGCCCGCTCTCTCAACAACACGCTCCAGAATCTTCAGCCCCTTGATATATTTGAACGTCTCGGAAGATCTCAAGTTTAGAAGTTATCAAGAGTTTATCACCTCGGGTGACGAGTCGGGACCAGGTCATACCGACTCGTCCCAGGGCCTGCGGCAAGTTCGAGTGGGAACCTTGGTTGAGTTCTGGGGATCGATGTGTCAATGCCTCTTTTATCAAGGAAAGTCTTTATAATATTTCCCAAGTATTGATTTGCACTCACTTGCACGGGAGGAATGAACGACGCGATTCCTACTATAGTACAATTCAAAGGTCTATGCACAGGATAGTCTACCTACGATTGTGCTGCTCATCTTGGAGTGCACCGAGAAAGGGAATTCAACCAATCCACCTAAGGTGTAGACACAGCTGATGTATTGATCTCACATAAAAACTTATACGCTACAGTACGTATGATGAAATGTACTATCGAAACGCAAGATAGCGCGACGTGCTAAACTACCCCCGTTCTTCCAAGGACGCTTCGGGCTTTCTGAGCGAGCTTGACCGGAGTTTTTTTGCTATCAAGGAGGCGAAGGAGACTCTGCGGGTCGTCTTCGTAGGTCTTCTGAAGTGGTTCGAAAGTACCCTCTGATACCGAAAGGCCCCTCCTGTGGACTTGCGCTTGCAAGCCATCAAGAGAATTGACAAGCTTGATGAGGCGCGAGACTGAAATCCTCCATTCTGATGAAAAAAAAAAGGCGATATGATAGCCTTCGTGTCAAGAGAACTATCAGAGTGAAACTTGAGGCGGCAGATGACATCCGTTATGTCTCCATTACGTAGGTCTTCCGCTTGGTAAACTAAATCATTCAGTGCTTTGACAACTCGCCGGGGCCCGCGCCAACGTAAAGCAAGCTTCTCTCCCGCATGAAATTCTTCGCGTGAAACCAAGACGAAATCGCCTTCAACGAAATTTGGCAGTTTCCTACGAGAAGCATCAAGCCTTGAGCGGGCCCAGTTTTCTTTGAGAGTGTTATGAACAATCGGATGCAGCGCAGCTACCTTCTCCAGAAGGTTTCCAGTGCTTAGGAGCTTCCCACGTTGATATTTGGTGATGGTTAAAGGTGGAGATGTGGTACTGCGAATGAAATTTGAAACAGGAGGTGTGAGTTCCATTCCTGTGAAAGCGGTCACAGGCGCAGTGTTTGCCCGTTGGTGCGAAGTTGTGCTGCTGGCCACATTTTGAAAGAGTGGGACGAGGTCAGATCACTCATCGAAATCCCTCTAAAGTTCCGATGTAGCTGCTTGAAAAACGCGCAAGACTTTCTTTCCCAGCCGTTCTACCGCACCGTTGCTCCAAGGGGTGCTGGGAAGTGTAAATTGGGGAGGTACCTTGAGCCCTTTGGTGAGGAGGCAGACTGTTTCGTTCCGAAAATGCGTTGGACCGTCAGATATCAGCCCGTTTGGGACTTTAAACGCTGCACACAAGTCAACGAATGCATGCGCTGCATTTTCTGCTGATTTGTTGGTACACGGAAAGAGCCAAATGTTGTCTGAGTTATCATCCCTCAAAAGCAAAATTTACTTGCCCTCAGTGCGGCTCTGCAGATTTCCAGGTAGTCAAAATGTACCAGGTCATTGGGTGAAGTGCCGTGGACGGCGGGACCAAATGGTCGCGGGACCTTCCACATTCCAGTCGTATAGAGGCAATGAATGCATGCGCGGATGAATGAACGAATGTCGGCTGTGAGCGATGGCCGGAAGTAGTGCTTTCAGAGTACCTGTTCAGTTATCTAGGGAGCTCGGTGTGCACTAGAACCAGTGTGAGCAATGACGCACAGACGGATCTGGAGGTCCGAAGCGCTGTTGGGAATCCAAATGGCTCCATTAGGATTGACCCATAATCCTTTGATCAAAGTCAAGTTCGGAGGTTGAGATGGACCAGCAGCAGTTTGAGCTACGCTGACCCCATACGGCGAAGGCCAGTCAAAATCTTCGCTGGAGGAAGAAGGCAGCTCTGGGATGTGAACCAGTCGACGAACTGTTCCAGATGCAGACCAACGAGTCAAAAGATCTGCCCAAACGTTTTCCGTTACCTTAATATGGTAGCAGGTGTACGAATAGGAACTGAGACGAACAGCCCACCGGAGCACCTTGCGTAAAGATGTTTGAGAGAGATCTGGAACAACGGAGAGGCGGTCGAAGAGAAAGATGGGATTATTGTGGTCGGTATGCTGGTCAAAACCTGGCGGGGTAGCGACAAGCCAATGGGTTCATTCAAGAGTCGCAAGGACAGCATAATCTTCCTTTTTGATAGTGGACCAACCAATCTGGGTTTTTTTGAATCGCCCGGAACAGAAACAAAGAGGGTTGTGATGTTGCTCGGAATAGGCGAGAGAGAGGTCGGCAATAGGAACTTGGGTAACAATGCTCGACCAGGACAGGTCTGAGGCATCTGTGTACAGGCAAAGGAGTTGGGTTCCGTCGCGGTGGCTCGGGGTGAATGGGTGAGCCAAGGCATGCTTACAGTCACGAAAGGCCTGTAGTTCAACATTGGTCCATCCAGATTCAAATAAGACGATACGAGCAACAGCACGAGTTGTCCGTTTGCCATCTGTTGCGTGGATCTGCTCCATAAAGTTGTGCAAGGGTGCGATTAACTCAGTGAAATTTGGGATTCCACTTTTGACCCATTGTAATGCGCACAAAAATTGCTGCAAGTGCCCACTGGTGGTAGGTGGTTTCATGGAGAGTAGAGCATCCAATCTTCGCGGCTCGTAACGGATTCCATCCACGGAAATGAGACGACCGCATCAACGAATTGAAGTTGAGAACAAAATACACTTTGCGGGATGTAGGCGGAGATTGTACGTCGCACAAAGGTGAAAAACCCAGTGGATGCAAGCCAGAAAATTGGGAATGGTAGATGCATGCAAAATGATGTTATCAAGCCAGCTGAGAACAAATTCCTTGAGGTCTGGAAAGAGGAATGCCGTAAGCGAAGACTGCATATGAGTTAATGCATTGGTTATGCCGTGGAGGACGCGGGTGGGGGTGTAGATTCTGGAGGTAGTGATGAATGACTGCGACTCTTGCGAATCTTTGGCAAGCGGGAACTGCCAGTATACATGGGATTGATAAACCGTTGCGAAAAATCTAGAACCGGACAAGCGGGCCATCTCATGCTCGATATTTGGCATGGGAAAATGGTGACGAACTGTGTACTTGTTAACAGGTCGAAGGTCGACAGTTAAAACGAAATTTAGCCGGGCCAGGCTTTGGCACGAGCAGCGGTGTGGAGGCCCAATGCGAAGTAGGATTGGGATAGGCCAGTTCATGACGCACAAGGGCCGACCCGAAATTATCCATGAAATCTTTTTGTTCAAGAGAATAATTACGGGGACGAACCTTGACAGGGCGGGCGTCAGGTTTGAGCTCGATATGCAGCGGTGGTAGATCCACTGTAGGCCCGGAAGAAAAAAATGTGGGAAACATGTCGACACTGCTATCGACAATATCGGTGAGTTGGTCACGGTATTCGTCAGGTAATCCATTATCTGTAGCTTTCATAACCATGGTGGTCACAGCAGAGTTATTTTCGTCGTGCTGCTCGGAATCAATTGGTTCCAGTGGCGACGGATCGGGGAAAGGGGGCCTTTGTCGGAACGAGCGAGGTAATAGTTGACTCTCGGTCATTTATATGTAGAATTATCCGCAATATTGTCTGTGCGTATGCAGTTCAACCGGGACACCATCACAAGGTTGACGTAACTTCCAAGTGACGCAGCAGTTGGGTTGCCAGCATGAGAGCAGTGGACACCGTCAAGTACAGCCCTATTAGTTTCTAAAACATTCTTTGTGCCAACCTGGAGATGGTTCAAGACGGTCCGGCCAATGAGTAGGTCTTCCCTATGAGAAATCATCATTGGAGACCAGAAATGTTATGTTGATTAGGGCAAGCTGACCAGAGAAGAGGAGCAAAATGGTGCGGGGTGCAGTCTACGATCGTGAGAACGAAAATCTCTGGGGCTCTGATCCTTGGCGGAGCAAAACTTGTAGATGACCTGATTTGATCTTTGACATTTTGCCAATCCCTGCTAGGACTGGTCGTTGAGCCAGAACAGGCGAGACTAGACTGTCCTCACTGCCATCATCGCAGCTTCTATGGGCATCAACAGTTGCCATTCCGTGTTTAACCTTGATAAAACAAGACAGAATGTCTTCCTCAGTAGGGCCTTGAGGTTCTGATAGCCGACCGGTTGTCTTGCCAGCAGACGAAGACAAATTCGAGGCCTTCTCTTGCTTCTTCTGATTCCTTGTAGACTTTGCAGGGCCATCCTTAACCTTCTCGGCAGAAATGGCAGCCGTCATCTGATTCTTTTCTTCTACGGATGAGTCAAGTCAATAGTCAATCCAGTGGCGCTTATCTCCCTTCTTTCACGATGGATAGGGGCACTTTGGAGGTTGCCTCCAAGGGCGTTTGCTCTTGATCTGGGATTAGGATCTGATGACTCTTGATTCGACGAGTAACCGGGGCGGATCTTCGTCGTATTTCTGTCGCCCTTGTTGCCGGAGCTAGGATTTCTCGGTCCGTTATCCAAAGGCTCAAAGACCTCGGACAGCTTGACTGCATGCGCCATAAACCCTCTGAAATCCTTGCGCAAACCGTGATGCGCAAATCCAGATCGGAGCCGATAGGGGTGCGAATACTTTTCGGTTTGATGGTGCCTACCACAGTAAATTAACCGACCATTTCAAAAAAAATCCACTCGTGGAGGGTGGCACCCGGACCCATTTGCGGTACCAACAGACACGGCCAGACACGTGGCTGCGAGAGCTATGGAAACTTTTGGGCGGATGCGAGCCGTCCTCATGCAAAGTCAAGGTGCCGCGACGGTTTCGTCGAACGCCGCTTGTCTTACGGCTGTTCTCACGCCAGCTACGTAAAATTTTCTGCTTGAGTCTACTTCCAATACAGAGACCTGCCCCTTGTCGTCTCGGGAACTAACCACGGTTGCCAGTTGCCCGCAATCTCGCAGTAACCACATCCCTGATTCCCCTCTGTTCAATTTTTGAAATAGTGTGCAGTTTAGAATACTTGAGCGATTGACATGGAACACAACATCTGAACCCAAACCGATGGCAATTACAAGCGGCATACACGCATGCATTTGCGTCTGCAGCCTAGACAAACGGGTTTTTCGGGAGAACAAAATCGAATGCGTGGGCAATTGGTTGAGGCATTGCCCGGAGTCGTCGGTCTAGCAGAACCCAAGGTGCTGTGTAGTGCGGACTTGTCCTCAAACAATAAAGCGTCATTCTTCCTAAAGTAGTAACCATCCTGAAACGGTAGACCGCTCCCCTCCCCCCTGCGCACCCAGGAATGTACACGTAGGCCAACAAGTGGGATGCGACAGTAGCCCACAGTCACACTGGACCCATATTGACTCGTGGCACGAGATTGGGCAATCTCGCGGCATGAACAGCATGACTCGCATTGCTGGCCATTTACACACAACTTTTGCTTTCCGTATCGGCGCAAGTCGGCCTGGCGACGCTTGTCACCCAATGGATTGATCTCTATACAGTAGTGTACAATACAGTATTACGCAATACAGTCCTGTAGAATAGCAGCAGGGGGACACGGGGCGGTTTGGAGCAACGGCAGTATTCAAAGTGTGGACCGGGTGAAGGGTGCAGGGTGCAGGGTGCAGGGTGCAGGTGCAGGGACGAGATGGACGGGCGGTGGAATCGGGTGTGATAGAACGGCGCGTGTGGGCGCAGGCGGGGGTTGAATTGCGGGGCAGTTTAGTTTAGGGGGTTGAGGCGCGCATGTGATGCGGTGGGCGGTGGGCACGATTGGCATGGTGTGTTGGCAGGGGTTTGGTTGGGGTGTGGTTGCGGGGAGGGGGTTGTGTTTGCGGGAGTGATGGTGTGAGGAGAGGCGGTGGGTGGTTAGGTTTGCGGGTGTACATAGGTGGGAGATTTTGGGTGGATTCAAGTTGGGCTTGGGCTGTTTGTTACGGAAATGAGGGATTGGAACGCGGTGTTTTGATGATGGGGACATATTGGCGGTTGGCAACGGTGGTTCAAGGCGGAAGTGGGGCACGTAAAGTGTGGGGTGAAACTTTACGGAGTGGTTACTCGGGGCGGTATTTCCGATGGGGCAGGTTCAACTGGACACGCGATGAAAATTCGGGCATGGAGTTGGAGGTGAGCAGCATGATGAGGTGGTACAAAAGCTCGAGAGAATTTTTTTGCCCCATTTCCTTGCATGCAGATGTGGAAAACTGGATTGGCGATACCCTAGCTCTACAGTACTTTTCTGTACTGTTCCTGTGCGGTGACGTACCGTCGTTTTCTTTTATGATTGTACAGTACAGTTTACTGTACTGTACAATCATTGGAATATATTTTCAAGAGAAAATTGAAATTGAATTGAATTGAAGAGGATGCTGTGGTTGCAAAGAGCCTTATGCAATGAAACAAATGACCTGTTTCGTTAAAACTGTGTCCAAAGATAAAAAAGTGGTACAGTATAAACGGTACGAAATGCATACAAATGGGCATACAGAAGGGTACAATATTGTACCTGTGGTGCCATGACAATTGGGTCGAGTACGGTACAATATAGATACTTTTTAATGAAGTCTCTCAAGAGGCATACCGTAGAGGCATGGATGGCCCACATTGGCTACTTTCTGTCAATACAATGAAAGATTCTCCCTCTCCCCGAGCAAATGCTTGCACCATGATGCCATGGTTTCAGTGGGTTTTGCAATCTATTGCAACCAAACAGCAATTAATTCTCTCGGGCATCTGTTCCCAGTTACGTACGTACCTTGAACATAAAATTGGCGCGCCTTGTTGCTCTTTTGATACTGTGACATCAAGCACAAAGGCCCTACTGTAAATGGATGAAATTTACAGTCAAGAACGAGAGCAGCCGAAACAGCATCTGGGCTACTCGGGTATGGGATGTGCAGGTCTGTACGGTACAGTACAGTATCATACCAGTAGAGCTCATCAGCAGCAGCATGATGAATAGTGTCACACCGCTCGCTGTACTGTACTCCGACGTAATACTGTACAGTACTAGTTGGAGCCTCATCTCTCAACTGGCCTCCGCCGTTACATTCACATAACCCAACTCCCAACTGCATTCATCTCCGTTCCCCAACCTCCCTTTCCTCATTCTCTCGAGACATTTCCACCCCTTCTTCTCCTTCAACTATTACTTCCGTCCCAACGTTTCTCTTTCTCTGTTTCCCCATCAACTTAACCCCGACTATACCCCTTACCACGCTTCCCCCACCCCCACTACCCACACCCACTACCAACACCACCACCACCACTCCCTTCCCTCCCGCTCCCGACCCTTCCCAATGCCACTCTCCCATCATCCTCCCCCCGCCACCTTCCTCCTCCCCTCTTCCTCCTCCTCTTCCTCCCCTCCCCATCACCTCCGTCCCGTCACCTCCCCCTTCTCCGGCGACTACAACTGTTCCACCCCCCCGGTTCAACAACGCTCCCCAGGCTGTCTCTCCCGCCTCCACACCCATCCCGCAGACTACCTCCCCTGCAAAACCTCCACCTGCTATCTCTTCGTCAAAGAGCCTCCCTTCATCATCCTCCCTTCCGGCGATCGCTACTTCACCCCACAAAACTTCACCACCCAAACCCCCTTCCCCTGCGCACAATTCGCCACCCGATTCCCAGGCCTCTCCGGTATCGCCCTCCACCTCCACGCCGCCACCTCCTCACGCTCCAACCTCTGCATGTGGGCCGGTCACGCAGACCACTGCACCTTTAACGAGCTCGTCAGCTTTACCCAGGAACAAGCAAACTTTCAGTACCGCTTCGCCATAACCGGCCTCCTGCTCGAAACTCCAAACCGCCAATGCCACCACGAGGCCAGCGCCGCCATCGTCGACAACAGCGTCATCATCATCGGCCCACGCAAGCCACGTACTGTAGAGTCCCCATGGAACCAGCTCATCAGCCCCTTCCACTGGGGCGCCTGGCTTGTTTTCGTCGGTATCGGAGCCCTCTTTTTCACCACCGCCATCATCATTCGCTTCTACGGCTTCCGTAATCACAACGGTGCCTCCTCTATTATCACCTCGTTTTTCATCTTTGTCGGTTCCCGTGGGGACGTCCTGGCGCATGAACTGGATCACAAGCCGGCGAAACGAGGCGGTGTGGCTGCCGTGTCGCGTGGTGGGCGGAGGCGCGCGCGACGCACGCGGAGGTGGACTGCGAATGGCAGGCCGTCGCAGGCGATGGATCGCGCGTTGAGTTTTTCAACGCATTATCAGGTGGCGATGAAGTTGTATCGCATTGCTATCGTGGCTATTTTGGGTATCTTTGTGCTGTTTTATGAGGTGGCTGTGGTGAATGTGCTGTTTCAGCAGCAGCAAAGCGTGTTGGAGAAGAGTGTGCAGACGTTGACGGACGCTGAATTGAAGGATTATGGTGTGTTGAAGGACTCGGCGTTGGAGAATGTGTGGCAGGAGACGGGTATGTAGGCTGTTTTGTGTTTTTATGTATTTGGGTCATTTGTTTTAGGGCTACTGACGCTGTTCTGTGTGTGCAACTGTTGATCTGGTTGTGATGTCAACGCGTGGGTGGGTGTATGGTTGACCTGATGCGGCGGAACAGTGGGAAGGGCAAACGTTTCACCAGAGGACATACCGTGGAAGCGATGTCCGACTGCGACACAGTGTATCGAGATGGCAAACAATGGGACGGTCAAGTTTGTCGTATCTTTTGAGGCTGTGGGAAAGTATTTGCTCAAGGAGTTGTCAAGTTGCGGTGCGTCATGAAACACGCTTTTTGATGCGTCCCAGGCAGTGCAGCTCTTGCTGCGACAAGTGTCGGCAAATTTCTGACTTTTGTACGTGTGCGTATTTCTTATTTCTTGATGGTAACGTGGATAGATAAATTGACGATATATCACACAAAGGACAGGCTGTTTCAGTTCAACGGGGGATGGCTCTACAACGACCAAGTAGCTGATGAGGACCGCAAGCAAGTCGATCGTGAGCTCATCGCGCTGCGAGCAAATGGGACGGTAAGTTGGCGCAGAGTGTGCTGTCCTACTTTGCGGACCCAATTCATGAACTGACAAGAGCGAATTACTGACGTGACCATTTGACACAATGTGATGAGTGCAGACGGGGCGGTTCATCGATGATGCAATTGGAGATTTCTCGTGTCCGACAGAAGAACTGCCGTACATTGGGCCTATGATTATCCTTGTGCCGTGTGTGATATTCGTGGTACCGCCTCTGGTGCTGGCAGTTTTGGTGCTGACGTGCCATGGACGACGGAGGGATGATGATATGGAGGACGATGAAATAGACATGAAAGCTTCGTCACGGAGTATGGACAGAGTGACAAAGGGAGATGTAGTCTCTAATGTGACTGGCTCATCAGAAAGCTCCGATAACTTGTCTCGCGACAAGGAGAGTTTGGATATGACCCTGTCGTCAGATTCATCCTCGCTGGCAATATTTTCAAGATAACGATGCGCACCACTTGTTGCCAAATGTACAATTTTTTAACCCGATGCACAGCAATGCCACTTGACCTCTCAATGCACAAGTTGTATTGATACCCCATTGTACAGTACAGTATTTTATATTCTAATGGTGCCACCATTCTGTAATTTTTCATTACAGTTTCGTGTTTTGCAAGAGTCCCACCATTACAGAATGAGTACTACAAAATCAAATTACAGTGAAAGTACGGGCTGGAGCAAAACAAAGACAAATCCAATTTCCGTAACCACTCCGGCCCTCTCGGTCGTCTCAAGCCTCCGCCCTTCTACCTCCTCCCAAACCCCCAATCCAAAACCATGAGCATCAACATCTCCGTCACTCAAACCTGGCAACTCTCCCGCCACGTGGACGCCGTCGTCTCCGCCGGTGCCGGGAACGCAGTCGCCGCCACCTCATCTCTCACCGGCAGTGTGTGGGATGGTCGCGTGCATGGCTTGATGGGCGCAGGACAAATCGAGGCGGAAATCGAAGTCGATACGGGCATCGCCGATCTATGTGGTCTGGATGAGGGGCAGTTTATAGCGGGTGTGGATGATGGGAGTGTGCGCGTGGTGCATTCGGGAGGGGTCCTGGCCTTGCCGGGGGGGCATAATTCGAATGTTACGAGTGTCGCAGTGTCGACCGAGAACAAGCTTGTGGCCAGTGGCGGTAGGGATCGGGCTGTCTTGTGTTGGAATTTGAATGAGCCTTCCAATGAACCTATGCGCTTTGAGGGGCATATTGATAGTGTCAATTGTGTGGATTGGAATCGATCGGGCGATCATTTGTTGACTGCTAGTTCGGATGGAATGGCTTGTGTTTGGGATGAGAGGCAGAACCATTGGAAGGCTGCTATTACCATTCCTACAGGATTGCATGTGTACAGCGCTGTTTTCGCAGGGGCAGGGGGAGGCAAGGTCGTCATGGCTACGGAAATGATGGACGTGATTGCATTCGATGTTCGATCGGCGGGCAAGGAGCTGTGGAGGAGGGGGGGTTTCACCGGTGTCGCGCACTGTTTGAGAACTGCATGGCATGACGAGGACATTGTTGCTGTGGCCTCAAACTGTCCCGCTGTCACTGTCCTGGAAGTCAAAGAGGGGAGGGTCCTGGGTAAAAGTCTGCATCATACAGACTATGTCAGGAGTGTGGCATGGGATCCGCAACAAAACACTCGCTTGTTTAGCGGATCGTGGGATAAGACCGTCACTGAGCTAATAGTCAAGTAATACGGCCGACAGCCGCTGGGTGGGGAGGGGAAGGATCACAGTGAGATCAAGGTGCCGGAGGTGGGCGAATGGAAAACGACTTTTGATTAACTTTAAATGCCGCGCTTGTCGCCCCAAAGTTCAACGTGAAGACGGTGCGAATAATTGAAGCCGTGCTGTCGGCACAGGTCAGTCAACCATTTGCCCCGCTGTTGAATCGCGTGTGAAGTCTTTTCTTCCAACGAACGCCCATTGCCGCAACCACGCATAGGTACAGACTCGCACAACATGTCAAGCCCTCCCAGGAAAAAAGGACGGCATACGGGGCGCCCGCAGAGCAGAAATTTAGGAAAAACGTCAACACGGTCCAAAGTGGCGCAGGCAAGGACAAGTAAACATACAAACGCATCGCAGGAGGGATTATCAAACTTTGGTCAGCTTCCGTTCTTTGATTTCTGCTAGTACAACGCTCCGCGCACAGGTGAATCATCAACTTGAACACATGACCTACCGTCCCCATGGGCATGAGAAACACTCTTCTGCGATCGACGCCGACCTCAGTCACTATGTGTTCAACTTCGTCGATATCGGATTGCTCACCGACTACAAACTTGAGAACGGCGTTCTGGAACATAACACATTCTCTTAAGACGTTCAAGTTGACGCGACGTTCCCTGGGCATGCGTGCATGAGCCAACTTGGGACTAACATTGAGATGAACGCCCGGGGCCAAGCCCGTGGGACTAACGGTGCCATTTGTCTCAAACTCCACATCCCAGCCCTGACTCACCCAGCCGTCGACCAAGCTACGTAATGCTTGCTTTTGTAACAAGGGCTCCCCCCCTGTGACCACCACGGCGCGGACATGATCGCCAGCAGCTTGTTGGATGAGCTGATCGACTTGTGAGAGCGGGTACGTTTTGACTTCTTGTTTGCGGTCAAAGAATGTAGGCTGCGGGAGGGGGGATGTGGAGGGTGTAGAATGGGGGAGTCTTGCGTTGACTTTCTCCTGAAGGGTGCGGTTGAAGAGCCAGGTGTAAGGGGTGTCGCACCACAGACAGGAGAGATTGCACAGGGCTAGGCGGAGAAAGACGGAGGGCCGTCCAGTGAATGGTCCCTCGCCTTGGATAGATGTGAAGATCTCGGAGACGTGGAGCTTGGAGCTTGCAGGTGGGCGCATATTTGCAATGAGCAAGAAGTGGTAAGACTGTCGGTTGGATTGGTGAGCGGGGATGATACTCAAGGGCCCTGTTTCCTGGAAGAGAGCGGTGGCCCTTTGCAGCCGATGGCGACGATGGGCATAGTACACAGAAGGGGCAGCATCTCCCCTTGAGGCTATGGCTATACTGTACAGTACTGTACCTTCCAAAGAACTGAACTGTACAGTGCAATGCCAGAACAGTAATTTTGTAATTTTGTAAAAATATTGTGCTGCACTTTGGCAGGCCTCATTCTGTAGGGTCTCCTTGGGGAATAGGGGAGCGGGATTTTTTAATGTCTTCAAACCCCTAAGGCAAGAAAATTGTCCCATTCCGGTCGTCTCTGTCCTCCGGCGGCTTGTTCAGAAGACGCTGCTCCCGTCGGCAATTGATGACTCCCGCCCCATTCCAAATGGCCAAGCGTTAAGGCTGGCATGGATGCTATCGTCCTCGACGTGCGCACCTACGAGCCATCCTCCAAATCCGGATCTCACCAGTCTGCTCCAACGACAGGCCTCAAACTTCCTCTCCAATCTCCAGACTACCATGCAGGCGGGCAAAGGCAACCAGGAGACCACGGCAGCCCGCACGTTACACTACATCACAACGTACGGAGCAAAATCGGTACTCCACAAAACCCTCACCGCCCCACCGCCGGGGAACCCATCCCACCTTTATATATCCGTCTGGAACACTCGCAATAGCTCCTCATGCGGCCGCTAACGTCGCTTCTCACCCCGTCACGCACCCGCCACGACACGAAGTGGATCGTTCCCATCTTTCTTCACCTCCTCCATTCTCAAGTGGCACCCACGTCGTCTCCCCCTTCGCTGGTTTCTGTACTGGTCTCCACATCACCCAGTGTCAAAGACTACGCCCCATACAGCTGCTATCCGGCCCATGGAACTCTTCCGGAACAACGTCCTCACCGACATTCCAGCTCTTGCAAACACGGGACGCCATCACTGTACTATAATCGCATCGCTAGCGGCCACTACATTGCATCTCCCTTCTATCTTCATCCTCAAAGGGCCATTATGACGCACATTCAATTCCGACCAAACAAGATTCATTACTTTTCTGCATTGCAGTATTCTCTTGCAAGATTACCCTGACAACGTAGCCCTTAAGGCTGCCTAGTCAGGAGATAAATGAATGTTCACCACACCATATGGATCCACGTGAATCTTCCATCCTCCAGACTCTCCTCGACGAATGTCAACGCTGGGCATCCTCCAGACGCATGAGCTAGGCACCCAACAAGTGCACAGTAATCACTCAGAACCTGGCCCACCCATGTCTACCTCTCACAATACAATCGACTGTAATCCCTCTATCTAAAAAACCCCTTACGGTAGGGATGACAATCACCCCCCTGGGGACACACCCCGACGCGACCATCAACAGGGCAAGTCGTACTCAACAAAGCACCCGTCCCCTCCCCTCCTACACGCAGCGCCCCTCACTTCTGACATGGCCCCACCCGTCCTGGCCACGTCCTCCACACGTTCTTGTGCAGTACGTACCTGTACGGAGCTGTCCTTTTGCGAGACCTCGACGACCTCCATATTGGCACTGCGATCAGTCGGTACCCGGCATTCGTGGTGATTAAGTCTTGATACAGTAGTCCCTTGCTACAAGCACACCTCACCTAAGGAATCCCTCGGCCCAAGCAACGGAAATTAGTCTACGAGGATGGTGACCCCCAAAATCACATCGTGGAGGCCGTTGCCTTCTTTCTGGTCATAAGCAACGATCGCAAGGAACCGAAGTAGAAAAAGTTATTTTTAATTGAATTTAAGAACTTCTTCACCCTTGCATGCAACGGTCACTGACTGTGCCATGAAACATATTGTCTAGCTCCCCCCCGGCTCACAATCGCAATACACGCTGCCACTCAAGCAATCAAAACACAGGGCGTTGTCACACAACCCGGATATTCTCTACAACTTAAGGTGCAATGCCAGGAAAAAACCTCAAAAACAAACAGCGTACCGCCATTCAGGTGGAGATAAACGAAAGCAGAAAAGAAAAAAATACGGTATGAGCATGTTGCAGGGTGGGCTCGCGTCCAGTTCAACCTTTCCTTTGCACCCTCCCGTTTTGTCCAATATATCCTTTCTACTGTTCTCTTATAGACCAGAAACATCCTCTCCAATGATGCTAAGCGAAATGGACAAACAGCACGGGCTTATATAGGGCATCAGCTTTTAAATTGGATCAACGACCAAAACATTTCCGGCGGATGTTTGACTGGTGATGTTATCAGAGCAAAAGGGGCCCGATTGTTGGAAGAAGTAAATGATTTGCTTCTAGAGTCTTCTCGAGTTGATCTGAAGTTTTTGCTGGTTGGCTGTGGAGGTTCAGAAGAGGTGTATTTTGAAGTCCCACAAACTGCAAGGTGAAGCAGCGGATACAGATGAGCAGGTGATAGATCTGGAACTTCCGGAGATTCGTTCAGTATGCATCCGTTTCGCAAACAAAGACTTTTGTAATCCCGATGAGACTAGCCTGAACTATGTCGTGCTCTCGGATCGTACAATCAGCCAAACAGCGGCGCCTGATCGCAAAAATGACGAAAAGCGAGTGACGCTTCTGGTGTGTTCGAACGCAACTGGAACAGAAAAATTGTACTCTCCTCTTCATATTAAATGCTTACAAGCCACGATTTTCAAGAAGAAGACTGGGGCGGAACTTGGTTTTGATTAAGCATAAAACTAGAATGCGTGGATGAAAATGGAAATATTCTTCGAATGGTTGAAAAATCTGGACGCATTCATTTACTGGACACCGGGAAGAAAACTTTTGCTGTTGCTTGACAACTTTTCCGGTCATTGATCTGCAGATTGCTTACTTCAGTTGTCTAGTATTGAAGATTTTTTGCCCGTAAAAACTAGGTCGCATTTACTACTTATGAATTCTGGCATTATTACCAATTGAACTCGTCGATATCGTACAATACGGTACAACAGAGTTCTGGGTGCAATATTTCCAAAAAGATGCATTTATTAATTTATTTAAGTTTAGGTACACTTCTGAGCATCTTTGGAGCATAATCTGCAGTAATTTAGTGCTATATGGATTCTAATTGCGCAAAATGAAGATTTTGGACGAATTCATTATACAAACCCATTCGGGACCAGTAAAATGTGAGCTTAACTTCGGATATGA
Source organism: Kappaphycus alvarezii (assembly GCA_002205965.3). Classification (NCBI taxonomy): domain Eukaryota; phylum Rhodophyta; class Florideophyceae; order Gigartinales; family Solieriaceae; genus Kappaphycus; species Kappaphycus alvarezii. Next base: position 74,439 of record NADL03000477.1, on the reverse strand, counting down.
CCTAAGGCGTTGCTGTTTCTATTAATATGTTCTTTGAGGGGTATTTTGATTGCTGTCTATTTATTGGCAATACGTTTACCGTCCCGAAACCTCATAGATTAAGTGATGATGTTAATCATACTATGTTGTTTTGTGTAAAAGTCTTGAAAAAAAAGTATTGCATGGAGGAAGGCCTATACAAGATTCGATTAATTTTATTTTGATACGAGTCAGAACGCTTTTAATATATCTTCTTAACGATTTTGAAGTTTTCCTGAGATCTTGAATCACTATAATCGAAGGTTCTACGTGGCAATGCAAAAAAATGCTGTTATGTTCAGTAAATAGCTTACTTTGGGATTAGAACACTTAAACAGACCTACTGAGTTCTTATCGTTGATAAGTTCGTCCCCTCTTCTGTTTCATTACAGTTATAATTCGTTGATAAGTTCGTCCCCTCTTCTGTTTCATTACAGTTATAATTCGTCATTGAAGCAGTTGATTTTTGTTTCACAAGCTGTGCACAATCACTTCCATAGAATGTATCATAACGCATCAATTGGCTCATATAAAGTTCTAAACATTATCTGTAGTGTATAATATTTGTACAGAACTTTTTAAAAATCCATTAAGTACCCTGAAAGCACTGCTAACAGACTAAGAGAATTTCTTGAATTTGTTTAATGATATTTGGAAAACGGTTAACCTAGAAAGTTTAATTCCCTCTACAGTCGATAAATATTTTCACTGGTACATGAATAATAATTCCTTTAATAATGATGTTATTCTTGTAATTTATCTCAGAGGTAGGGTAGAACGTTACAACGGAGGCTCTATGAATCCAAAAGTACTCTCAAACGGTCTTTTATCTCAGTCCAATGATAAATATTGGCTGCATTCACATAAGAAGAAGAGAATCTTTAGTCATTGCTTATCTTGAGTGTGAAAATTTTTCTAATCGCCCAATCGTACTGGAAAATGACTGAGAATCTTCAGTCGATTATTCCGGGAGTTTCGGAATTTATGAACCGTATGAAACCTCTGAATGCACCTGAGACAGAAATAACTTTACGAATATATCGGACAAGTTACACTGGTCAACCTGCTATAAATTTTTATTAATCCCGACTGTACTTTTTGTTTCCCATTTAGATAGATATCGAACCAATGTTTGTAGCAAAATTGCTTCTAGTACCCTCTCTCTGGTCGATGATGTTGCTTGGCAACCAAGTTTAAAACGAAGCTAAGCTAATTATACTCCTGAGACATCGCCTGTGCATTTAGAGAAGTTTAAACAGTCTTTGGGTATAAATATTTCTGTATGTACGGCTCCAACCCGCAGTAGAAGTGATCTATCTATTATTTTAATCCAATAAGGAGATGTCTAGTAGAATCTATTCGAATTTTGTACTGAAGATAGGAACATACTGGACTTGTTTCTGGTGTGAGACATTCTCCCGATCGATCCACTATTGCTACAAACAGTTGGTTTAAAGCAGTTCGGAGGGTCTCAAGGGAGCTACTATTTCTCAATTTGTGACTTATTGAGTAGATTTTCTACCACTCATGGACATTTTTGAATGAGTTGCCAAGTGATTATTTCACTGCTTCATGGCCATCTATTTCCCCCATCTATTTTTCAATCCTAATGAAGAACTTCCAATGTCTCATTTTTAGGAGTAATTATTAGGCCTTTTCTTTTATCTAGGAATACTAGGCAGTATTACAATGGTTAAAATGCTGGCTCTTTTCGGAAGCTTGTGAATTCCGATGACAAAGTTGCTACTCCCTATGCAGTTATCAAAATTTGTGATCCCTATACTGCAATATATCTGTTATCTTGCCTTTTAATCCCCTTCAGCAGATGTACCATCCGTACCCAATACTATGACATATATTTTGGCTGATACATATTAAAAATCACAATGCAGCAAGAATTCCTCGTGGATACTTCATTGGTTTTATTTGATACAATTTTCATGCATATTCACAATTTCAGGCTAACGGGAAGCTCTATAAGAAAGTAAAACAGCTGTTTTTAGTCTAACTATTCATTAGCTACCATTGATATAAACATGGAGCTATGCATTTTGCAGTATAGGCGGACATTTAACTTTTCAGAAAACACTGTAGCTTAATACGCAACCTATATTTTCACTTTTTCGTTTATTTGCAGCTCTGGAATATGCTTGAGCTAATCGAGTCTAGATTGTCTTAGCTAAGTTTCGGGTTGCCTTCTATCCGCCACCTAAATTGCCTCCTGAAACTTTCTCCAGTAGTACAAAAACATCGAACTACTGGCTTCTAGGTCTTTATTATCCCTGCTCTCGTTATACTTTCGGTCTTACTGAAATCACCCACCACCTCCTCTTTTCTCATCTTTCTCTTATCCCTTCGCTCTCTCTCCTTTATATCCTTCTCTGCCGCTACAACAAATTCTCGATTGATATACCCTGCTTAAGACTCGTTTTTTTCAAAATTTCAATACATATGAGGAATTTTTGAGCGAGAAAAAAGTAATGCGAGGAGTAGAAAAGATTGAAAATTGAAAACAAGGGAGAGAAAGCAGACAGGGCTAGGATTCATGAGAGAAGGTTTAGAAGGGATGTGGTGGGGAGCAATTTTTAGTAAATCCAAGACTCAAATTCAATTAGACTCTTATATGGGCTTTATGAATGGTCTACTAAAGCTCCAGAGCGGTATTACAAATACTTGAAGTACAATGAAATTTAAATTTCTTCTGCTGGCTATAAGTTTTTTCGGCACTGATCTGATAACTGAAGAGCTCTTATGGACTGAAGAGCTCGAGGCTGAAGTTCTCACACTCGTACTCTTCAATGATATTGCTGCCAATGCAACAAAATCAAAGTAGATGCGCGAAATAATTTTTTATAATGATGTAGATCACTTTGCAAATAGGGTGATAAGGCAGAGCTAATTTGAGATTATTTATCATCTGCATTTTTTCTGTTAACGATGCTAGCGAGTTAGATTGTTTACTTCCTTTTCGAGATACATAATAGCTACTTCTTGAAGCATTAGTAGCATTCTGTGAGGATCCTATAAGGATTTCGGTAGGCTTTTTGGCCTCTAAATAGTAGATCATCAAATATTTTTCTTAAGATTGATGTGAGTTTTAATCGATCTATCAATTGCGTACTTGTTAAATATGAGAAAAATTGTCTTAAAATATGACCTTAGGAGACACTAGCAGGTCAATAGAGGCACCGGTTGAACACAAATTATGCTCCAAAATGTATTCCAACGGCTTTTTTGGGCTCCTCGGATCTTCAAAGGACGAAGTTTTCAAGCGATTTTTGGGAATCGACAGCAGGAGTGAGTTCTCAGCTTCTTGGTCTCGACGAATAGGTATAAAAATAGAGATTTTCGGGAATGAACGAACGTCCGAAATATATTCTCAACCATTTACTGATGGAGAAGATGTTTGAATACATTTCCTGTTGTAATACATACAGGTCATTTTCAGCCCTTACGTAAGAGTCAGAGTGACAAAAGCGCATGGATATTCCCTGTACCATCATCCGTTTTCTCCGTTAATGTCGCTCCAGCACCTTCTCCTCTTATAGATACGGACTCAGCTCCTCCGAAAATGTTCGCTTCTGCATCTATCCTTGAAGTCCCGAGGTCGATAGTGTAAAAATACATCCAATTGATTGAATTCGTCTTCGCTATGGTCTAGGAAACCAATACCACAATATCCGAAATTATGGTCTGGAAATTTCATGGAGGGTTTTGCAACTTATAGACGGCTAATTTACTCAATTAAAGTTACCAACAACGACCGAGGGCATGCTCGTCTCCATCAATGCGTACATTAAGCTTCTTCATACGAAATTAATCAAGGAATCTAGCTTCATTACCAGTAGATAGCTTGAGGACAACTATAACATCAGATAGTGGAGTCTTTCGAATGAAAACGTTAAGTTCTTCGATGCATGGAAACCTTGCGAGAGTATCTTAAATTCATGGCTGGTGTTACCAGGTCTATAAGTGCTATCATGAATCATTAAGAAACAAAAATGTCTGATTCTTTTCAGAACTTATGTCCAATACTTTCGCCATCCCAGTGGAATAAACTGGCCTGAAACAGACCAGTTTGTCAAATAAAACAGGAATATGTCCACGTGATGCAGACATCCCTCGTTCTAAGCAACGTACAATGGACACATACAGATTCCTTACCGATTAGGGTTCCTTTAGTGGGGAACCGACCATTATTCCTTGAGCAAAGAATCAAGAGTATGCTATTGTATGCAAGACACTATCCGTCCTCTTAAATTTTGCATAATAGTGCGTGAATGATTATCAATCTACAAATTTAGTGTCTGCTTACATCCCACCACTACCAGACATGTTTGGACGTCCTCTTTCTGCTTCTGAAGCGGAATTGAAGACCCGACGTCATCATCAGTATCGGAAGCATCAGCTTTGTCTCTACATTCTGCATCTAGCTCCTGTCAAATGCTCTGAACGAAAGCAGACTCATCAAAACGGATTTGTAAAATCCGTATTGTCAGCATTAAAGATGTTTCTGATAGACTTTCTCCTTGGAAATACTACCAAATTGGTTAAAACCGTTTCTAAATCAACGACATCTGACTCCACCAAAGAGTCTCTATCACAACTTCCATCCGCCAAAGATTCAAACAATCCGCACGATTTCCAGCAGTATTCAATGATTGACGACGTTAATTGCTTCCTCACTGAGTTCGCGTAACGCATGGCTTTTAGCTGGTCAATCTTATACAAATTATCTTCGCCATCCATTGCATCCAGAACTCTGATGTACTGTATTGTGCGATATGGAGGTTTTAAATTAGCAATAATGCCAGAATCCATAGGTTGTAAACGCGATCTAGTGTTGGCGAGTAAAATTTTAGCCTCAATACCAGACAACTGAAGTAAGCAATCTGCAGATCAATGACCGGAAAAGTTGTCAAGCAACAGCAAAAGTTTTCTTCCCGGTGTCCAGTAAATGAATGCGTCCAGATTTTTCAACCATTCGAAGAATATTTCCATTTTCATCCACGCATTCTAGTTTTATGCTTAATCAAAACCAAGTTCCGCCCCCGTCTTCTTCTTGAAAATCGTGGCTTGTAAGAATTTAATATGAAGAGGAGAGTACAATTTTTCTGTTCCAGTTGCGTTCGAACACACCAGAAGCGTCACTCGCTTTTCGTCGTTTTTGCGATCAGGCACCGCTGTTTGGCTGATTGTACGATCCGAGAGCACGACATAGTTCAGGCTAGTCTCATCGGGATTACAAAAGTCTTTGTTTGCGAAACGGATGCATACTGAACGAATCTCCGGAAGTTCCAGATCTTTCACCTGCTCATCTGTATCCGCTGCTTCACCTTGCAGTTTGTGGGACTTCAAAATACACCTCTTCTGAAACCTCCACAGCCAACCAGCAAAAAACTTCAGATCAACTCGAGAAGACTCTAGAAGCAAACCATTTACTTCTTCCAACAATCGGGCTCCTTTTGCTCTGAGAACATCACCAGTCAAACATCCGCCGGAAATGTTTTGGTCGTTGATCCAATTTAAAAGCTGATGCCCTATATAAGCCCGTGCTGTTTGTCCATTTCGCTTCGTATCATTGGAGAGGATGTTTCTGGTCTATAAGATAACAGTAGAAAGGATATATTGGACAAAAAGGGAGGGTGCAAAGGAAAGGTTGAACTGGACGCGAGCCCACCCTGCAACATGTTCACAACGTATTTTTTTCTTTTCTACGTTCTTTGATCTTCGCTTGAATGGCGGTACTCTGTGTGTATGTGAGGTAGTTTCTTTTCTTTGCAGCGTAAGTTTTAGAGAATGACCGGGGTGTGTTTGGTGCGACAAAGCGGTGTGCTTTGATTGCTTTAGTGGCAGTGTATACTGCGATTGTGAGCCGGGGAGAGCTAGGCAACATGTTTCATGGCACGAACAGGGACCGTTGCATGGGAGGGAGCAGAAGTTCTTAAACTTAATTAGAAAATAATTTTTTCTACTTTGGTTCCCCGCGATCGTTTCTTATGACGAGGAAGCACACAACTCCTCTAAGATATGATTTTGGGGGTCAAAATCCTCGTAGACTAATTGCCGTTGCTTGGGTCGAGGGATTCCTCAGGTGAGTTGTGCTTACTGCGAGGGACTACTGTAGATGCAAACCTGAAATTATAGAAACAAAAATGACTAAACGAGAAGAGGATTAAACTAGCAGAAATTTCTGTATAGATAAGAAACAGCTGAGGCAAAGCTGTGGAACGAAAAATTGAAATAATGCTCTTTTCAAAGGCTCACCCGCATTTATACCATTCTGAGGCAGATTATTTATTTAATATCTTTGATTCTCTTCCGGAGTTTGGTGCTAGGTTCGTGCTATATTCGTGCAAATTTTACAGAAATGACTTTGTGACTGCATATGTCAGTGGTAGAGTCATTCGTCGACTTTTTGACTGTCTCCATTTTCCTCGTCATCTGGTTAATTTGCCGAAAATTCTATTAATTAATCTGAAATACTGAAAATAGCCTCAACAATAAAGGTAAGCGCCAACAAATTGAGACACTAGTTGTTGCAAGCGACTATTTTGCTACAGTGTACGTTGACGGACAAGTAAGAGGAGTGGCATTGAAAAAATAGTGATTGCTGTAGAAACAAACTCTAAACGGGCAGATTCTGCAACCTCGCTTCGAGGCTGGGGATCTGATTGAGGATTTTTGGTTCGAAGTTGACTCGCAACTTGCCCTCCCTTTCCTGAAGGAAGCAAATTCTTCAACTTATATAGAATTCTTCCCAACCTTAAATCTAGATAAAGCTACTAAAAGCTCAAGAGAAATCAGTAAAGGAATCCATGCGGATGCAGCTAATTTGAAAAATGATGCGTTACTGAAACCAACCAAATCTACTATTCACAATCTTCTTCCTCTAGATCACAACCAAAACTTCGCGCAAGACATAATATGTACCTATGAAGTCCCCAAAAATTCCCGTGAACAGCTCATGATTGGCTAATCATCCTGCTAAAAATGCAGCTCATCTACTTTCCCTCCCACCAGACCCATGGTCGCAACCACCTGTTCCATACAATTCCTATCTTTCCCTTGGGTTTTGTCCGTTCCCGTATCTCTTGCTTTATCCTCATACTCCTCTTCTTTATCCTCGTACTCGTCCTTACATTCCTCTTTTTCTATCCCGTAGACCAGTTCCAGAGCCTCACACTCCTCGAATAACTCCTCTGACTTACCTTCTTCCCTTTCCAAGTCCCCAGAGCCACTTTCTGTACGCCGATATCAACCGGATGACGAGCTAAAAGCCCCATAATTCGTTTTATTTTTTGGTGAAGGAGGGTAAGAAGGGAGAAGCTCGTGCAAGATGACTGCCAAAAAGGTTAAAATTGTCGAGTAATTGGTTTTAGAGAGCCATGGATGAACTTCAGTCCGCCCTCAGCGGGATCAAATAGCGCTAAAAATCAGTCCTTTTGATTTTAAAAATAGGCCTAAATTAGTCTTGCAGCGAGAATTAGTCGAAAGAGCCTTTAAAGGGGTGATTTGTGGCTAAAGTTACGTGTAGAAATCTTGATTATGAAAAAGATGTTTAGGATCAATAAATTCAAATGACTCTAGAAGAATAAAATAATCACTGTCAAAGGGGGATATATTTGTACATAAAAAGAGAAAAAGAAAAAAGAAAGGAGCATAAAGAAACGTGAAAATCCTCGCTCAAAAGAAACAAGAAAGTGTAAACAGAAATATCACCAGAAAAAAATTTGGCTCGTAAAGAGGCTACCTTCAGTTTCTCCCTTGACAGAATTAACGCAAAGTATGCGGCAATAGTCTCCATAATCGCCAGTGAATTTTCGGTGGAGGATGCTACTGTCACTTCCTAAGGATTGTCCACGATTATTCTTATAGTCTTCTGTTGCGCCATCTCGTTCGCAACAAATAATGCCGCTTCACATAGAGCGACGAAAGAACCGCTAGGTACGTTTTTCAAGTCTTTAGGTGGCCTCAATGTCCCCATCTTGGAACAGCGCTGCCTCCTACAGTAAATTCATCAGTTATTGCTCTGTAAGTGGTGCATAATCAGAATTTTACAGTTCTTCAAAATCATTTTTGTGTCGAATCGTGCTACATTACGGTTAGTTTAGAAATTCCTACGAAAATAACCTGTCTGGTCGCAATGTGAAATTTTATTTTTTCTAAAGCACATTAGATGACTTCTTTTTATGTCTTTGAGCTGCTTTAAGCGATTTTGAGAGCCAAGGTTTCTCAGTCATAGATTTCAGCACAATATGAATGAAAATGTTACCTTTATTCGATACTCTCTACAAACCAGTAACGAATATTTCATTCCGGAACGAACAGAATGCACAGGTGTCTACAGTTAGGTAAGATACTCCACCCGCCACTCACTTGCCACGAAACGAATTGGATCTTTCTCATCTTTTCTCACCTACATCATGCCCAGTGAGCACCAGCGGCGCCTCACACTTCGCTGGTTTTTACACTGGTTCCCACATCATACAGTGCCTAAGAATCTGCTCTGTATAGCTGATATTCGGACCATGGAACTCCTTCGGAACAACTTCCCTACAGACGGACAGCTCTTAAAGTTTTAGGACTCCTTCACTGTACTATATTCTAATCGCTAGCGGCCAGTACCTTGGATCTACCTTCCACCAACTTCACTTACCATGCCCTGACTATTCCTTCATAGATATTCTTATGGATGTCTTCGCATCGGAAATACGTGTTTTTCTGGGACTCTACGTCCTACAGAGGAAAGTTTATGGCAGAAAATGTCAGAAACGTCCTGTTGACCAACAATCCTCGTTCTTTTTTGCCTTTCACTCTAAAGTGTGTACATTTAAACCTTCAATGAGACTCTCCCACCTTTTTCTCTCAACGTCAGTTGTGTCTTCTTCATTATTAATTCTTTCATCTCTTCACCCAAAAGCTCTACAACCTCATAGCTAGGGCACACCCTGAAAAGGAAACCCCTGAAACAAAAGGAATCCTATAACAAATCACGTATTCGTGCAAAATGTGCGAGTTTCTTTCGTTGAAACCCTAGATATTCAAAAACCTCTTCTCCAGATGATATTTTTTTAACTAAAAAAATCCTCGAACATCATGCTCTGCATCTCCAAAATTTGTCTCGTCCAGCCCTTAACTTTGTAGACCTCGGTACCTATTTTTCTTCAGTACGCTTCCTAAAAGATGAATAGTTTGAAGGTATTCGGTACACTTTTCTTCAATATTTGGGCAACATTTACACGGATTAACTTAATACAATTTGCACTGATCAAAGCTCCATCTTCACTTCGGCTCGCTTCTAAGACGTTTCTTCGATGGCAGGTATCAAAATTGATCTCTAAGGCGTTGAAATCCATAATTTTTTGAAGCTGGCGGAAAACTCTACAACCTGTTGTGCAGAATCTCCCTCTAAATCTCCTTAAAATACTCAAATCATACTCTCATATCATTCTTCCACTTTCTATCAAAGCTATGAAAGATACTATAAACGCAGATTGTCATGTCCTCTCACTTATTGTTTTCAAAAACTCCCTCTTTTCCCTTCCTTCAATACACTCCTTCTTAATCAGGTATAGGCAATGCACCCCTTATCCCTTGCTAGGGCCGAAATAGAGACTATGATCTCCCGATTCTGCATTCAAATGGCTTGTACGCCAACTTTACTGAACCGAACTAGGTCAAGAGAAACTGACGTATCGTGAAATCTAGCATATTGAATGGCTTGGGCCTTATAAGATATTACGTCTTGAAGAGTAACAAGCTCATATCGATAAGAAGCAGTTTGTAGTTGCGAACAATCTAACAAATTGATATTATTATTAGGTTCCAGGAATGTCGAAAAAAAGTACCATATACGTAAGGACTCATTGACAATTGCTACGATTACGAATTCCTTTGTGCTTTCTTATTCCTAAAACTGGCCATGGCACGCGGTGGGGCAGTTCTTCCAGATCCATTTGCAGCATAGAAGGCTACAGAGCATACCTGGGAACCCAAATTGCTTTTACTTTTGCATAATTCTACAGATTCGTGGTTCTTTAGGGAACCGCAGATACACTTCTGAACATTTATAGATTAAAGTCTACAAACTCACGAGGGGACTTATGTGTTTTTGAGGACCCCAAACGAGCCCAATTATTAACAGAATCGGAAGCACAGCCGTAAGCCAATATTATCATCGCTGCTGTGTCTTCCTGTGGTTCTGGAAGTTCATTTTTCCCAGTGCAGTCCCTTTGTCTCGAGAACTGAGACAGTTTGGATACATGTGGTACATTATAATCGAAAGCATTTCCAAAATATTCTTCATCATAAAAGGGGTTGCTAACAGGATAGTAATAAATGACCTGTTGGTCGCCTGGCAATCGAAAGTGCCTAACGTCTAGGGCACATCCAAGTCTATAATTACCACGTTGCGGCTCATGTTCTTTACTCAAATCAAATTGATCAGTGATGAATTCAAGCATGTAGTCAGAAGAGAGCTCCCGGTTGCTGAAAGTAGTTATAAGAAGGAGGCCATTGCGGTATGTAAAGTAGGAGGTCCGTCTAGAAGGGTGCGGCAGGACCTCAGAAAGGATGCAATGTTGAAAATTATATAATTCAAAGCCAAGGAGTTAAAGGGGGCACTTATGGTTACTTTGGTGCGAGTGTAACATAGGTTGAAATTCCCAATAGCTTGTGTAGTGAGGTGGTGACGGGGAAAACACTACGGGGAAAATGGGCGTGCTATGTAACGGTGACTGAAAAGTTGCGGTGAGCCCTGTCAGTATCCATGCGACGTTCTAAGCAATCATTAACACAGAATGCCGCTGTTGGAGTTAAATACCTTAATTTTGCACTCGCCACAACCAGGAGAGAACTTGTAGTGTATGTATTGCTAAAATAGGTAAGAGTGCTACAAGCATTACAATGATTCGACATTTCAGTGATTTACTCACTTATAACTTCCCTTAACTTCCTTCCTCATCCTCTCTCACCCCTTCCCACCCACTTGCGCGTGCGCGTGCGCGCAGCGCCCACCTCGCACTAAGAGTAAAGCCACGCCATCAGCTCCGACTCTTTCCTCAACTTCCAGTACGTAATTTTTCCAAAACTTTCTCCTTTCATGTTATCCTTCCACTTCTAAGAGCATCTCCACTGGATCGATTAATTTGTGCTCTGGAAGAGCGAAACCCAACACTTTCATTGGTAGACTAAAATTCCGTCTCTATTTAGCTCAGACTTTCCGTCAAGTTGACACCCGTCTAAACCGAAAAAGGCTGCAAGCCCACCAACTCAACGCTTTATCCATCCTACCGCCCACCCTTGTAGCAGAATAATACCACAGCTACAACTATCAAAACATAACTCCACCAGCTACTTTAACTACTCAATCCTTTTCGCCTTCCGATAAACACCTCCCATTTGTTTGTCACCTTTTCTTGGACGTCCACATCCCACTTTCTTTGAAAAGGCGTCTAGCTACTTTTTTTCACCCCTTTCAGCATATAAATTAGTGACATAATTGATCTCTTCTCGGTAATATCCATAGCCAAAATCCCTTGAGGAAATAACATGTCATACCTTTCCCTGAGATACTTCTTTTCAAGATTCATTTGAATTGCGAAGTTTGCATTTCGTAGCATCTCTACTATTCCCGGCGATAACGCTTCGATCTTGGCCAATATGCCTAGTAATTTAGTTATTTCCACCCCTCTGCTTTCGGAAGCGTTAGAGCTATTTCTACAAGACGACTATTTGCATGTTTCCGCAATTCTGGCAAAAATCATTGCGACCAAAAAGCAGAGTTGTGGCCTCAATAAATGGGGTGATCTCTTCCAAACTGGATGGGTGAAAAGCCGCGAAACTACGCGATAGCACGCGAAAACTTAATGAGAATATTTCAGGTCTTCTACTGAGCTTCGATCGGATGGTTCTGTGTGTCTGGGTACCCGTTGCACAAAGGCCTCGTTTGAGCGCCGCTTCAGCATGCCGAGAGAGTTACTTAATTAACTTTTTGAAAGTAGGATAGAAAAATAGGAGTACTTGGTGGCTGGGAATCGCTGCAGCGCTTCAGGAAAGATGTGAATTTCCCCGCTGTTGAAGGTCACTGATGCTCTTTGAATTTGTGTTATGCCGTCCTGGGGGATACCCTTGAGAAAACGTTGCAGATAGGGGAATCAAATGCGCTAATTTTTTAAAAGGAGTTCTGCCACACCGTAGTTTCGGAATTCGGGAAATATTTTCCAAGGTCACGTAGTGGTGCAGACACTGAACTGATTGAAAGTCAATCCGCTGAGGTGCGGTTTCCAGGATGTGTGTGATTTATGGATTGTAATCAAGGGTATGAAAGGCGTGCCCTAAAGCTGAGGACAGAATAACTGTTGGTAAGGAAAATGTAATGTGCCTGAAAATGGAGGTGATGTGTTACTTGTAAATAAGTTCGTGGTGTTTTTTGTGTAGTCTGCCTGCAATACTCAGCGACCTGAACATATTGGAATTAAGCCCGGTCTTTGCCATCAGATTGAAAGTCCTTACCCGAGCGTACTTCCGACACACTTGGCGGGAGGAAAGACCTTCGAATACAACCTTTATCTATCAAAAGATGTTTATCAGGGGTACACACTATAAGTTTCTTCGATTTCAGAGTCTGAAACAACGGAGGATAGTGCATTCAGCATGCGCCGGAAAGGGTTGAAGAAATGTGTGGAACAACTTTTTAGTGTGATCAGGTCCCGATTTTCTGTTTTGGACTGACCCGCACTGTTTTGATACAAAATGAAATGGATACAGTCCTGCGGGCTTGTGTGATCATTCACAATATGATTATTGACGTGCGGAAGTATGACTATGTTGTTGGTGGCGCTGAGGGATTACGGGGCATTTCGGAAGCCAATCTCTGTAACAATCAAATAGTTTATGGATTGTTCTTCAAGGTCCTGGATCATTCTGGACTTTTGCCAGCAATGAAATTAGCGTGGCAAATACGATTTTTAGATTTTTTATTGCGTGTAGTTTTTTGGCTTGACAATGATACGATATCTACGCTCCGGTACAAATTTACTGGATACCAACCCACATATCTACCACAGTAAGTTATCCCCCCATTCAAAAAAAAGTTTTATATTGCATTGCTGTAACGCGTCTAGACGTTTCTAATTAGTGTTCTAGAATAGTTTAGCGCACATTAGAAGTGTCAGGTTAGTTTCTTTGATATGTGTGATTTTACATCTATTTACGGGGGTACAAACCACTATATAAGAGGTCGCAGATGCCGAGTGGCGGCATCAACAGCCATCGAACATTTTCAACATCGATCAAAGTCAACATTTGAGTTTATTTTAACTGTCTTCCTTTGCTCCAACTACTCTCTCGTTTCAATCTCATAGCAAAGATTTAGCAGGGTCTTCAAAAGTCAACCACTGTGAGGCCCTCAATTGTGGCATCAATGCGTTCCATAAACGACCAAACTTGCATGAAGAGCAGTTTGGGTCTTTTCCTTGCGACTGTGGAATCAATGCGCTAGGAGACTTTCGCATCGTTACTCAAGAAGACTGAATTGCGGTAGTTACCGTAAGTAAAAGATGGATTACTTGCAAGTGCATTAATTATGCAAGGCTTAGCAGGTACCTTCCTGTAACTTTCACTTCCCCCGATTCCTATGTTTCCCCTTCTACCCGTTTCAAAACCTGCGCACGGACTTTTTATAGCCTAAGTCTGAATTTAACCATTCCCCAATAAAACATATCATTCCTCACCCCTTAAATCCAATACTTCTGCTAGTGCTGTGTAACTGCGGCGAACTGAAACTGCTGAACAACCAGACAGTTGAGAACGTATTAATTGAGGTAGCCATTTCTACAGCCCTATCTGTAGTTGCGAGCATCTCCTAGGCTCTTTCTTGGCGAAAAGATAAAGAAGGTGTGCGTTGAAATTCTAGTTCAAGAGACAGGAATGAACAGACATACGTGGATTAGCAGCAGTTCCATCCAATCCATCGTTTACTTCAGGCGAACAATACTCGTGACATCCCGACTCTCTTGCTCTGCACTCAGGAACAGATTGCACCGCGTCATCTACTTGACTCCCTTTCAAGTTCTTATTCGGTGCCCTAAGGGCCGACTCTGTCTCGAAAAGCTTCCCTCTTGGCGCAACACTTGTAGCAACAGCGTGAATTATCTTCGTTTGCTCTATAAGCGCACTCCTAAGTGAATCATATCTATACGAGCTCGCACCTTTCCTTCCATGCACAGATACAGGAAAGCTTACACAGTGTCCACCGAAACGATAACGATAGGCATCACGTACATCCGTCGCCTTAGTTGGCGACTTTTATTCCACTAGACCCTTGCATCAACTCTCATTTTCAGTCTGCCCAGTTCTTACTACAGAATTTACCCTCAATATACGGTATTTTGTGCGCCCATTCTTCACCATACCGTCTCTAGCCTTTACTTTGCCCCTATCATTCAGATCTCCACCAGCTCCTGTCGGTTGCGCTCCACTATCCGCTCCCCCAGCTCTAGTTCCATTTTCCACCTCATTATCCTCCTTACTTCTCCCACCGCCTCCTACATGTGACGCACTCGCAGCCTGCACCATATGAAACCCTTTAGCTGCATTTTGAGAACTCCTTTCCTTACTTCTCAGTTCCTCATCCATCTCTAAAAGCGCCAGGCGCTGTAACCTGCCCGAAAAGTGCTCCTTAAGCAAATGCTTAGTTCCCTCAATGTTAAAAGAACCCAACCAGCTACCAACTTTACTACTTACTGCCATCATTTCGTGGGCGGACGCAACTTTTTGCGGAATTTTTATTGCAATCCTCTCCTAATTTCACCAGCTTGTCGACTTTAAGCTGAGATTTCGCATAAATGACGACTGCCCGGGCTCTTTCGATCTCCTTTTTCGCATAAACTGGACGCCTGCGACTATTCTCAGGTGATTCTATTGATTTCCAAAACCGCCGACCCTGTCGCCCGGGTATAATATGAAGGTAAGCTAGAGGGATTGTTGTGCTCTATTTTCTGCTTCAATTTGTCGGACCGGAATTCTGGGCGGAATACTCATTCTGCTGCTCCATCTGTAGCACTCTTCAAAGAATTCTGGTCTCCATTCACATAGTTAATTGCTTCATTCATGTGTTGCAAAAGGTTTTTGGAACGAAAAAACTTGCAGCACTCTATGAAAATATATCTCTTGTCACATAAAATTGAGTCTCCTGATAAAATTTTGTGTAGATCTCTACTAAATGCCCTTTTTTTGTTAAGAGCTGTAAACCAGCTCAGAATATACTCACCAGTTGGACTTTCGGCCAGTTGAGCCTTGAGAACATGCTGCCTTCATCCCTCGAACAGAAGGCATTCCTTCTTTATTTTTTTGTATTGCTCGAACACTGCAGAGCCTGTTCGCGCATACTTTGGCAATATTCTAGTATTCTTTTCCTTAATACTGACAAACGAATCATGTATGCGTTCTTTGAATATAGCGATTTTTTGGTTAACCCCGCTTCTGGCATTTTCTGACGCTCGAACAAACGCTCGGCATGCCATTACGTTTTCTTCTGATGTCCATGATTTTCAGGCTCTCATATTACTTCTGCCAGATGAGATCGTGTGAAAAATTTGCAGCAGATTTTAGGGGTTTGAAGGTGGATAAGGACTGAACACGATCTGAGAAAGAAAGGGGAGGGGTCGATTTGAAAGCATTATTAAATATTTGTTTTTGCCGCCTTTTTCGTTAACCACGCGGGTCCAGAATTTTTTTTCGAGGAGTTTCCGCGGGAAGCGACAACAGCGCACAGATTCATTAGGTATTGTTTGATAGCGCACGTAGGTGAGGAGGAATGGAAGAGGGAGCGTCAAGCATAGGAGAGGTGGTTGATTTGGATGGTTTTGATGGGCTATCGGGTACAAAAAACTGTTTAATAAGCCATTGGAGATGCTCTACGGGCGTGGGCCTACCCAAGCTACCGTTCCCATCCTAGCCTCGCTGGGGTCCAACCAAGTTCTACACCACGCCCGGTAACAAGCTGCTGTCTTTCTCCTAGGCAATCACCGCGAATAACAAGGCCCTTCCAGTTCTTCCCTCATCCTCGATCCGAAATTCGCACCGTCGAAGCTCCGCGGGGAAGCTCAAGTTTTCAAACGGTCAGATTTCTGGCTGACGCCACGTGGCCACCTGAGGTCAAGTTTGGGCGCAATAACTGTACGGAAATGGAGGTCTGCGGTTCATACAGGTGTACAAGATTGGTGTCCTAAGGATTAGCGCAGAGCACTGTAATAAGTCCAATCGCTTACAGTAGTAGGGTGCATCGTTTTAGGACATCAGATAATCCCTACCTTTTAGAATTAATAGAGCAAAATCATTGGCACGTGCCCTATTGAGATTGGACAAAAAATACATTGTTTTTCCAATTTGGCACCGAGGTGGATTTCCCACCGGTTCAACGATTTTAGTACTTTTTGGGTGGCAGAGACGCCCTTGTGCCTTCCTCGTACTCCTAGGATATCACAACGATTCCTAAAATGAACTACCCTTTGAAAATACAGTCAGTAGTACTCCAGGGACTCGCCTCCGATGAAATCGTCTATTTTATCGAAAATCCACTGAACTCTAGCAGTGAGGACGAAAAGAAACAAATTGGATGCATCCATCCCGGGCGTGCCCCTAACATTAAACGCTATCGCATTCGAGGTGCTGCAAGACTGTGTAAAGACTACTTTTCACACAATCCGGTCTAACTTACCTGCCATTCAAACGAGTCTTCCGTCTCTCTCGAGAAACATTCATGCGCATATATGCAGTTTTGGAAACTAATTTCTAATTTATTCAGCGAAGAGACTGTACCGGAAAGTTGGGGCTCACTGTATTCTATAAATCTACAGTTGCAATGCCCACCGTAGCGTACCGTTGTGCGTCGGATTCAGTGGCCGAATATCTGAGACTAGGAGCTTCAACCACAGACATATTACTTCGCGAGTTTATGAAGTTCGTAATCGATAATTTTGTCAACGAATATTTACTTAAACCTACAAAAGTCGACCTAAAGCGCCTGTTACGTAGAGCGGAGAAGCGAAGATTTCCTGTAATGCTTGGAAGCCTGTATTGTTGCAAATGGATTTGGGAAAACTGCCCAACGGCTTGGCATGAGCAGTTCGAGGTAAACGGGGTATTTCCAGTAATTGCACTGGAGACGATTGCATATGAGTCATTGTGGATATAATATGCGGTTTTTGGTATGCCAAGATCCTGTAAAGTCGTGAAAACACTATTTAACTCTTCACTGCTCACCAATATATCGACAGGAAAGTATCAACTTCCCTTTGAATACATAATAATTAGACAGAAACGCAGCATTCTTTACTGGTTCGTCGACGAAATTTATCCGAAATGGCTTTGTTTTCTAAAAACTGATGTGGAACGAATATGCATAAACAACAGCTTCTTTCAGAGACACTGTAATCGGCTCGCAAAGATGTGGAGAGAGCTTTTGGAGAGTTCAAAAGCAAATACCATATTATATCACGCCTGGGTGGGTTTCTTTCGAAAGAATCAATGGATTATGTTGTAAACTTCTGCGTTATTCTTCACAATATGGGTGTAAAGGAAAGAATTAATGCGTACGGTAGCGCGAATCATGATCAGTTAGAAGTTATTGATTGGACGATTGGAGAATATGCTGTTCCTGTGTGAAGAACACTGGAAGACGCCAACATAAATAAAACCCACCTCCTGGATCTCTTGCAGCTCTTTTTGAGCATAATTTATTCATCGGGAAACGAAGCAGAATACTCCAATGCAAAAAGAATAGTCATGGACCACTTGTGGTGTATGAAGGAAAGTTCAGTATTTTAAAACTTCATATCTCCGAGGTTGCCTTGAGTCCGAGAATAATAGATGGTCAAAACCAAGCAGCAAGAAAATGAATACAACACTAAATAGCAGTCTGGTTATCATTTTCTTCTGGGAAATTAGATTCTAAGATGCTTGAGGCTCTGACACCTGAGCGATAGCGCTCAATGAGCAGTTCAAAGAAGAAGATGGAGTCTTTAAAGGTAAAGAAGACGTCTCACACGTAATATTTGACGCAGCACGAGCTCTGGGCTTTTTCAAAGCTTCTACACGAAGTAAGTTGAAGAATTCTACAGTTTCAGGGGGATCAAAGTGCGATGGAGAATTCGAGAATAACATAATCCCGTTATGATGCACTAATGCTACGTTTCGTTCATGTTGCAATTTAACTGCGCTTTCAGCCAACTTAAGTTTCTTCTGATAGATTGCGTGCTTGCTCAACTGGTTGGTCGCCATTCGTCACCCAACAGGGCGTGTAATGGTTTTGGCCGATACGGTGCTTTCAGAGGCAATAACGTCGTCTTCGCCAATCAGAACGGCTCTACCTTCATTGCTCTCGCTGAGAACCGCTGTTTGCTTTTCGCGAGTTCCATTCATGAATTTGTGATGAACTAGAAAGATTTTCCGCATTTCAAATAACCTGGACGCATTGCCGCAATCCTCAGAAGCTGCATTGATTGTATAAATACTGTAGAGAGCCGTCGCCATACGGTAGATATCATTTCCGTAACACCCGTTGGTTTTACTGTCTTAATGCGTGTGAAACAACCAGAAAACTTGATAAATTTCTTAATAATGAGCTTGACTCTGGTCTTCAGAGATTCCAGGATCCTATTTTCGGTAGTCGGCGGTTTGAAGTGCATAAACATTTCCGAACGTTTCTTGAAGAAATCCAATGCCTTTTGCTCCGAACCAACAACTGGATCCTCAGAAACGCGAATCCATGTGCTAGTAAGAGCCAATCATCGAGCGAAGTATAGTTAGCTCCTTCGGCTTGCGTATTTTGCTTTAGTGCGCCTGTCGTTATGGGAAGGGATAGTCATCTGATGGGTGCGAGGTACATGGAGAAGAAGCGCTTGAGGCGGTTACATCGCTGGACGGGTTTTATGGTGAAGTTTGCTCGTGAGAGGCTTGGAATCTACTAGTGATGCGTTGTAGGGAGAGGGTGAATATCCACTATAGAGGCAGGTTGGAGAGTACATGCAGTTTTCTTTTCATTTGCTTTCGAGGAGGACGGAGTGAGGGCTTGGCGGGAGGTCAAAGTCCCGCCCGCTTCTTCGGTAGGGGGAAAAATAACCTTTGCCAACGACATCATGACAGATGTTTGCTACGCGATGGCAAAGTGTGAATATTGATGTTATTTCCTGCAATGTTTAACTCCATATTTTAGCCCTAGTGTAAATGTTTTGCTCTATTACTGTACCACACCGGTGGGGACGTGCAAAATGAAATGAAATGAGAAAAGTATACATTTTTTATCATTTGCCTCAGCCAGTAGGGGTGCTCTCAGGGGAGATTAATTGTCACCAAGGCTACAGTACAGTACAGTAACCTCTACGATATAGTGCTAGCCCCGTAAATCGGGCTTTTACTGTCGTGAAACCCGCTCTGTTGCTCTTTCTTCTCGGTTTGTACAATCAAACCGAGGGCATAAGAAAGGAAATGCGAGATAGGTAGAGTAATGAATAGATTTAATATAGAAGGGGCCAGCGCTGTCACGACGGCAGATACCACTGACTCGATGTCAACGTAGTATGTCTTCTTTGAAAATCGTACCCTCCAAAAGGAAAGAGGTCCGGCTTGGGAGGTTGGTTAAAGTACTGTACTGTGACTCGATGATCTGATCTGATAGCGTAATCGGATCAGGGGTTTCAAATCCCAAGTATGATACAGGCTACATGCCGTAGTACAGTGTCCGTACACCTGAGGTGGGACTCATATTCGACACCCTCCCGATTTGAACATGTCATCGAGCGCAACCCCGTTAAATTCATATACAATTTCACATGCCAAGTAATCAAGAGAAACGTGAACATCTCGAATCTTGTGAGGGCGGGTTGGGAGTACAGACCTTTTAAAACCATTGAGGGCAAGATGCCGGCTGCCAAGCTTTTCCGCCTTGGCACGTTCGACCGATACCTGCAATAGCGGCTACGCGTGTTCGTTCGTGTTTCCATCTTTTTATCCCCCTTTTGTTGCCCTGAGACCATGGTGCGATGCAGGAGCGCAAAACCAAGATTACTTCGAGGCGCAGTGACAAAAACATCGACATATCCCGCAGCTACCGGGAATAGCACATCCAAACCCAAACGCAATGTTAACGGAGTCAGTGTTGTACTGAAATCAGGCACGGCTATGCAGGTTGCGACTGACGCAACGGACAGTGGGTTGACTAACACCGGAACACGATCAAAAAACAGTGCAATCATCAGAGACGACAATACAGAGTGGACCGTGGATGCTGTCATGTACGGAAGTGGTGAATCCGTCAACAGTGTTGAGCTCAGTAAGGGTGTTTGGTTTGGTTGCTCATCCAAAGTTCGTGATGTATCGAGTTATTTTGCTATCGATATCAGGTCTCTCTCACCACCACATGTGGGATATCGAGCAGTTGGTTTTCAAAACAATCATCTTGCTCCTTCGAAGCATAGGTACATACCGCGACACTGTGTCATTCCCGGGCCTCGGCAGCTCCGTCACATGACGGAAGACCGTTTTGATAGGTCTGCTTTGAACACTCTCCTGCATTTTTGTCGCAGAAACCCGGGTGTGTCTGTGCACACAGGCGTGTGCGGGGCAAGAGAAACAAACCCCAAACTCAACGAATTCCAGGAAGAAGGGTATATGGACATGATCGGTATCAGTGGAATACTCGATTGTATTCCAGCATCAATTGTCAACGGAGTTCTTTGTCTGCTTGGGAATGAGGCTGCAATTCGTGCACGCGACCAGTTGGTGGATTGCGTAAAGCGACCAACTAGTACGGAAGGGCATGTGAGCTCATTCAAAGCCTTGGACTGCGACTCAACATTAGGAATTTCCCGGTGCTAAGGGTGTTAGCAAAGGCAATATTGATGAGGCATGTCAGATTGTTGGGAATTTGCGCAAAGGTGTTTGGATTGTTCGCCTACTTCAAAACGCGGCGCCGTTGGTGGACCATTGTATTCTGGTTGACGCCAATCTTCGAATCATTTTAGATTCAGCTGAGATGTTCCCAGTTAGACTTTGCCCAGAGAGCTTGAAGTTTTGCGGCGGTCCGAATACTACTAAGCTTAGGCTAGCAGAGGTTAAACAGTTGATCGTATTGCAGTAAAAACTCAAGTGACTCCGGAGTCTCGAATAATCCACTGCTCTGGTTCCAAATAAACCTCGCCTGTGGCAATTACGTTGCGCAGTAGGGCTTGGCTCATCGCCTTGGTGAGACCATCTGCAACATTCCTGTTGCTTCTGACAAAACCAATATCAGATATCAGTTTGTCACGGAAACCTCTCGCAGCGGCGATATCTAACATGGTACGCTTCTCAGACGTGCGAGATCCCTTTGATGTTACATCAAATAAACTCTTGCTGTCCGTTAGAAGCTGCACAGGGACATTTTGGTTTAAAACTACTTGCAATTCCTGTGCAATGGAAATCCCAGCATCGAACATGTCGCTAAAGGCGATCACTTCACCAGACATAGCTGAACGCATGACTCTTCTCGACTTGTAAGATTTGAAGTGGATCGGTACAACGTTGTTCAATGCATCACCCAAGAATACAATATGCCCAAGTTGGGATGATAAGTCATCGTTGTTTGCAAACAATGAGTCAGAAAATCCGACAACTTTCAATGTGTCCCTCTTCAGTTTTCAGACTCGAAGGAGAACGCGGTTGTCAACATCATACTTCACTGCCTTGTTCAATCTCTTGATAATCGACGCACGTTGATTTTCAAACTTATCTTCAGTGACTTGTGCAAGTTGTGAAATCTCGAAAAGGCAGTCAGGCCTGGTGTTAGCTAGCCACGCTAACTTCATACGCATTGACATGAACCGCTTAAACGATGCATCTGAGGGTAAAAATTCTAGGTTTTTTAGGTATTGGCTATGGTCCATGACGAGAGAGCCATCTTTGTTACGACCGATAATGAAACCTGTGAATTCTGAGGGAAGCCTCTCATCGTCATCCATCTCGAAGCGCTTGTTCGTCAAATTTGAGACCTCACGGAAAAATTCGTTCCCACATTGGAGAAGATCGTCAACGTACGCTCCGCTCAAGCCTTGTAAAACTTTGTTGTTCATCAGGTAGTAGAGCGAGGGATCTATCTTAAAGGGCTTCATGCCCAGCTCCTCCCTATGATGCTTGTCCAAGGTCGTGTGCCATAAATCCCCGGCATCGCAGAGACCATAGAGAGGGCGCAGCAGCTGCAAGCATTGATCTGGGGCGATTTCAAACTCGGGCGCAGGCCTTTCTATAAATACTTCTCGCGCAAGCGGTTCGGACGATTGCAAATAAGCTTATTTGATGTCGGCAGTCCAAACATCAAATCCAAATATTGTTGCTAGCGCGAGGAGTAGACGGACAGATTGCGGTTGCAACGTAGAGGATGTATGGACGAGGATATTCTTAAGCTTGTCTCGGTGCCCTCCTATTACGTAGCGAGCTTTGTACTTCGTCTTACCGTCAACTGTGGACTTGAGCGCGAGGACAAAACGGCCAGGAAGAACGTTTCCATCTGAAGGAATGCCCTCTCTGAGTATAACCTTGAACGTTCCTCGTTCCAATAAGCCTTTGATCTCCTTCTTCTTGGCCTCACCCATCTCCTTACTTAAAGCTCGGTCATCGTCTGGGTCAAGTACCTCTGTTGCCAATACCAAATGATCATTTGGAGATCGAAATCCTTTCAAGCTATTGTCAAGGTCACACAGAAACGAATGAGATAGTAGTTCAGGGGTTAAGTACGGTTTCACCTGGGAGATATTAAAGGGCCGTGCTGGACTGTTAGGATAGTCTCCAACATAGACTGATTTCTTGTCATAATCAACGTTAGAGACTTCAAATGGGCCTAGCCATTCTCCTATGCGACTAGCAACAATCTTCTCCCTCCACATCAAAACCTTATCCCCAGCCTCGAAGCTACGGTCAGCGGCTGGTGGGACGGCGTAACTAAGCGCCGGCTTAAGCTTGATAGCTGCCATCTGAGACTCCATTTCTTTCCGAGCGACATTAGCGATAGCTGCCCGTTCTTGAAAGGTTCCTCGTGTAGGACGTAGCTCAGATCTCGTAGCAACTTGGGGGTAGTCCCTGAAGACTAATGCGGAAGTAACGATTCCTTCGGGACCAAGACTATCATTCATAGCCTTCACAGCGCACGAAAGAGCCAAGTCCTTTTTCACATCGGGCTGTGAAACTTTAATCTTCCTGAAGGTAGACCTTAACGGCTCGTGATATCTCTCCCCCCATCCTAAACTTGAGTGAGCCTCGATACCAGTTTGATGAACCTCAACAACTGCAAGCTTCGCAACGTGAATGAATCGCTCTCCGAGTTGCGATCCTTGATCGGTGAGGATTTTGTTCGGAAGGCCAGTGTACACTGAAGCCCAACAGATTAGGAGTGTCTCCCAGATCGCATCTGCGGAAACGTTTGGCAAAAATTTAGCTGCGCTGAACTTCGTACCTTCATCCACGATATGTAATACGGGATCACCGTCGATATACATAATATCAAGTAATACCTTGTCGTTAAATTGAACATTCTCAGCCCCTAAGGTGACTCGGAACCTTTTCGGGGCGTGTTGAATGCGTTGACACGGGTCACATCTCTTCGATAGATCTTCCAGTGTTCGCATAGTCTCCTGAGTAGCGTGCTCTGGGCGGGCTCTCTTGATCAAATTGAACAACATTCCCGCACTTGGATGGAAGAACTGTCTGTGGCGTTTAGCCATTTGTGTCCGAGTAAAATACATGTCGGTGGAGATGTGCATTTCAGCATACAAATGATTTGATGCGGAGCGAATCATCGGAACATACCATTCATCCAAGTAAACAGTATTACCCTGTCGACTAGTATGAACAACACGCTTGATGAGTCTGTTCGATACGGTGCAAGGTGTCATGGATTCCTTGTCCAGGACATCAAGCCCTAGCAATGTGGTATATCTGCATCCACAATGTCCAATTCAATATAGATGCGCGGTATTCCGGAAGGAGTGCGCAAAGGAACTAATATCCGGCCAAGGGAGTCGTATGTAGCGTCTGCGAATCTGAAACGGTTTCTTGACGGAAGTATCTTCTTGTTGTGTATACCGAGGTCGTTATGGATCCTATTCAATTCCTTCCGTCCGACGACGGACTTTGGGGCACCTATGTCGCAAAGTAAGCCGATTGGGCGTTTGGTTCTCATTTCAGAGCTCATCTGTTGAATACAAACTTCAGCCATCATAACTTCATTCCATTCTCCCCCAATTCTGTCCTGTTCCTTCCATTTCACAGATTTCCGGCGACGAGGTGGAGATTTTAAACGCTACCGTCGCCTAAACGAAAATCCTGTCCCAAATCTGACCTTTCCTTGTATTACTCCAGTGAGGACTCTATGTGTGTTTGAATTATGTCCTCCTCTATCTTCTCCAAGGGATCTTTCTCGAGGTATCCTTCTAAGAAATGCGAGTCTAATGCGTTCAATTCTTGCTGATTTGAATTGGCCTCACTATCGTCGTAGCTCTCATCCGATTGCTGGGACTTCACCATCTCAGCCCTGATAAAATCGGCAAGGATGTGAACTAAGGATTCACCATCCTGTAAACGGCTTCTTGTGGGCTTCTCTATGTCTTCTGGTGAGCACTAATGGCGTGGGTTCCAAGGACCACTACATTTAACACACTTGTTCTTGCGGGGAGCTTCTTCAAAAGCCTTCGATGAGTAGCCGCTGCGACTCGCAGTCGGGCGGCTACGTTGACCATGTCCACGATACTCACGACTCTTGCCTCTGAAAGGGCGATTGCTCCTACCATATTGCATCATATTAGTTTCGATGTCCTCGTCTTGTTGTACCACACCAGTCTCAGTTGTTCGTTCCGTCTCCCCGGTCAGAAAACAAATTTGGGGCAAGTTCTGAATTGATTCATGAAGGTTTGTGACGAACTTGTTGTAAGAATAAGACTGAGGCGTGATATTCTGAATCGGAATACTTGACCAGTTCTGAAATTCTGTTACTGCCTTGCGTAGATAATCAATTTTGTGAGAGTCGGAGCGGAAATCCGGGGGACACTGCGGAGCCAGCTCATTGATGTATTCCACAATCTTAGTTAGACCATCAGATACGTCCAATAGATTCCTCTCCTTCATAAAACTACGCAGGCGAAGCGTCTCCAGGGTTCCCTTGATTCGCAACTGCCTTGCGTCACTGACATACTCGGTCAACATTACCTTGGCGATTTCATTAAAGGACATATCTTCGCGGCATTTGTCCAAAAAGAACTTTCTAGCGGCTCCATCAAGTACATAAACAAAGAAATCGGCCTTCTGCGACGGCTAAAGGTTATACTGTCTGGCAAATATAGCATACAGTTTCATCGTTTCCATTATGTCCTGCTGAATGTCGCCGGAGAATTTGCTCTCCTTAAACATCTGTAACACATAATTGGCCTTACGTGGGTCATAATTGGAGTTATTGCCACTCCCAACGAAAGGGGTTTCTTGACCTGCGGGGTCCGTCGAAACAACATTTCCATTACCACCTTGCATGACAACGAAGTGGCGAGTTGGTTCTTGAGATGACGGAATTGGCGATCTGTTCTGCGTTCCCGTGGTTGCACCATTTCCGTGGGCACCTGAAGAGCGATTTCCTAAATTACCCTGAGATCCATTATTACCAAAGTAGTTGTTGCAGTTAACTTCTTGCGCCCCCTGAGGGTTCACTAGTGCGGGTCGACTGGAAGGTGCAGCATCTTGCGGAGGATTTTCGATGGATTAATGTTACTCCCCGGCAGCCCTGCTCTATTCAACTTCACCTTCTGGATAACAACGACAGAAATCTCCATTACAGTTCATAAAGTGCCAGAACCAAACATTCAGCATGACACGCCTGTCTTCTTTGTCTGCATCTGACAACTGAGCAGCTTCACCGTATGCGGCGGGAAATCCATCAAATGAGAATAACTTGGCAACATCATTCAGCATCTTAAAGAACTGCGGAGTGAATACGTGAGAAGGCGAAGGGAGTAGATCCAATAGGTACTCGCGCACATCTTCTCCATCAGGCATAACAAACGTAGTGGACTCAGTCGATAATCCTTCTTGCGGTTCAGGCATGAAGAATAGAACTGTGGCTTTAGCTGCGGCCAAAAGCGAAGACGACAACTCATCCTGCAGGGATGAAGTTGTTGTCTTCGGTCTTGAAGAAGATAAATACTTATCCTGCAGGGATGAAGTATTTATCTTCTTCAAGACCTTGTCGATTTGCGACTTGAACTGAGAGCGTGAAATAGGCATATTGCGATGATATCTTGTGGTTCGAACCTTACAATCTCGTGTTGTAATACGCAACACAAACGGGTCTCGAATCCGGATTGTCGTGAAACCCGCTCTGTTGCTTTTTCTTCTCGGTTTGTGCAATCAAACCGAGGGCATAAGAAAGGAAATGCGAGATAGGTAGAGTAATGAATAGATTTAATATAGAAGGGGCCAGCGCTGTCACGACGGCAGATACCACGGACTCGATGTCAACGTAGTATGTCTTCTTTGAAAATCGTACCCTCCAAAAGGAAAGAGGTCCGGCTTGGGAGGTTGGTTAAAGTACTGTACTGTGACTCGATGATCTGATCTGATGGTGGTAGATCTTTATTTGTCGTACAATGTCGCACAGAGGCGTGCGGAGGGTATTTATAAATTAACTACGGATGCGGGCGGCGGGTAGAAACTTGTCGCGCCTGCATTATTTGGAGACTAAATGCAAAACGGGTAACGAAGTCGCGGAGCTCCTGTTGAGGGGAGGAACCGCGACGGGAAGCAGCAAAGGAAGCAAGGCGGCGGAAAAAAGCCTTACCGTCGTCGCCCAAGGCGCCATAGATATCAATCCCGACGGGGGAGAGGAGGATATCGTTTCGGTTGCAGTAAGTGCCGTAATGACGATGTTTCTCGCGCTCTGCGAGTGTCGCGGCGGCGCCGGCAGTAACCGTACTTGGCGAAATGTGGCGGCGTGCGGAGGGGTGGGCAACAGTAACGTCGACGGCTATATCGGTACTGTGAAGCCCGTATGCAGCGGGTATGTAAATATCCATTCGTAGCACGGGGACTCCGAATGCCCAGATGAGTCGGGAACCTGGTGGAGGAGCGGATGTTCGACGAGGGCGACGATCCCAACTTCCTTGCAGTAGCGGGCAAGAACGTTGCGGAGGATGTGGTGACGACGAGTCATTCCGTCTTCGTATTTGCAGGTCAACGCGTGTTGACCACTTGGATCTAAGACGGGTGCGATGTCGGCCGAGCGGCGGGAGCAGACCGGACAGCGAGTAGATCCAGGGAATAGCGCGATGCCGAGACGTAGAGCCAGAGCGACTTTCCAGGCGGAAGAGGACATGTACGTACCGCGGTGGGGGTGAGGAAGCGAAGAGAAAACAGTCGATGCGGAGGATGTGCGCACGGAGAGGAGCCGTGCTCGGTCGTGGGCTGCCGCGGACGAGAACAAGCTATCGGACTTCGATAGCATGAGTTCAGTTGTGATCGCAGACTGGAGCCTTTCGCCGGGGACCGGCGATGAACAACGCTCGAAAAGAGCCGTAGCTGTAAGCGACGAAGACAGCTGCGGGTGGCGGAGGATAAGAGCGAGATGGCAGACCGAGGGATCTCTTCCAAGTGGCGGTCCTGGGAAAGGGTAAGCAGGTCGGAGATAAGTCGAAAAGAATCAATTACAGATGCTGCGTATGCAGCCTCGGTAATGTCTGAAGTTTGCAGGAGACCTAGACCGCCCATTGAGAAGGGGAGAGAGGCATCTGATCTGATAGCGTAATCGGATCAGGGGTTTCAAATCCCAAGTACATATGATACAGGCTACATGCCGTAGTACAGTGTCCGTACACCTGAGGTGGGACTCATATTCGACATTTACAGGCACTAATGGGAGCCAGCACTATTCGGTAAAGCTCTCGAGAGCAACTCAAGAATCAGAACTTGACGCGTTTTGTTCATGTTGGCTTGTTGAATGGAGCTAAGGAAGCCGTTCAGTGCGCGACGAAGGCCGGCACCCGCCTCTAGAACGTTGTAGCCGTACGTTAGATTGTGTAGGCGGTTGAAAAAGCGCGTAAACTTGAGACGCTGATGGTAGTGTGCGAACCACAACGTCGTTCGCATCCTCATCCTTTTGCCCGCCATGAGCCCGGTACGAGAAGCCGAAGCCCGGAAGTCGTGAGGAAACGCTTTCAGCGGCCCGTAATTTGCTCGGAATGTGGTACATGGCCTTGCTAGATACATTAATAGGAGGGGAATTTTTGGGTCATTTAAATGCATGGAAGATGTGGTCGGTTATATTCACGCCGTTAATGTCCCGCTTCGGGATAAGTCGTCGCTCATACTGAACAAATTAAACTTTTTTCTTTCTTCTTTCTTATGGGTAACACTACAGTACTGTACTGTACATGACCTTTCTTACAGGGCCGGCTCAATGCCAGCGAGCAGGCTTGCCGCGTTGGACATGACGGCCGCGGCAGCTTGCCTTTGGGTAAGCACCGCTCTAACCATCCCATAGGTCTATAGCACTATTCAAAGTGGCACTATAACATGTACATCAAAACGAAAATTATGGAACACCGTCCGCTGGGGGAGTCTCGAAGCCAATGGCTCTCAAACCGCCCGCTGCTGGGCCCGATCTCATTGAGCCCACTGCCGCATATGGGGCACTGCCCACTTTGCACGGAAGAGAAGCCAAATCAGCGGGCAGTGGTGCAACTCGTAGCGCACTTCCGCACAGCGCATCGCAACGGGTCCAATGCCGGAGCACCGAAACGACATGAGCTCGCCAAACTCAACCAGTGCAACCAGTGCTTTTCAAAGATTGAGTACTGGCACTGCGGCTGCCACAACACATACATGGGTTCGAAAGTGTCTGGTCCGGACTCAAACGGGGTGTACACGCTTACATATGCCAAGTGCCCGGAATGTACTGTGCGGACGGCTCCAGGGCACCACACTCCACTCCACAGAACGCAAATGAAAGACGCAGTAACCCCTGTCACGCGCTGGTCCTCAACCCCCCCCCCCCATAGGCCCACCTGTTCTGCCGACGCAGCCCGCAGAAACCCTCGCACAGCCCTTGCCGACCCCGAAACAAATTTTCCCGACGCACACGCCAGTCATGGCACACATCCCCACCTAGTTCCGTGGTTATCTGGCAGAGATCTGTGCGACTACCATGCAGGACGCTGCACAAGCCTGCCAGTACGGTAGTGTCCGCGACTGCCACCGTAACCAAGCTGTTCTTACTTCCGGCCGTAATGTTGACCAACACCTCGTACACAGAGCACGGTACTGAAGAACGACGATACCGTTCCATCGCTGATACATTGAGAGAACGGATCCAGCTTTGCAACGCAGAGCAGTTTCAGACGTTGTAACAACAGGCAGTTAAGCAGCCCAGCCCCTGTGCAACGCACGCTCCATCTCCCACTGAGCAGAAAATTTTAAATGCCCGCCGAGCCACCAAGCTGGTCAAGGAGGCGGAATAAAGCAACGCGGCACACGCGTTAAGCTCCCTTAGAGTCCTCCTACCAACGCCTAACGCTATCCAGGCACTCCTCGATAAACACCCCAGCAGCCAGAGACCGTCCCAGTGGAACGAGAGCAGTGGAACAAGAGAACATACTCCATTCGATATCGCGTCCTCGTTTCAGGATTTCTCTGAGGAGGACGTTCTTGGAGCCGTCAGGGGTTTCAAACCGGGATCGTTTGGGAGAGGGTCCGGTCTTACGCCGAATCACATCGCGGAACTGCTCAAGGACCCCTCTTCATCGGGCCCGTCAGGTTTCCTACCACCCCTCACGAGAATCGTTAACATTCTGGCCTCCGGATGTGCCCCAGCCGCCATCTCCCCTTGGATATCCGGTGCGCCCCTCACGCCGTTGGCCAAAAAGGATGGGACTCCCCGACCCATCACCGTTGGCGAAACGCTTCGTAGATTGATCGGCAGTTGCTCGATGAAACGAGCTACGAGAAAGGCAGCAAAGTACCTCCAACCGCTGCAACTGGGCATCGTCACAAGGGCCGGCATCGACGCCATCGTCCATAGTGTCCAAAGGGTTGGCCAAAAGTTCGGGACCAGCTCTGAGTACGCCATGCTCACAGTGGACATCAAAAACGCCTTACACCTGTACAGCAGAGCCGCTTTACTGAACGCCGTCAAACGCCTATTCCCGGAATTGCTGGCATAGGTCTCGTACTGTTACGCAAACGCACTCCCACCGGAGTGGATACAGCCGACCACATCTTCCATACATTAAAATAACCCAAAAATTCCCAAGGAAACTTTAAGAAGACTGGTGAGCAGCTGCCTCGCAATTCGAGTCACTGAGAAAGCAGCACGCTACTTTTAGCCATTGTGGGTCGGTATTGCCACAAAATCAGAAACTGACACTGTGGTTCATGGAGTCCATCGCACTGTGAACAAATTCGGCACTAGTTCCGACTATGCTCTTTTATCGGTGGACCTAAGGAATGCCTTCAACCTCTGTAGCCGTGCAGCCTTTTTCAAGCCCGTCAAGAATCTTTTTCCCCAGTTGCTACCCTGGGTGTTGTACTGCTACAACAGCGATCCAGCGTTCCGATGGACTGGATTCGAGACGATACGGAGTGTTGCGGGAACTCAGCAAGGAGACCCGCTCAGCGGCTTGCTTTTCGCCCTGGTCCTCCATCCTCTCGCCATAAAAATTCGAGATTTGTTATATTCATTCCCCGAAGAGGACACAGAGTTGAAAACATTGCTTTTGGAACTTTGGTACCACGATGATGGTTATATTATAGCCAAACACACCTCATTACTCAAGGTCATCGAAGTTTTGTCCTCCCCGGAAGCCAAACGTCTTCGGCTTCATCTCGCCTGCCCGAAATGCAAGATCTGGTGGCCAACAGCCCCCGTCGCCTCAGTCCAAGCGGCCTACCCCCCGACATGTTGCAAGAATACTGCGAAGGGGTTGTCATCTTAAACGCTTCAGTAGGTTCTAAGGCGTTCATGGAAAAGCACATCCTGGACCATGTCCACAACCTCGAACCTCTTATCAATGCGATCATGGAGCTAGAAGACTCCCAAGTTCCGTTCCAATTACTTCGAAACTGCTTTGGGGTTTGCAAGTTGGGGTACCTTCTTCGAGTCGTTCCGCCTTCCTGTAAAAGGAAAGGGGCCGAGTATTTTGACGGCCTGCTCGAAAATTGTGTCCGTAAGTTGGCAGGTGGATTGCTTGACAATACCATATTTAAGGAATTACAACTGCCCATCAAGCCGATCCAGGACAAAAAGCCGACTTTGGGAATTGGCTTGACGTCAGCGAAGGGCGTTGGCGCTGCTTCATTCCTTGTATCCAGTGCCGCCTCGAACAAGCTGTGCGCCATATTCTTACCGGCTTCCACTAAGGACCTGTCCCAATACTATGACGCCCTCGAAGCTTTCGAAGTATGGAATGCGTCCTGTCGATCTGCGGATAGACTTCCGTTCAGCAACTTCTGCTCAAACAACCCACCATCACCGAAGAAGCTTACAGATGCAGTCCACGCAACGGCGCAGGAAGCGTTACCGCCTGGCAATACCCGTACCCGTGCTTCCCGCGATGTCACTACCTGGAACCAAGGGATGGGTCCACTGTGCGCCTTGCGCGGGGTTGAGGACACTCATAAGAAGCAAGGACTTCTCGGTGGGGCTGCAGTACTTCTGCCAAACTCCGTTTTTCGCCCCTGACACTCTCTTTGTCCAAAGCCTGGGTGCCCTGAGATATTAGACATCCATGGGGATCATTTGCTGCTCTGTCTTCATGGATGCCAGCGCAATAATCGCCACAACAATCAGGTTGCTTTGCTAGGCAATGATCTTGGACGGACGGCTCGGCGCCTGTCCAAGATCATTGCCTAGCGGCGCCCTTTCATCGAACCGCGTGTGCATCGTCAACACCGGGCAAGACCGGACATCCGAGCCATGGGGGCCGCAGGTGGAACTGACTACTTCGACATAACATTCGTCAATCCACTCGCTCCCTCACATTCCAGCGTCCGGACTTTTAACCCGATGGCCAGTCTCAATGCAGCGAGCGCGGAAAAGCGGCGAAAGTACCAAGGCTTTCTTGCGGAATTACCTGAGAGAAGCAGGCTATTTCCTGTTCCAATCTCTACTCTTGGCGGATGGCATCCAGAGGCGTTTTCGTTGGTCACGGAGCTTGCAAGAACCGTCGCCAGCCGCACAATGGAACGGTTTTCGAAGGTTGGAGGCATTCTTCTACAACGACCCTCGGCGTTGGCAGTAACTTCTAACATTGCTTGTCTGCTGGCTGGCGTCCCATCGACTTTCTGGTAGACTGTTGCTGGTGCTAGCATTCAACAGCAATGATTTGTACATTGCTTCGACCATCGGTACATGTATTTAATATGACATGCAGATTTGCAACTCCAAATGAGTCCCAGACAATCCATACATCTCGATAAAGACACCCCCTTTTTTCCCCTCAATTACACAATCAACAGATTTAGAATGTGGGAGATGCAGTAAAAACGTAACAATATTGTACGGTACAGCTCACTGCAGCTTTGGTGAACTATCGTTGAAGAGGGAGCCACTCTGCAATGGACCGAGCGATGACATCCGGTGAATCTTCCTGAATAAAATGCAAGCCACGGACGGTGACTTCAGAAACCTGAGTCCACGACCTGGCCAATTCTCTAAATTCCCCTGTAAGAATAACACCAGGGTCTGCATTAATGAAAAGCTTTGGAAAGGGTGCGGTTGCCAACCAATCTGAATACAATTGCACCAGTGCCACAACATCGGGGGGCTCCCCACCAATCGGACCCTGCCTCGGGAAAGTGAGCATTGGGCGACGGTCTTCGCCGGGGTTAAGGAATGGGCGGCGGTACTCTGCGAATTCGAGGTCTGTGAGATTGCGGAGGATGAAGTTGGGAAGCAGTTGTTCGATGATAAAGTTTTGTTGGAGGACAAGTTGCTCGCCGGCAGGGCTGCGGAGGAGGCTGAAGATGTTGCCAAGGTCAGACGAGGAGTCGAGGGGGAACGGAGCGACAATGGCCTCCATAAAGACGATGGCTTTGATAGCCAGTGGGTTGAAACGATGATAATATGCCCACAAGAAGCCGAGCGCGGAGCCCCAGTCGTGTATGACAAGGGTGACGTTTTCTTTGACATCGAGGTGTTCGAGCAGGGTGAAGAGAAAGTTTGAGTGTTGGAGAAAGGTATAACGGTCAGGTTGGATTGGGGGCAATTTGTCCGAGTCGCCCATGCCGATGAGGTCGGGGGCTATGAGGCGGCCTAGAGGTTCGAGGGGTGGCATAATGTTGCGCCAGAGGAAGGAAGAGGATGGATTGCCATGGAGGAAGACGATGGGGTCACCGGTACCGACCTCAACGTAGGCCATGGATTGATTGTTGATCGTCGCGAACTTTTTGGTCAGAAAGCGGGGCGGAGGGAAAGGAAGTGGAGTGGTGAGGGGGCAAGGAAGAGAAAGAAGGACAGGGTGGCGAAGAGGTGACTTGGTATGCGGGTTTGCATGGTAAGGGTGAGAATGACTGTTCCGCCGTCGCCTGGAGATGTTCCTAGGCTTCTTGTGTAACCACTACCTGTTATGGTTCAGGTTTTTGAACACATGAAAAGATTCCCCCCACCTCACAGCTGCTGAACTATGGGAAGAAATTGTTAATGTAGGGTACAGTATCTCGTTACTCTGTGCCGCCTAATGAGAACTCGTGTCGATCATAATACCGTACCGGAATGGAAGTGTACAGTATGAGGTCTGTTGAGATTTTGATTGTCTCTGCGTAAGTGCAATACGTGCCACTGCAGCCAAACATTGAACGATTTGCCACACGAAACGGCAACGGTCAACACTGCCTTCATATCCCTCACGAAACCCTGGTTCCTCATTCATTTCAGCAATAAACATGACTTCCTCGCCAGCTACAGGCCACACATCTGTGCAGTGGAGTACTAATGTGGTCACTGTAACAGTACATTCTGTGGTACCGATGCAATGATCCCCAATTTCGGGTTTTATCGGTCTTTCGGGCTCTCCAATTACTGTATTAGAGAAACTGAATCTCCCGACTACATTGCTGTGTCTACCACTCGAGATCTTGGGCACCATAGTATTATCCAATCATAGTCAACAAGCTGTAGCCCTCCAGTACTAGCATTATAGATACTTGATGCAAGAATATTTACACTGTACTACGACATATATCTGACCTTCCAGTGCTCCAATTTCTGACCTCAATAATTGTCGTACTGTACTGTACTGTACAATACTAGAATTGATGTGGTAGTGATTTTCTACGGTTCACAAACTTGTTCCGGAAGTAAATGTCCGAATACATTTCTCCTGAGTATCCAGAGTATTCCCCAACCTACATTATTACATCATAGCGATCCAAACAAATGCAAGTTGTTGACCTTCACTGCCTTATTTTGATGGACATCGGCAAACAAACGTCGCAAGGGAGATGTACTTGCCCCTGCAACTATTCACGTTTCTGCACCAACTGAC
This sequence comes from Kappaphycus alvarezii, assembly GCA_002205965.3. Taxonomy (NCBI): domain Eukaryota; phylum Rhodophyta; class Florideophyceae; order Gigartinales; family Solieriaceae; genus Kappaphycus; species Kappaphycus alvarezii. The sequence continues at coordinate 39,871 of NADL03000477.1, read as the reverse complement.
TTTTGCTCACTCGACATTTGTAAAATGTAAGGATTTCAAGCGAGGTCAAGGATGATTTTTGATACCTCAAGTTCCATGCGAAACTAAACTAAACCGATCCGTTCAAGCCACGTAATTCCAAACTGCGTACAATAATTTGACTTTTACTCTGTTCTAAAATGTTGGCGAGTGCGGCGGCTACTGAAACTAGCCACGGCCGAATAAATTTTTCCTGTGCCCTTTGAATTTCGGTATTTCACTTCTGCCATGTGGGAGGAGGTTCTTGGGCGCTCAAGTATCCCTTTGGTAAACCAGAGCCTACCCTTTTAGCTTTGCGTCTCCTAAAATATTTGCGCTGCAGATATGCCTCATAAAGCAAACGTACTTGCCCTCAGGTCAGCACACAAATTCTGAGAAACAAACTGCGACTACCCATTATCCATACTTGCAACACGCCCAAGCAAGATCTCTATGCCCCTTACCATTACTGCATCGGGAGCCATTCAGCAATGGCGCTGCTAATCAAGTCTGGCGAATCCTCCTGAATAAAGTGCAATCCCGGCACTGTCACCTCGGTCACATTACTCCACGTCCGAACCAAGTCTCTGAATTCACCCACAAGCAAAAGGCCTGGATTGGCATTAATGAAAAGCTTTGGAAACGGTGCAGTGGCCAGCCAATCAGAGTAGAGTTGGACCAGAGCTACAACGTCGGCCGGCTCGCCCGCGATGGGGACCTGTCTCGGCCATGTCAGAGTGGGTCTGCGGTCCTCACCGGCGTTGAGGTACGGGCGGCGGTACTCTGCGAATTCGCGTTCGGTCAAATTGCGTATTATTCCGGAAGGAAGACCTTGCTCTATGAAGATATTTTGCTGGAGCACAAGCTCTTCGCCGGCAGGAGAGCGGATGAGCTCGAAGAAGGGTGCGAGATCGGGAGTGAGGGTCTCGATAGGAGCAACAATGGCTTCCATGAAGACGATGGCCTTGATGGCATTGGGGTTGAAACGATTATAGTAGGCCCACAAGAAGCCGAGAGCAGAGCCCCAGTCATGAATGACAAGAGTGACGTTCTCTTTGACACCGAGCTGCTCGAGGAGGGAGAAGAGAAAGTTGGAATGTTGAACGTAAGTGTAGCGATCGGGTTGCACGGAGGGGAGTTTAGAAGAGTCGCCCATGCCAATGAGATCTGGGGCAATTAGTCGACCTAGGGGTTCGAGGGGCGGGAGAATGTTGCGCCATAGGAAGGAGGAGGTGGGATTGCCATGGAGGAAAACGATTGGGTCACCAGAGCCTACTTCAACGTAGGCCATAGTTTGGTTGTTAACAGTGGCAAACTTTTTGTTGAGAAAACGAGGGGGGGGGAATGGAAGGGCGGGGGCGGTGGGAAGAAGGAAGAGGGCGAGGCAAAGGAAGAGAAGGGATGAGCTGGAAATTAAAGTTGACATGACGAGGTTGTAAACGGTATGTAGATTGGACGCAAAGTTGGGTCAAAGGGAGTTTGGGTTGTGCTCAGAAGAGGGAGGCGGCAATTCGAAGTCGATCTTATGCGGTTGTATTTATACTGACTCCGTGGGCAGATTGAGGAATGAGCAATGGCGTTCTCGTCGCAGAGCTGATGAGATTGCCGTAGTGATTAGAACGATGAGAATTATTCCAATAAATCATAACAAGCAAGGTTTTCTGGGAAATCTCATTTAAATATGCACAGTACTTGGGAGCCGGCCCTACAGTATAAGGAATGTTATTTAGTGTTACCCAGTGACGAGTTGTCCCGCACATCGAACTCCCAGCGGCGTGGACTCAACCGATCACATCTTCCATAAGTTTAAATGACCCAATAATCCCCCTAGCCCTAGCTACAGTAGTTGTGAGATGGATGTTCGCTGCGGATTGGAAACAGGAATCGTTCAGAGTCATTACAATGAAGAGGCAGTTACTGATGAAGCAGAAAAGCTCAAGAGGGTCCACAAATCAACCCTGCGTTGCTTACTACAATATTGTATCACCGAGTTGTCCTCAACGGGGACGGTTTCCAGGATTGGTAACGGCAGCATTTTTTGCCATCACAAATTTACATGGACGTTGACTTGATCTCTTCCGCCGTATTTACAATGTTATAAATGGCGGGTCTGCCTTGTCAAGCCGTCTGGCGATTTACAATTGCACAGCTGGATAACTGTCTAATTTTAGCCAATGACATTGTTGAAAAATCCACGCTGGCTAACACTAGGGTTTCTGAGTAATGTACAGTACAGTACACTGCTGTACAGCACCTGTTTTTTGTGTGTCGTAGTTCCGTTTATTATTGTTAATAACCTGTGCTTTTACGTATCTGTTGACAGTTAGCATCAGCACCATGCAGGAAGTGGCCTACTATAGTGCAGCACACCCTTTGTAAAATAACACTACAGTACCTTTTGAACATACCCAAACTTATCCCCACACTACCGTAAATGATACCCTGCTACACAGCCCCGGTTTGTGTATAATTTTGGCCGGTTAAAAGTACATACGTCGGTGCACACTCAAGATAAGCAATGAGTAGAGATCCGTCATCAAGTATCCACCAAGGAACCAATCATGTCTGCGTGAATAGGACTGTTTGAGGGAACAAGCACACGAGTCAGAATGGCGGCTGCAATATTGGATCACACGGCGTAGCTCAGGCTGTCGCGTCTCAACTGCAGCGCCCGACGCGACGGCAACCGGCGCGATGGAATGGGTGCCAACGACCGGGGAAAAGGAGTCGAAGAGTTGGGGATCGAGAGGGTGCTGGAGCAGTCGCTTCGGCGTTAGAACGGACGGGCTTCTACGCGGTGGCTTTCCTTTTTTGCGTCTCAGTTATTCCGAGTCCAGTCTGGGCGAGGACTATCCAATTAGTATGGTCCGTGTAACCAATCACCCCAGGCCATACTGGGCGAAGGCGTGCCATGGTGCGCCCAATTACAGTGCAGTACTTGCTCCAATATGACACATTTAGTGGTTCCAACTGCATTTGTGCTGTACACCAACTGGTCCCACCATTCGGATAAGACCGAACCGAATGTTGCACGTCGGCCACTTGCAGTGCGGTACGAGATATGATAGACATCACTGTGGACGACTACATGACACTACTGAAGCGCTGGTTGCACTGAACCAGCGCGTACTTTCTGTGCGGTGACAAACAGAACCGTTGGAGGTGAGGTATCGGCGAGCTATTCAATGGATAAATTCCTCCAACAATTTGGTGGTCTCGGGGCGGGTGCGCCCAGGGTCAAAGGCTACAGGGCGGAAATCGAAACCAAGGTCGCGGTCTGGGCCGTCGGAGGGGGGCGTCAGGAGACGTGCGAGCTTGTGTTTCAGATCCCTGAGCTTATCCCGATAGACGAGACCGGCGGCTCCACCAGCAGCTTGGGTGGGCGTTGCTGTGGCGGTAGCCTTGAATGGCAAGACCACCATAGCATCGAAGGCGGTGGAGCACGGCGGGCCGGTGGCGGGGAAGGGCTTATGATTGACCAGTGTCCGCGGGCCTGAATTCCGTACCCGGGACATATGGTGGGACTTCGAACTGGCAGTCCAGTCCAGCCGCGCGGATAACATGGTACACCAGGGCGTTGCGTAGAGAATTTGGCGGTGGATGCGCCAGAATCCAGATGGTCGCAGAGGTCCATCTGGTGGGTGCAAGATCGTCCAATGCTGGCAACAGAAATAACCGGCTCCTCTGAGTAGCTTCTCAAGGACCGCAACGCACCGGCAAAGCCTCCAGTCTTACAGTTTTACAGTATTTGCTCACATTCTTTTCTTCCTCGAGAACAAGGCTTGTGCCTTTAATGGCGCATTATCTTCAAATCTTTCAGTTTATGAGGCAATAATACTCTAACTTCTCTAGAGTATCTCCGCTGTTTACAATTAATAACTTGTAGTTCGAGAGAACTCCAGAAGGTAGCAAAATTTCCAAAGATAGGCCGGCCTGATTGAAAATGTTTCTTCCCATGTTTAAATCAGGTGAAGAGGTTTGTATGATTTGGGAGCAAGGACAACATGCTCCCTTGTCAAAGATCGTTATTCTATTCTTGCTCCGCTGAGCTCTGATCCGCGTGTCTAGTTGCAAGTCTTGCTCTTGTCTGTCTGCTTGTCAATCCCGATCTGTTTGTACCTGTCTTATTGAGTGTGTCGATCTGTTTTGCTGTTCTAATTATTACTATTTTAGGAATAACATTTGATCTCATGCCAAAGCCTAGCTGGATGCTTCTTTATGTTCTATGTATCTACTGTCGTTTTCTGGCTGAAATGAGGGCCCGCATCATCACCGGTTGATTCGCAACTTCAGGATGCCGTCGACTATCCGATACCATCTCCATTCGGGATAGCAGTTGTTACCATGGACAAGGTGCCTCGTTCGCTCTGAATATCTAACTCTTAGCTAGAATTGAAGGATACCCTGACACAATATCTAGGAGGTGTTACACGACTAGTCTGGGAAGAATTAACAAGTAACATAGAAGAATAAAAAGCAGCTTTGGCAAACAGTATACAACACGCAAGACCATTTTTGGTACACCCGAAGCCTCGCCGTTCACCCTGGAAAACCTTATGTCGATGCGCGTCGACGACTGTGTAGGTATAAGCAGGCGATGATCCTGGGGATTCAAGTTCGCTTAAATAACGCTACGGAGATGCTGGCGCTATTGCTGACTACACCGATGCATACCGCCTGTGAAGTAACAGGTAACGCCGACCATTTCACTTTTCTTGGTTCTTCAACAGTCCTCGCCCATTTAAGTTTCACTGTCCGCCTCACTGCAATCTTCATCAACTTCGCAGAGTTTGCTCTTGATTTGTTGGCCAATATCTTTCAGACAACTTGAAAATTTGGCATTTTTCCATACGCAGTTTCGTTCCCAAAACGATTGAATGAATGAATAATTAAAAAAAATTCGCTCAGGGTTACTTAAATAAACTTATCGGAGGTTTGGGGTTGTTGTGGGGCAAAAATTTTCTTTTTTCTGTAAACTTTACTTCTGCTTACGATATGTTTCTGAAATTTGATGCAAGCATCTGTACTACTAATGAGAACGTATACGAAGTTTCAGAACCAATAGAAACAGAGAACAGGATCAACGAGTGATTTTGTGATGACCCTAGTGCCGCATATCAGGCCAATTCTGGTTCACAGTAAGGAAAAAAATAAATGAATTTTATTTATTGCATCTAAAGTAGCCCCCCAGCCCTGGCTCGGACAAGGGCCCTCTCTAAGACCCTAGTCTCCCTCCAGGAACTCAATCAGCCGAGACGTCCATTCCACAGAATTCAACACTTCGCTTCCTCGCGGAGCTTCTCTTGCCTTTCGACATCCCTCTTAGCCTAACGTTCATCCACCTCCCGCTCCCTCGCAAGCATTTTCTCCACCTGCTTCCCCGCCCTTAACGCCCTCTGCAGCGCCTCACCTGCACGGGGCTGTTGGCGCTGTCTCAATGCAGTTAAAAAGTCATCGCCAGTCAACAAGGCCCGAGATATTGTGTTAGCAGTTCCTAACTCCATCACTGATCCATCTGAATGCATCAAGTTTATGTGATTTTATAATGTATATAGAGCCGTTTGAGGTCATTGAACGCCTACTCGCGCGATTCGCACCCAGTAGTATTCGTTATGTCTGCTAACTTGATGACTTCAGGCAGAAGCGACCTTGAAACGTTTTACCTCACACTAAAGGCTCGAAACCCGTTCAAAATATTATTCTAAGTGAAGGCCCTCCTATACCCGTTGTGAAACAATTGGCAAATGGTGCACACATCGTTCTCCTGCTCGGGATTGTGGGCAATGAATAGCTCGTCAATTAAGTTCCGCACGCATGTCTTATAAGGAGAAAAACAGTGTAGTCCAAAACCTGCGTACAATGGCTTATGTGAGCAGGAAGGCAAACAGCGGTGATGTTTTTTCTCTTAGAATATCCAGCACTTTGAAGCACACATGAGCTCCATACCCATCCATCGTAAGGATGAAGTACTAGTGTTTCTTGCGGAGTTCTTTGGTCTGCTCAACAAAATGTCTGGCCCAGTCGGTAATCATGTCGGAATTTACTCCCGCTGGATCCCGATATGCAGTCAAGGCATTGTTTGGCAAGAACGAGGCAGGTGTTCCAATGGTTACATCCGATTTCTTACCCCATTTTGCCTGTTTCTCCTAACCAATGATAACGGGGCGCCAAGTTGAGCCTTTCGCAGACATAACAGACATGATCATTATTTTTCTGCGTTGAATAACCATTTTAATTCAAAATAGTTACTTTCTTCTTTTCAATCTGTGAATGAGTTAGCGCGTGACCTTGAGTATGTACTCGTTGACAATCTGCTATCATCGATATTTAAGATTTGTTCCGGAATTGTTGCTTTAAACTCCATGTAAACCTGTGCGAGTCGGGCGTAATGGCTTGAGAGGTTCTCCGAGGACATTATAGATTCACTGGAATTCTCCAAAACTGCCTCTCTTTTTAACGTCAGTTCATGGATACTTCTTAAAAAGTTTCTGAGATAAACATGACCTGGTGTGTTTTCCCGAAAGAGCAATGGGTCCTGTCTTGCAGAAGGGAGCTTAGAAAAAAATAATTCGATTACCTCTCGGAGCCCTTCTTTCGACAATGGAGTGCCATTAAGCGCAAACTAGAAACATTTGTTGACTACAATGCTCTGCTCTCCCTCTGTCGAGCAGGGCAGCGTACTGCTTTGGCTGTTTTTATGCCGCGCCCTTTCATTAAATCCTTCAAACGGCACTGGAGCGTTGCGTTCGATACACTACGCGCCTTTCAAGCCTTGCGAATGCTCATATTGTCGTTTCCGATGGCTCTGAGAGCATTAACAAGGCGAATACAGGGTTATTTGGATGAGTAAGTGTTGGGGATACCCATTTCGGTTTCCTACTAAGACTTTTCTCTCGTTTGGTCCTCGGAAGGGTCCCTTCCTCTCCAAATGATATTTTTAATCCTACAAAGTGAGCTTCTGGGTAAATAATAGCGTGAAAAAGCTATTGGTGACATCCAGTTTGCCGGTTAATGAATCAATTAGAAAAAAATTGAATTTTTGTTAATGTTTCAGAGATTTTTTTGAAAATTTTGAAATAATAATTAAAAGTTTGACCCACTTTACACTTATGAACCATGATTACCCTACTCTACGATAAAAATTCCAGGAATAAGGTAAATTATTGGTACGGTAAGCAACGTATTGAATCGTGTTTGGGAATTCTGAAGTTGATACCTCAAGACTGTACTACGGATTTATCCATTTTGGCATCATCTTCACCTGTTACTTGTCCACTCCGAATCAAAGAGATTAATACTTCGACATCTAGACTCTACTTGGAAAGCTTCAGGAGCGGAACGATTTCTGTTTTAGGTGCAATATTTGGAAAATATCGCTAACTGTTAAAATGAAGGATGAAAAGCTTACCAAAAACACCATGACGGTTGCTTCTAAGTACTTTAAAGAACATATCGAGTTATGTGGAAAAAAGTACAAATTTGCGGGGAAGATATGCATGCATGAAGTAGCCACTTTTATTTTTGGCCGACATTTTCGATGATTGGGCTTTGCAAAATTTAGTTGCGAAAGTTCAGAAGACTATGATCCGGGTTTCGCAAACGTTGGACATATTTGAAATAATTGATACAAAATAATGGAAAATATGATTTTCGGATCCAAAATCTCAATTCCGTTTTTGGAGCACCTTAAAGTTGCAAAAGTAACCATATTAATTTCTAAAGGCCATTTTAGTAATGCTACGTCTTTTTTTAAGCCAGTTTTTTATAGCCATTCTTTGACACACTTGTTTACCTACTTTTCAACATAAATTATGTGAAATGAAACAGTCAGCAGTAATACAAATACCTTCTTTGCGGCAATAGTGGCCTCTTGAAACGATGAAGAAGTGGAGATAACTATGCCGACAAGACAGTTTCGTTAATGCTGCCTCGAGAATATGCACATTCCTAAGAATGTGCATTTTTTTTCAAAAAACCAATTATTTTTTGAGTTTTGGTCACAGCAATGCACTAAAAATGGCTATTTATGAATGCGAAGTATTATGCAGTACTGCAAACTCGCGTAACTTCCAGAATTAATTCTTCAAATATTTTTAGTTTTCTCTACAACCACAGTGCAGTTTTATGGGATGAATTTAACGTATAATCTGTTGAACTGATCAAAAAAGAGGTATAGAAAGAATTAGGATAAAAAATTGGCAAGCCATGGAGGTTGATCGGAAGAATATGGCTTTTTACATCACAACAATATTCTATAAAGTTTGGAGGTGTGTTCATAGAACTAACTCGAGGTGTGCAAAGTTAAATATTTTTTCGCATCAAGTTCCCCTTTTTGCTTCTAAAATTTGTGCAATATTGTGGACTGCAATAGATAACTCCACATTCGAAGTGTCTCAAGAGTGTCATTTACTTTTGGTGTTGTGTGGGAGCGCTACATCGTATTGCTTTTGGGTGGGTGAGATTGTTGTTTTCTACCGTTTGGCTACGCAGATCCATACTATATTCACAAAAAATTACAATAGTCGCGGGAAGGACGTGCTTTATTCGCGCGAAGGACTTACTGGATACGCTCAAAACTGCAATGTAATCGCCCAATACCGCACTGTAAATGTGCAAAACTGTACTGTAAATGTGCATGTGAGGTCGTCAATTTTTGCCTCACGTGAAAGGCCGCACAAAATGTACAGTAACCATAGATCTTTGTAATTAATTTGCTTGACTTGATTAAGTGCGCGTTATGAAGGGGCGCGTTGGTTACATGCGTTGTTGCAGGTACATGGCTTGCGGAAGTCTCTCTGCAGGCATTTGAGCGGTCAAGGAGCGAAGAATTAAGTAATTTGATGAATAAAAAAAGAAAGGGGGTAGTCAATTCTGCAGCGATGGTGGTAGGAACTCAAAAGTAGTAATTTGGGCGATATGAATAGTCCAACCCCGCAGTTACTGCGAATCGGAGTGCTTGGAAGAGGGAAAAAAGGAAAGGGGTCTCAATCTTTTTGCATCCTTGGTCCGCCCAACAATTCCACGCTAATTCGTTGAGTTGAACTCGTAAAGGCGTTGGACAACTTAATCCCTATTCTATCAACTGAGCTGTGGCGCTTCAACTTTGCTTCGATTTAAAATATATTAAACAGAGCGATTATAGTCCAATATTTTTAATACACACGAAAAGCTGTTTCCAAACTAGTCCCTGAAATGTATTAGATTTTTTATCACACATCAAAATGTTAAGTTCTTTTCATTTGAAAAAATGAATAGAGAAATTTGACCTCGATTTAAAAAAGTTCAGATCAAGTTTAAGAACCGTTTCAGTAGTAAAACTTTCTTGAGCTCCCACATATCAGTTGATGGTATCGATTGCTCAATTTGTAAGTCGGAACCGTTTAGTTCGAAAGAGTATAGTCACAAACTTAAGGATCGCGGTTTGAGGCATGAAGTGGACTTTTCATTATTAACAAGCAAATTTATTTGTGTCCTGTTCCAGAGGTTCACCTTCCACCGGTATTTTATAGGCCCTATAGCTTTACACGAATTTACTGCCTCTATTGTACTATAGATTAAAACCACCGGTAACCTCATACCCAGTGCTACTAGGCGCTTTACTGTCATGACAATTTTCCTTACAGCTTTTGCCACAACGTTTGACCCCATTGGAACACCTATAATAGTTACGGACTAGTTGCACACAGCGATATTTTATCAACGATTTGCCAATCACAAGCTACTTTACCATCCCATGCAGTCACGAGCAAGGTTCGTCTTGCATATTGTCAGAGTATGTTACTCGTGCCGACTACAAGTTACGAAAGAGATGCTACCACAATGTGAGGTGTCAGACACGCACGAGCCTCAGTCAAATTTGCAACCAAAGTTCAACCTAGAATTGCTTTTGTGCGCCGGAAACCCGCAGTTTGGGTTTATGGAAAATTCCCGGTTATAGATTGGTCTTGTAGAAAAATTTTTAATCATAGACTCAGGCCCTTTATTGGGAACAATGAAAAGGCTATTGTAGATACAGGCTACAATAGAGACGGAGACTTGACGTAAAATGAGCAATGTGGCAAAGTACTAAAACAGTAAAGGGGCGTCCTGAAAATATGAATCGCCGATTGAAACAGCTCAACAATTTTGAAAGGTTATTTTAGAAACAAAAAAGAGCTTCAAGGTGTTTTTCATGCAGTTTTGAATACAGTTCTGCTGTTTTATCAAAAAAATTTTACCACTTTTACATTTCTGATTTTTCAAATAAAGATTGACTTCTCGTTTCCTTTTTGAAAATCAACATTTTAACGTGCAGTGCAGCAGTTACATGCGTGTTTGATCGAGTTATTACGTAACTTATTCTATTTGACTGTATAGTATGACCCAGTAATAGCATGTTCGGTCTTCGAATCACTTTTTTGTACTTTGGAGACCGAAGCGTTTGTCTTTCCTTCAATTCAGAATTGTTATGTCTTTTTTGTTGAGTTGGTGAAAATATTATACAAAGAATTTATCTAGGGAATTTCTGTACATGTCATAGGACCCGAATACTGTTACTATGGCAATCAATGTAACGAATCAGTATCCTATTCTTTGCTAGTAAAGGTATTTCTTCCAGGGAAGGTCCGGTACGGAAGACCACTGCTGAGCTGCGGAAAAATATGTCTACGCAGCAAATTATTCTCTCTTGGGCTCTAGCCATCGCTCGTGAGGGTGAAAGATGCAAACCTGGCACCATTCACAAATCCCCTATAGCGACTGGCGGCTACCTTCCGAGGTATGCCAAATAAATTGCAGCAAATAAATCTACCCTCATTCTTCATAAAATCAGCTGGCCCCCCTCGGTTAGAAATGAAAAACAAGGAATTTAATAGCTACGGCTGAAAGAAGCCACCCAAAAATGCTGGAAGTGCATCAAGCGCTGCTAAAAGGGTACGAAAGCCGACCACTGCGGTAAGTGAAGTTATCGCAGGTTACGATAGCGTTTGGACCATTGATATAATGATGTAAAGCGACGGATTCGAAGTAGGGGAATTCAAGTTATATTCAGATATTTGGTATGCGAGCGCAAGTAACTGCAATGGTGCCTCTGGCTACCATCTCGTCAATGAGAGCTCTTTGAGGGCACCAATAATTTCACTGAGCGCTTTTGAATTTCCAACGCTCACTTTTGTCGGTAAAAATCGCATAAGAGGCATTCCAGGGTACTTTTGCTTGAAATTGGACATCAAAAATGAAGAACAAAGATCTTTTGGAGCACTTAAGGAGTTCAAAAGGTTTTTTCACAAGTATTTTAAGTGTAATAGTCTTTCCAGGAAGTACAAGGGTTCATTGAAGATTCAAAGCGCTTTCGAAATACATGAAGTATGAGGTTACAGGACATTCAGGACTGCTTTTGAGAAGCGAGTGCTTAAATTGCATTCCTACAGAAATATATAACGGTTCAAGGGTTAATTTAAGTGAAGGAAAGGACAAAAAATTGATGGAAAGGTTCTAATTTTCTACCTTTCCTTTTGTCATTATGAAGCGTAACGGACCGTTCGTGCGAAGCATTGTCATGCGGTAGAACTTTCTCAACCCGTCAAATATATCTTTGATTGATTGAAAAGAATTTGGTGATGCATTATGAATGATTGGTAAATTCAAGAGTAGGGTGTGGATGGTTCCAATTATAAGCACAGCCGGATAAAGTGTTTATCACTGTTTACACATCTATGGATCTTCAGGAAACATCCTGGAGTCAGAGGAAAATATCATGTCGAGTTGATCGGTCTGTCGTTAAGAAATTACATTGGTATTAAAGTCGTAAATCCATACTTTTCAGAAGAGCTTGCGTTATACATTAAAAAACAACATTTTGAGAAACCTCTAGACGGTTTTTTGATATATTAGGTTTGATACACAAATACCCGGTGGAAATAAAATAATGTAGAATTGAATGACCGAAAGACTTTCGTAGCCAGTCTGCAATGTTTTATGTACTTCGTGCAAAACCAATGTCCGATATTAGCCCGTCACGGAACCATTCGCGAGCAGTGGCTACTTCAAGCATTGTCCTCTTCTCGGAGGGGCGAGATTACTTTTCTATGACATCAAATAAAATTTTTCTATGAGTTTCGAATGGGCTTCGATAAAAGTTTGGTTGACTTTCAAATCAGATAATCGCACGAGATGAAAGATGTTGGCCCTAGGTGAAATTAAAGACCTGTAAGTTACGATTTAGAAAAATGTTTTATCTGCAGAGGCCCATAATTGAACTCAGGACTTACAAATATCTTCCTTCGATACGTTTGGAAGGAAACAGACGGCATTTAACTTTTCCCGTTCGTCCGTAATGTGAAAAATTGAGTCATCTTCGATGTAAAAAATGTCTACCAGTATGTGCTTATTGAATTGGACATGATTCTTACCAAATGTAACCTAGAATATATTAGGGGTTCATTGAATTCGCTGACTGGGGCCACAACTTCTTGATTTATCTTCCAAAAGCTTCAAATCTGAGACGTTCCTTCTTCCAGTCAGAAAAGAATAATCAAATTGAACAGATTCGATAACTACGAAAGAACTGATGGTGTAAACGGGGGAGTTACAGCTTGCTGAAGTCTGCAGGTGTAGATAAATTTATTTTAGCATAAAAGTGTTCGTTTATAGATATTTTCATCGATATGAACCATCCTTCAACATAAGTGAGAGTTTTAATCCAATTTGGAGTAAAAACTAGTGTATCTGTTAATTTCACACATACGTGCTTTTTTGTTCTTTCTGGCGACGAGAGGTCTCATTTATCACCTCACGTCGCATAGACAAAAATACTGCTCATAGCAGTTTTGAGGACCAAAGATCGACGATTACATGTGACCGGGGATGATCTACTTTTCAGATGCTTCTATGGGTTACCTCTTTCTCTCGACGTCTGCCAGAAGTTAATCAGCCGACCAAAGTAGGTATTGCCCAGAAAAATGCGAATTGGAGTGAAAAAATCCTTCGCTTGCCAGTCGAAGTGAATGTTGATGATGATGTTACTGCTCATCAGCAGCTTCCACCAATTGATCTCCCTAGATAACGTTGGACAATACATGAAGGGAAGATTAATCAGCTTTAATCATACGGCTTGCATGTATTCTTATGGAATCAGGTCCGCATTTATGGCGCGGATGCCAGTTTAGAGAAACCTTAATTGTAACAATCATTCCCTGGCTTCAGTATGGGGGCAGAATTTGTCAGGTATCTGTCTGGAAACAAACTTGCACAAATTTGTTCCTATAATTAAACTGGACATTTTGCTGATTTTGGTTTTCCATTTCCATGCTGTGAAAAGACTCCTGTCTCGAGCGCCTAGTGGGTTCTTCAATGAATGTTCGAAGGTGTAGCGGATTTTGTATGGACTTTTGCAAATTAGTGCGAATGTTTTGTATTAATAATCCTAAGAGGCAATGCTGTGTATCGGAATCAAGGATTATTCTTGAAATTACATCACAGACTTTCGCAGATTGTTAATGTTATGTGCATCGGTCCGAATATCCTTTGGACACTGCATGGTTGACTCGTAGATGTGTTCGACTAATTTTGTATGCCCTCCGGGAAGATCCTTGATGGTTCCTGTTTCCATGGAAGAATGCAACCGAAACATCTCAAGAGTGCTCTTTACTTGTAGTTGAATTGCATCACTCACGAACTAGTTGGTCATAATGTTGGCCATTTAACCATATGGTATTCCTTCGTTGCAGTTTTCAAAGAAGAATTTACAAGAGTCCCCATCCAAGACGTGAAAACAGGGTAGCCTTTTGACTGGTAGAAAGATGATTCTTACAAAAAAGAAGATCCCGTACATGTTGGGAGTCGCGAGGATGCTTTGGTGAATTTCTCACATTAAATTTTACATTTAAACATCTGCTGAACTGAGCTTGCCCTCTGCCACCCATATTTATTTCCACTTGGTTTGCACTGTGTTTCACGTAAGTAATTTTCACTTTCCTTATTATGTTGTGACGGTATTGCAAGACCCTCGGCAAGCAGTGGTTGGTAACTTGATTGATCTCCTGGAAATTAGCCTAAGTCCACACCATTCAAAGCAATTTAAACTGTTATCTTGTAATCAGCAGCTTTCTAGGTCTTCAGCGGTGAAAATAATAGAAGCCCTGGAGTGCAAGCGAATTGCAGGAGGCCCTACTAAGGCATTGGCGTATGAAGAATTGCTGTTGCCATTGGGAAATGGATTGGATGAACCGCAAGCATTCGTGTATTTCTCCTGTACCATTTTGCATGTTTCCAAGCTTCCATTCATGAAAAAATAGCCAAAGTGAGTCTAGATTGAGGTTCTATATATTCGTATATTGAATATGTATCTCTGTTGTTCCATACAAACCAGAAACTTCATAAAGAATTTTCATCTGAAACTTAGATATGGTAAATTATTCCTCGCTGTAAACCACGTATGACGTATGGAACGCAGTTATCCATTGGAGTTACATATGTAGGAGGCTGAAACTAATGTTTCGATGCTGGGTGAAGATATCGGAGTAAGTTCACTTATTTGAGTCACGTTAACTCATTAGGTCATGAATTGATTGGATTACGCAGATTTACTATTAATTAGAAGATGTTCGGCTCCAATTTATAATGGAACAAGGGTTCGAAAGGTCTTCTTTTCGGGTGATGAATTAGAAATTACTTCCATGTTATCATTAACTCACTATAGAGCATCTCAAATTGCTTCATTATGGGCCCTTTCACTCCCTTCTGTCGTTAAATTCTGTGAGACTTCATTATCCCATTTTTAGAAATGAAAAATTCTGAGTATACTATTTTCTTACTGAGCATAGATTGATTTGGATCCCGCAATATCTCATCACCTCCTTTTGTAAAACGCGTTACATCGCCCAGTCATCACACTGTCGAGTTCATAACACACAATCACCTATAATTACTATACTACCCTACGTCATCAAAACAGAACAAAATTCCCACTTTGATGATGAAAAGAACCTCGAGGGCAAAGAGAAGTAATTCATCATCTGGAATGTAGTACTTGCCGAATTTGACTCACTGTTTGCATTAGACGCGTATGATAGCAACACAGAGCATATTGAGGAGCATGAGACTTACCATACGTACTATCCGGGCCAAGAAAAGACAATTGAAGCACTGGATCAAGAAATACTTCTTGGGCATGACAGTTCGGCAATGGGCGATATGCCCAACTCTTACAGCCAGGAGCATGATCTTGGATTGGCTGCGAGATGGATTAATGGGGCATCCGCGTCGAAATGGACATTTTTGGTAGAACAACATAGCTCTATCCGACAAGATCGAAATCAACATGCCTAATGAATGCATTAGAGAAATACGGAAGGAGCCACCTGGACGATGTATCGGGTTTCTGTTTGATATTGGCGCACCAAAATTTGGCCTTTGTTGTGTAGAGCTTAACTAAATACTAAGTCATTCGGTAATAATTCTTGCAAGATATTGCAATTGAATCATCTATTTAGTCTCTCGGAGAATAAATATGGCTCAATCGGTCGCATAAAAATTCCACCCCGAACCTCACCAAGCGTTCCCTCTGTATATGCCGATACGGGTAAGGTGGCAGTAGAAATTACGGCCTTTCTTGGCCTTGATTTGATGTATCGAGAGTGAATCACTCTATGTACCGTCGCCAACCTCCTTATCAAGCGACTAAAGTAAACTTCTGCAATCAAGAAAATTTTCTACATAGATACGTGGTAAATAAAACTCACCAGATCTGGAAGCCACCATTCTTTAGCTCCAATTAGCTTCCTTACATAGGTTTTCTTCACGTGAACACAACTGAGTCTCCTCTACAGGAAATTTTCAACCCTAGTGCCTCAAAATGTTTCAATTTTTAAGCATACACACCCGAAAGTAGCCAAGCTGAATAATATTGCAGTAATGAAAGATATTTGTAGGCACTGCGACAATTTCAGCAAATTAAACGCGCACCAATTTTTTTTGTATTACAATCGTGGCTGAACTCCTACAGTTTAACGAGCGTATATTCTGGACATCATGTACATCGATAGGGATCCGATTCTGCGCATGGTCTCTGAATAAAATCTTTCTTGAGCTGCAAGCATATTTACTTCTGTCTCTACAGAATTTATTTGGACTGCACTTACGAAGGTTTGGGTTACGTTTTACACATCGCATTCTTATCGACCAAGTAAATCAGCTGGGCCCAAAATTTATTCATTTTGATCCGAGTTGCTGATGTAGAGGCGAATATCACAGGAATAAGAGCTTAATTTAGTCTAAGAATTGGTTAAACGTTGCACCTCATCCCTCAGCAGTACTTTTAGGAATATCAAAATTCCCCAACCTGAAGCCGATAAGCATTTGATTCTCTCTCTCAGTGAATGCCATGAATGAAAAACTCGGCTCTGAAGGTTTCGTGGCTTTCCCCGTAGTTAAGGAAGAAATTACTCAACTATCGACTACATCAGAGCTTTGAAATAAACGATCTAATGTGCAGGAGCGTGGCCAAATCGCTTCTATGGCACGTAAAGGGTTTGGAGAATTATATAGCTGGCCTGAAGCTGAAACGGATCCTGCATCACGCATTTTCACCCACATGGAACATTCTTGTCATCCGGAAGACCAGGTCACCGTTTAACGCGAATATTTCGTTTCCCCCAGGATCGGGGAATTGCTCGACCCCTAAGTGTTCATATCCGTAGATTACGAAAAGGATCTCGTTTTGGTACTCAAATATTCGAAAAGTCAACCCCATACCTTAAGTTTGACCCAAGTAAAGCCTTTAATCTCGCCCAAGAACCTCTCGAATTCATTTCTTTGCGATCTTTAGGACGCCTTGCAGAGTTTTGTTCCACCAGATGAACAATTTTCTTTTGACACTGAAATCATCGATAATAAAGGCAAGAAATTTCGAAGAAACGAGATGGCACAAGGAATTAACTAAGATATTAAGGGTCTCCTAGGACGTAGAACTTTCCAGATTATTTTTAAAGAACGTATCCCTAAGTAAGGCAATTTTTTTCCTGGTAGATTCATTCCTGGAATCAAATCTACCTTCAATGGGAGATTGAAATGCCAAGCGCTCTATTTAATCGACATACAACATGAAAAACTCAATAAAATAATGGTTCACGTTTTAAGAACCGTTCATTCAGCGTTATTTAGGTCTCTTTTGTCCCTCGCCTCAATATCTGGCTTCAAAATTTCGGCTACATATCACCCAAGCGTATATGCAATTAGTTGAACTGGTATCCGAAGAAATTTGAATTTGAAACCTTGCCGCGAAATATGAACTCGACTCTGAAAAGCGCTCCAAGCTTTTACGAACTTTATACGGACTATGAGGTTTGGGAGATTTATTGCATGTCACAATTGACCGTCACCATCGTGAGGACCCTGAAATGCTTCCACTCCGTGCTAGTCCGGCACTCCACTACTTTTTCACAGAAAGTGACGTAAAATAACTCACCGGCGGATACGTTGCTGATCTTCTATGCTGCGGTGACGCTGAATTCAACGACCTCTCAGAAAACGAAACAGAAATTAGGGATGAAAGACGAGTCTCCAACATCCTTCGACTTCACAAGATGTCTCATTACTAATGGCAAGGACGGAACTGAGATAGTCGACCAAACAGGATATTTGAATAAACTCGAAAACGCCCCTTGATGTTTCCGTTTTGAAATCACCTCAACACGCATACAGTTTTCATGACTCACTAAATCTCTATTTGAGATATAAAAGCTCGCTCGACTTTTTAAAGATCGTTTCAACAATAAAAATGTGTTTAATATCCGCCATTTTGACAAGCATGCTACCGAAAATAGACTCAGATGGCGCATCCCAAATCTTGAACATGAAACCAATCGCATCGCTGGTTTCTCGGATTCCTCCTTTGCCAATAATAAGGATTTATCATTCCATTTAAGACAACTTTTGTTCCTACGTACCGAAAATGGAACAGCTGCTTTAATCCCATTCAAGTACAACAAGGCTTGAAGGCTTACCAGCTCCGTGATGGCTGAAGAAGCGGTCGCTTCTTGAGGTATATTTGACTTATCTATTGCTTACTTTTTTGAATTCTCTAATGCCTTAAAAAAGCAGATTAAAGTTCATTTATCATCAAAGAGCGAGTTATGGTTCGACGTAATCACCAAATTATCAAGAAAACCATAGAAGAGAATGATTCTCGACATTGCAGCTGCTCGCCGAAGATTCCTTGTCCAGATCATTTCTTCCATAGGGTCTCATTTCGGACATAGAGTTTGTTGGGAGCTCTATGAACATTGCAGATGGGATGACAGAGCAGATGAGCAACACTTCGTATCATCATCATGACTAGATAATTACAGCTCCAACATGACAAGTGTACCCTTCGGGAGAACGTTCTTCACCAATAACGTGCGAAGTAAAAATAATCAAAGGCCCTCGCACTTAGAGCTTTGCAACTCATGTCTTCCCCCCTCTTAGTGTTCTTCTTATATCATTTATTCGGCATCCGTCTTGATTTGTAAGCCAGTCGGCATTTACGTTCTTTTTTTCTCGATGCCTCGAACCAAGCTAAAATTTTCTCCCATTTTGAACAGAAGAGAGGTTTCATCCGGAAACTTTCCTTCGGCTACGAAACCGAGTGCCAAGTTATTCAAGCTGAGGTCAAAGTTGATTTTCGCGTATCTGCCACAATCGCCATCTACATACTGCTCTTCTTATTTTTAATTGATTCCCATGCAACGCCGTTTGGCAAGCAGAGGGAGTGTCGCTTTGTAGTATAGTTACTGTAAGTTCTTTCTGTATCGTCATCGCATACAGTCCGCTGCTGCTGCTGCGTTCACACAGACACTTTATTTAACGATGGAAAGTCTCCGACCTTTTTTTCCCATGAAAAAGGTAACGAAGATGTTTGAGAAGTTAACCACCGTAGATGACCCCGTAAGTTGCTTTCACTAGGGGAAACAACGATTAATAGTGTTCATTTGCACCTCTTTTCTTCTCAATATTCGCGCACAAGTTAGAACTGTTGATTGTACAGCTGTTTGTAGCGATGCGTCAGAATCGAGTTCCATGTGTATATAAACATGGATCCTTTTTGCATGAATAAATTCATTTCATCCTCACACAAGTATTCATACTGGACAGAAATAATAAAAAAATCACTCAGAATTATTTGTACCATTGAAGAATCCAAATATTTGCAACTGTTTAGGTAATTAAATTTAGAAATTGGGGCATACAATGCTTGGCTTCCAAGCCATTCACAGATTTCGGACCCCCTTGCAAGTCTGTGAACACTTTTTGTCTTTAGTATCGAAAATTCAGCAGAAATGCTCCTGTCTACCCTAGTTTTGTCCGGTATGTTTGACTGTATGTCATAATTTACAATATCGCAGTCTTTTTCGCGATGGGAAACGTTAAATGAAAAAGGCGAAAGAGAAGCAGTTTAGATTGATCAAATAGACATGGTTCACGATCTTGCTGGTAAATGAATCCTTCAACTTCTCTAGATACTCTCCTATCATTTGAGCCAAATTAATTTAGTTATGCAGGCATAAATTAAAATGGACTGCTCACCTTTTTAGTGTTTTCACTACTAAAAATACCCAGTGCTTTCTTATTGATAATTGTGCATTTCACTGAAACCTATATCGACTTCAGGTTCTTATATTTCTTATTTTTGGAAATAATAATAATATGCATGAATCCCTACACCACGCCAACATGTTGCAATTTTTCCCTGCACCCTAGTTAATCTTATTTATTTTATCTAAAAAAGTTGAAAGAAAAAAGAAAAGAAAAAAGTTCTTCAAAATTTCCTTTGAAGTTTCCGCAGAGGCCATCAAAGAAATGTGAAGATGGACTCAAGTATGCAAAACTTTTTGCTCATTGTTCAAATTTAAACTATTATAGATAGTCAATGTTAAAGAAAAGTGGAAGACATCTACTCCACCCTGCACGTACAGAAATGAAGTTAGTCTGCACAAAAGTAACAAGGGATGAGTTTCGCCATTATTTCATTGCGATTGTAACAGATTCGTCGAAAATTTTCGATTTGAGGCCAGAACGTTTGAAATCTGCCATATGATCTAAAAGTAGGGAAAAAAAGTTTAATTAATTCAATACTTGGAGAAAAGGGCCAATTTATAAATAAAGGAAAGCTGAATCATTAACGTTTCAGTATGAAATCAAAAACATCCCATTTTCAAAATGTTCTCTTTGTCCAAACATAAATCCCTCACGTTGGTACATTGAGCGTGGATTACGATAGATTTAATATAGTATTAAATGTAAAAGGAAACAACAAACAACCAAGATGATAGGTATCATAGGCTAATAAGTAAATTGCTACTGCAACTTCAGCCAGATAAATATGATTAGCAATCTTTACCTTTAAGGCTCTTCCAACTCGTTCCGAGGCTGGGGAGCTCATGAAAAATTTAAGTCCCAGTTTTAAGCCCAAATAGGCGTCTTTTTACAACAGGAGCAGTTATCGTAGCTTATGTAGAGTTACGAGAACTAACGAGCCCCCAACAATCGAAATTAGAACTAAAATAAAATAGAACTATTATAGTAAACTGAAAGCAGTACCTAAGGCTTTTCAGTTTGTTATCTACCATGTAATCGGACTTGTGTATATTCATAAAGAATCTTTGTGTAGTACGAGAGAGGAAATAAAAACTTTGCGATAGAACTGCCACCTTCTTTACCTCTAATCAAACAAATAAAATTTTCTTAAAAAACAAATTTAAACTGTTGTGATTTATATCGTGCCAACATAGAGTGAAAGGTGTACTATTTCACATAAAAAGCCGCTTATCTTGCATTTTTGGCCATATAAGGATTGAAATCTTGTCTCCAACTGCTTTATTCATAAAATGGACATGCAAATAGCGCTTGTGGTCGTATTGCCAACAAGAGACATTCGACGAACTAGTTCTCTAAAAAATTCCATTACCACAGGCGAAACAGATTTAGGAGTACAAAGCACTCATTGGTCAAGTACGGAAAGAGGTAAATAAGCAACATAGGAGATTTACCGGCGATTCAGCTGATATCTTGGACCTCAACCTCCGCAGTAACTTCTTTTTGCATCATTTCGTTAGAAGGAACTTAAATTTAAGTAGCTTCCGCAAAATGGAATCATTAAGTAGTTTCTCGCAAAAAATGCACTTACTAGATGCGATGAGAATATAGAAATTAGCCAATATCTCCTTATAAAGCGGATTTTAGTTTACAGTTTGTCGTGAGACCTAATTTGGCGGCCAGTCAAAAAATACAGAGCGAAAAATAAATAGCTGCTCACAGGAAGGAAATGAATAAAAAATTGAGTGATTAGGTGATGTGGGAATCTTTTCTGCCGATCGTGGTGGCCAAACCCTCTGTTAGATTATTTTTGGTGATTCCAAGCTTGCTCATAAATAGCTACACCATGTACTTTCGCTTCTTCGCTTTCGCATAATCTTTCAGACTTTAGAAAATCTCTCTAGTGACAAAATTGTAGTATGTACCTCCAACAAACGGCTTCTCAAGGTGGTTAAGATATAACTGCTAGCCTTTTATGTCGCGTGAAAATATCGTTATCACCAATTTTATCGATGCAGAACAATTGAAAATGCTAAAAATTGTCATGAGACTTCCTATAAAGAATTTAGTGGGCCCTTTTTGCTACTCTGCGGAAACAATCTGGTAAAAGTAGTACATTTTGGACTTTTTGAAAGCTAGTAATGCCGTATAGAAAACTGATTAATTCCCTTAGGTAAGCAGCATAAAAAGATGCAAAAAGTGAAGAAGATGTTATAGACTAAATATTTGTCGTCACCATAAAAATAAGGGTCTGGTGGAGTATAATGATATGATTCAGGAATAATAAATCTTCGAGTATGAAAGTGCTCTCATCTTGTATTGAAAGTTTGATCAAACTGATTAGTTCTATATAAAACGTTTCATTGATGTGCTCCTAAATATGGGTAAATTCTCCTGGTGTGTTTGAGGCCATAGCGTCAAAGAGCTCTTCAGATACCTATCAATAATACGGTCAAAAAACACGACCATAGCTCCGCCCATAAATGATTACTTCACATGTCACCCCACCAAACCCTAGTTGTACGTTTATATGTCATCAAATGCTCATTTCAATAATAGTTTAGCTTCAATCACATTCTGCTTCTTTGGTAGTGATACGAGGTGAGCGAAA
The DNA here is from genome assembly GCA_002205965.3 of Kappaphycus alvarezii. Taxonomy (NCBI): domain Eukaryota; phylum Rhodophyta; class Florideophyceae; order Gigartinales; family Solieriaceae; genus Kappaphycus; species Kappaphycus alvarezii. Next base: position 17,712 of record NADL03000477.1, on the reverse strand, counting down.
AAATCGCAAAAGCGCGATTCTTCGCCCGTTGTCATTCTCAAACTTCTGGGTCAAGTACATGAAGTCCTGACAATCTGTTGATTACACAAAAGATACAAGAATTGCATGTTAACACCATAAATATTCTTCCCAACTTCTTCTGTGATTTTTAATCATATAAATTCAACAGTTCCTAGAGATAAAATAATACATCGCATTTGATGTATGTTACGTTACGTTGAAGTATAATTCAATCATAAATCAGACTTATTAAAGTATTATAGACCTTTGAGAGTTTCATTGTTTGGGCCTGGAACGATGTATATTTTCGCGTGTTGAATTTGATGAAATTATGACACAATAGGAATCAAAGGATGAAATTCTGACTAGTATAGGGATTTTTCTCGGCTGAGTTTGTTTTAAGAAGATTAGTATCGCCATAGGGATATGCAAATTTTGCCTCATCTGGAGTATAAATATCAATAACTTCTTGCTCACACAGCTTGTACTCACGGAATAATTCAAGATTTGCTCAATTCCCAATGGCTAAGTACCAATTTTAGGGACTATAGCCTGACATTTTCTCGCATATGCGGCATTTCAGCTGCTTCATCTATAAATTACACTTTATATCTTGTTTCTTGCGGTAATTATGTCTACGACCGATACGTTTCTTTGTAACAGGCAATTAATAATCTTACACTAGATTTTTCAGCATTTCTCGATGTTATATCCTACCCTGGACAAGCTTTTAACCACTCAATCCAACCATTCCTTGAATGACGCTAACGATTTACTATTCAATGATGAAATAGTGTTTCCTTTGTAAGCCTTTCTTTTTTGGGGAATATAGCCTAACTTTACCAAGAATAGACATCCGAATTTCGCATTTTTTGAGTACATCTCCACTACAAAACTGGCTCCAACGCATCAGCCATCTATCAACTTAGTATTTCTTCAAAAAGGGGAAAAATTTGTGATCTTCTATCTCGAATTCTTTAATTTTGTGATAAGTATGGCTTTTCTATGCACTCGTGAAATTAAATTCACTTTTAGACAAAGCGATGAGCAGGAGCCCAATTTGCTAGAATTGATAGAAATCAAATGCTAGAGCACGAAAAGGCCCGAGCATTAAATCTTCAAATGAAGTTAAGGATATACAATGGAGATTGAAGACCAATTCCTGTAGCCAAAATCGATTCATTACGCCAACATAAAAAATCAGCTTTCATAATGGCCTTTGGCTGTCTATTATCATTCATTGCTATGTCACAGACACCATATAAACTTCGATAAGACATATTCAAAATGGTATACAGGGAAATGAATCTTTGCCGTCTGAGCCTTAACTCTGGTACGAATTAGGCTCTGTATCGTTAATTTTACCTCTCGGGATACATTTTTCTGTCGATCATAGTCATGGCGTTTTTAAATTAAAAATTTTGCTTCAAGTAACTGTTTATTTCTACTATATGAAGCTTCATCAATCATTCAAAAATATTATATGTATCGTTATTTACTTATTAATTATTTGAACTAACTCTGACAAGTGGGTAAAAAAGTTTACCCCCCATATTACATCAATATTGTCTTTATCTACACTTTGGGCGTACTTACGCAACAAAAGCTAAGAAAATACATATTTTTTGGTCTTTGTTGTCAAATATGGGTTGAAACCATATTCAAAATGAGAAGCATGCTGAAAATAGTATTTTGCAAGGACAAAAATCAACCAGGAAGCTTTAATTCTGTAGTTATATCTCGAGCTATGTTTTCACGAAGAAAAGTGAAATTGCACCCTTGCAGGCAGCTTCAATAAGGGAGGATCAACGCTTTTTGCGTTGAGTTTTTGTCAAAATATACCCAATATTTCATGCATCTGAAAGGCAAAATTGTGAGTTAGCTGCCATAGTCTTGTATAATATTGGTGTGTCAAAAACTATCCAAAAAAGGCTGAACTTTGGGCCTACCAACTACAACATCCTAATCTATTTTAAGGGGAAGTTAATAAAAATGGTTCTTGGTGAAAGTTTTCACGTTTCAAAAGGGAATAAAATTCAAAAAGGCACTCAAATCGAACAAATGTCAATTTTTTTTGTCGTTCTGGTCAACGTCAGATAAAAAGACAATTATTGCTCTTGAGATCGGTCCTTTTCTGCGGAAACCCTGATATACTAGAATAAAGATGTATTTTCTTTTCCTTACATAGATCCTTTTGCGAATAAGTTACCTTCCTTCCAGAGTTTTCTATTTATATATCTTATCTCATGTTAAAATAGTAGTTTCTTGTGCCTTTGTTTATCGCTTTAGTTTTTACGCGAAGCACTTATCTACACTCTTCTTTTCATCCAGAAATTATTTCATGATTCTCTGAGGATATTTCGCCTCATAATTATATAAAACTATTCCCCCATGATCAAGGCTTTCTCCACCAACATTAACACGAAAACGAAACTCGATAAACGTGGCTACCATTAGCGCACAATTTAAAAATTATTACTTGCTTGCTTTAGTAGTAGTTAGGCATGAAGATATATTAATATTAGCATTGTTTAATCACATCAAAGACCGATAATTCTTCATCTTCAATCCGACTGCAGCAAAAAATAGCCGTCCTACTCCTTTTAATAATATAGAAATATCTTCGCTGCGGTCTTATTAGTAAAAAAGACAGAACTTCACGCCTTATAAACGTTATTGTTTTTCTAAAGCAGGTGAAGACGAATTTCGATGAATAAAGGTCGTGCTGGCGCATAACTTTGTTGTTGGTTTTACAATTTCTCTGCCAATGCACAGATACTACACTATTCGATAGGTATCGATATTTTAATGCCATTAGGTAACTTTGGTTGTAAATTCCTGTACAATATCGAACTTAGGAGGAATATTTTTCCTCAGAGCGCGCTTTAGTGGCACGGTTTCAGTATAAGTTTCCATTTCTGCACTCGCCATCAGCGCAATTTCACCACTATATAGATTATTAGGACTTTTTCAATTAGAAATATAGGAGATAGTAGGCTAAGGGAAATAAAAAATGATGGAATCGGATGGTTTTATTCCCTGCTGGCCTTTTCACATTGCTTCACGCCTTAAGCAAGCATAGTATCTCTATGGTTTCGTGCAATCATGGTTTCCATTTCACTAACTTACGGTACATCTCTCGAAGCGAATCTTCGTATCGTCCCCGAATGTCAAGGTTTCAATGAGATTTGTGTCTAGTTTAACTAAATTCTTATTGTGTCATTTTAGCGAGTTGGATGAGTTTCTGGCGGAAAAATTAAGATCTCTTATTGATAATCTCCCATATTTTCCCTGTTAGAACACTTGAAAGAAATCTGGTGGCGTTAAGGGAGTATCCATATTAACCGTCTGAACCAAGATAAATCGTGCCTAGCAAGGTCGGTTCATTTAAGCGACATTTCTTGGAAAAATAGAAAACTAAAAAGCAATTTAGTATATCTGTATCTTTCGAAAGAGATTGCAGCTTTTACAGTTATTTTACAGTTCTTATATAAAGTCTAAGGGTTATTTTGCTTCTGTTTTGTTTTGGTTAAATATATTTGTAAAATATCGGTAAGGGAAAGGAGAGACTGTTACGTACAAATAAGCCCACGTTAACTGTCTATTAAACCAAGTATACACCTCTTCAGTGTCTGAGGTTATAGCCTCAACATACAGTGGGCAAATCAAAGAACACACTTAGTGGATCAAGAACTTCTGACAAATAGCATCCAGGAAAAGGAGCGCTGTAATGTTTATGTCAAAGATCTGCACAAAAAATAAGAACAAAAGGTACCGTTAGTGGCCTCAAATGGTAAAAAATTTCAACATAGTCACGGATAAGGTGAGTTGGGACTCAGAAATCTGTTACGATAAATCAGCTTCTTCCGATTGTTTAAAATAAATGATGTGATTAAGAAATATTTTTCACGCCAATGTGCACCATGTATACAATCGTTCAGCTAATCTTGACTCCTGGGGCTAGCTCACCGATAAAAGTGTGCACCATGAAATCTTGGAAATTTACTCACTTTTTCGTCAAGGAGTAGAATGAATGATTTATCCGATTTTATTTAACTAGACAGCGATTTCGGGAAGATCAATGGCTGAAAATGCGGATATAAAACATGTGTTTACGATATTACGTTATTTTTTCATATATCTATAGATTTATAGGCGGTGAGCTATTTTGTTGAAGCTATCACAATCTTCGTATTTAGTATCCCATAAAGTCTAATTAAATCATCCAATTAAGCCTTATGGCGTGAAAAACTTTTGATACTAATGTTCCGTTTTTTCGGTAGAACTGGCTCTTCTTATTATTTTTCAATGACAAATTATGCTATTTTATGGACGGGGGGTCTTTGTTCACCATGATCAGTTTTAAGCAATTCAGAGTGTCTGATTAGCCCAAAAGCTATGTACCGGGAACATTATATGTATGAACAATTGGTACCCGTGAAAGTGATGTGTGGAAATTTTTGTCAACGCTGTTGACCTTGAATGTTCCCGTGAAACTTTTTCTCGGAAGAAAGTTATATTGGTATATTTATCTAACATTTATACCTAGGCTGGTAATAGACGTTACTTTTTCCTCGGTTTAGGTGACACTTCCACTGAAATTATCCACTTTCATATTCTGTGTACGTTCTGTGGGCAGCTCTAACCGTAGAATTTTATGCTAATATTGGTGGAGAGATTCTAATAAATTATACAATTTTACTTACGATATTAAACTTCCCATCGAGAAATGGAACCAATATTTGAATTATGTCACAGATTTTCGGTGGTTATCAATTTCAAGAGAATTGATTACGAATTCTGGGGAATATTGCGGTAGAAGGCCATTGATATATTCGACTTTATTTTTGAGCCCAAGAAATATGTAAATATGTAATTAATACCCCAATCATGCATTTGGGCTTGGAGGTAGATCATTTCATGCTTCCTATTTGCTTGAAAAAGTCATAAGTTCCTTACGTCTTATTTTTAATAGCGTTTGAGCAACTCCAAGAACGACGTTGAAATTATTAGTTCTCAAAGAATAATATGCAGGCAGCATTTGAATAACATTGAATAAAACTTCATCCTTCTTTGAGATGAACAGATTTATTTTCTATACTTAGTTTCATAAAGCTTGGCTGTATCATGAAAAATTTGCGAAAATTTACTAGGTTAATCCGTGTATTTTAACATTTTCTATGTTTTGCTTGGCCTAAGAGGGTTTTACACATTTTTGATGATGAATTGCAAGGAGTAAGTTACTACCAGCAATTTTAAATAAATTAGTCGAAGTTCCGGTTTCTATAAATGTGTTCATTTGGATATCTAGAATCGTAGTTTGGAAATTTCAGATATTGTAGATTATTCTAAAATTAGGTGAATAGTCATTTTGATTCATTTATTTTCTCGAAAAGTTTTAAAATAAGTTCTGCTAACTGTAAAAGAGAATTTATTCCATCTTATTTGTTAATTTTGAGTCGTTCACAACTAAAAAAGAATAAACGAGTAGTGTAATTACCGTTAATGGCCTAATCTTGGCAAGCCAGTGCAACTTTTTGGTCCAAACTGTATCAGTCGAAATGGCAAACGTATTTAAAATAAAGGATATGCTTTTCATTCTTCCCTTATGGCGTAAACGTTAGTAAATTCATGAAAAATCAGTATAATTTTGACACGGGGTAATTGTGCAGCATTGATATAGACTACAAACTGGAATAACAAAGAATTGAAAACATTTCGTCGAAATCGAAATTTTGCGTGGGTAGAACATCTTTAAGTAAGGTAATACATAAGGATCTGTATATATATATATATATATAACAAAGATGCAGTGGTTTCATTGCTTTTTAATCAACAGAAATGAAGTGCAGCGAACTAAATAGCTGAGATTGTTAATTCATCCAAAAACTTTCCTTTCAAAGACGTGACATTGATCATTAAATAAGTCTTTAGACTTTCTAATCTGGTGTTTGCCATCAATATCAGTGAGATGACGTTGAAATATATAATAGAGCTTTATTGGCAGTCTAGAAGTAAACTGAACTATTGATGACAATGTTAAGTCGATTAACGCCGTCTACAACCTCCAGATCTTCAATTTCATCAGGGAGTTTCTGGGCCAAGCTCATTCTCTTTTCTTCTGAATTTAATTCGATATCATTGAGATACCAAAACATGCTACCAATGATGAATTTACAATTGGTATTGATACGCTTAGATATTTACTTTCACTGGAAAAGGATGCGAATCGTTTCCTCCACCAAAAAAATGTCCAGGAAGTTTCTTCTTATCCTTTTCAGTCGCTTCCGATAGCTTCAATCAGCGTCACGGATGTTCAATAAAAGATTCAAACTTGGGTTCATCCGCACAAATCTCCCTCCGGAAATTTCTCGTGTTCGCCGTCAGTTTACGCTTGGACACAACTTTCGCCTGCCACCTGAATTACACATAGAAAAAAAAATTAGTACGGAACTATCAAAGATGCACTCTTCAGATGTACTGACGTTTCTTGAACAGATTATTTCAGATCATAGCCTCGAAGTCATCAAAAACTCAATGAACTCAAGTATGTAGGTACTTTTAGATCTGAACTTTAAAGGCGGATAAGTATGGACTTCAGACTGCAAGAAAAATACATTGACATGTACCCAACATGAATATGCCGTGAATTTATCGCCTAAAGATGTTTAGATGGGGGTATAATCGATGATTGCAAGTGCAAGTCCCTTCGCGATCGCAAAAGTTTCATAATGTTGATCTAAACGCAAATTATCCAGGTTTTTATTGTATCAGCCACTTTCTCTTTATTTATGGATAAAAGAGCTATTAATTTATCAAAAAAGAAACAAAAATAGCTCAAGTGAGAAATTAGTACCCGTTCAGACTGCGCGGAGGTTAAGAAAGGCGTTTATTGGCAATAAAACTATCATAAAAGCATTCCGTAGACGTGTCTAGTTCCGGCTTGAGGTAATGGTAAATATTTTTAAATAATGTTTCGGGTGGTGGGCTGATTTTAATCTATTCATATGTATCGTTAAGGCTTCTTTTTTGGTTAGCAGCGGCATAAGCTCCCAATCAATTTAATTTTATGGTCAAATTGTTCTGCTATAATCCCAAGAACATTATTGACACTCAAGACTCACTATGTCAGTTTACACGGTATAATGCTGCTATGTACTCAACACATTATTTTGTGCGAATAATATACTATTTATTGACAAATTGGTTACCTTCTCTGGAGCTTTACGCACATTGTTTAGGTAAATAAGGGCACCTCTAAATTAAATTTAAAATATAATCTACGTCGAATTCATGTGCAATAACAAGTAGTTTCAATTCATGCTATAGTGTATTAGTAACCGAAATATATGTTGGAAAACAAGCTATGTGGAATATGGGTGTATCTATGACGATGTTCAATTTTAAATACTGGAATTTTTGTCTCCTTTACGAAACTTTTTATCTATTACGTCATTTGAATGTTTTACGAGCTAGTAGGAGCCAAAATGCGCTCGTTTGCCACTTAAGTGATCCTGAAAATCGAGAAGTGATTATTAAGTGATTATAAAAGAAGCCTCACCCCAATTTTGCCAGTTTTCACGCCAAGCAGGTCTGTGTGTGTACTTTTGCGCATTAATGAAACGCATGATGCCAGCAAAGCAGCGGGAATGTTAGGCTCAAGAAAAGACGCGCAAAAGCTATTTATCTTCAATGAATTCGTCTTCATGGCTTCTAGAGGTTACGGAAAGAAGTAAGTTGCTCTTAGCGAGTATCTAGATGACGCTGCTTTCTATTCGTATAACTGACCTTCGCGTTGATAGAAAAACTCGTAGTAGAAGCGAGAAATATCATTGTCACTGCAGATAGGTGCTTCAAAAACTAGCCAAGCATTGAAGTTTTGTCTCAAAAGCGGAGAAATTATCGGCTTTCTGAAGAAAAATGGTGCTTTTCAAGGAAGAAAAAGGGTTATAAGACATCTTCAGCTTTGAATTTTTCCGTTCTATTACCCACACTCACTAAGATCTACAACAGAACCGGAATTGTAAGGGCCTCGAAATTATGCAGCATCTTTATAGGCTTCAAGTAACATTTAATCAATAGTCTGAGAGGTCAGTTTTGCGAACGATTTCGCGTGTGATTCTGCAACAAGGTTTACTCTTCGTCCAGATTCCAGCTCTAGAAACATCGACAACAAGGTAGAATACCTTTTCTGGAAATATCACAAAGCTATAGTTGTTTCGAATAAGTTACAACAATGGAGGTATACCGTACACAGCACCTGAAATTTTTTTTTGCGATGATCTTACCGCAACTAGTTCTGCCACAGAAAAATTCATGTTAAAAGGAGCCTACACCCAAATATCAGGTGATTCCTATGTGGCAAATTGCTTCATTCGGATTTTATGCGATCTTCTACTAGTGAAAGGAAATATGTAGATCTCGTAGATATTGCCGATAAAAAGAAGAGAGGGAAGCAGAAAGTAGTGTAACAAATCTTCCAAGAAGGCCCTCTACCACCGATTTGTCCCAGGTAGAAGAATTAAACGCAGTCAGACGGAACAATACCGGAGAGGTGTTGCAGCTCTGGGGAGGTCCTGCAGATATAGTCATTTCAAGAATGCCACGAGGAAATTTAAATATCTTGGCTGTTGGCTGGCCAAAGTGCTGCTCCCAGAGCACTGCAGAGGTCACTTTTTCGGCTGGAAGGTTTTTAAGCAGCTGTGAAAGGAAGTCGGGCGGAGCGGAGAAAAACTGATAATTAAAAAGAATATATCATAAAGTAGGACATCGTCTCTAATTTTGTTTGACCAAGCAGTGGTCTAATATCCCGACGGCTTGTTCATCTAGATACAGAAGGAAACTCATTTTTGTGTGCCTTTTGCTTGAGAAAAAGTAGATTTAACTTGATTCTAAAGTTTATTATTCTGGTCTTCGCTTGCGTTGGCTGTTATATCGCGAATTAACACGTACTGTGGTTTTTGGTTTATTAGATTTTGTATACTTGAACGATATTACATACGCCTAGTTTTTCCTACCTGTATCTTTTACCAAGCTACATTCCAATAAAGATTATGGCTGAAAACGAGCACTTTTCTTCCTCTTTAGTCTAAGTGGTCAAGATTACGACATTTTTTGAGAAGAGGAAGTCGTGTTTGAGTTCCCCGTCGTTGAAATGGTTTCGCAAGACATTTCCATGGTACTGACCATACTTTCAGATATGTGTGCGAACATGTTTTGAGAGGTTGAGATAAATATACTTTATTTTTGGTTCGATGGAATTTGTAGTTGTTGTTTCACACGGATTGGACTCTCTTTCGACCGAAAAGGGGCTAGTTTCTGAGGACTATATAAGAAAATACAGTAAAAAGTATAATTTCGATTCTTATGCCGGCCCGTATTCTTCGGATTCATCGCGAGAGAACCAAATCTTACCGAATTGACAGAAGAGGGTGTTTTCTTGCCTATTTTGCAAAGATTCGTTCGAAATCAATCCCAAGTCTCTACGAGAGAATGAAGTACATCCGTCAGAGATTCCTAGCTAGGAGACATGCATGATGTGCTGAAGATTGAAGTCGAGCACCAAGGATAGGATATACAAGATAGGCTTAATTGCTCACTAAGAGACACAAGTGCTGTAACATGGAATATCAGCGAGCTTCGCCCCGCTTCGGTGCCGACGAGGCATGGATTCGAGTGGGGGGATTTGACGCTAAAATATTATGGGGCTCTAAGTATGTCTTCTCGCCACAATATGAGTGCTTAGCAAAAGGTATATAACAACCTGGAGGCTGGCATTATTAATCGAGCATGCTAAGAATAGTTTTTACTGGTAGAATATTTGATTGAGACAAGCAGAGGAATACTTTATCATGGATTGAAAGGTAGATGCCGATCGATAGCCGAGATTAATCATGCAAAGGGTCTTTAAGGACTTAAAATATATTTTCTGATCTAGCAAGCCCGTTAAATTATAATCGGCTACTTCCTCGAAGAAATAAGAATGATTAGACACTAACTTCTCTTACCTAATTCTTTTTCGCAGAATGTTTCTTGTAGTTCGCTATCCCATTGGCCCGCTGAGCTATTCTCGGTGTATTTCCTTGCTTTATTACCTTTTCTCTTGATCTTAGGGATAAAAATACTCAAAAAGGCTTTTACGACAAGAAAAAAACTGTATGAGAGTGAAAAAAGCACTAAAGAGAGCCTAAAAGGAGCGCGACAGGGATTCCGTAGATATAGAATAGATTATGTAATCGTTTTGATTTTATATGCAGGTTGATCGGGTCGTTAGGAATGAACGGTCAAAGTAAATAGCTAAAAAAATCCCATACTTTTTAATGCTGTAATCTTATTTAAAACTGAGTCTGGGTATTTTTAGTACCTTTCCGACGTGTTTAATGAGAATTTATAACGATTATGTCTACAAATTGCTACATTTTTCTCGCAGTTTTTAGATCCCAATTTATGAATTGTGTTCCTATTGTACAGAATGAAAGTTCACGCTACCGAACATCATCTGCAGGATATTAAAGCCCACGAAATTTAATTTTCACCTCAAACGGGACTGGAATACTCCGGGGAAAAATAGTTTCAGTCTCAACCGGAGATTATTGGGTTATAAAAAACCTTTTTATTAATTAGTACTCTAGTCTACTACCACAATCAATTGAAATAGAAAAGGCGGGCCTTTTTCCATCCAAAAAAGATAGTTTTACTCACTGGTATTCTTTCCACAGGAAAATATATCACCTAAATTATCTTACTTATTAAGATAAGATAATTCACTAAATTATCTTACTGTAGTTGGGATACTGCACATCTGTGCGTCCTACTTTAGGTAATAAAATGGCTTGTTGATGAAATTTAAACGCAGCGAAAAGGTCGTGAAATTCACTCTAGTCCCGGCAACTCATTCATATCACGAAAACTCACAATCTCTCTATACTAATTAGTTGACCATATAGATCTAGACAAAAAAAATTTTACAAGAGAGTTACACAGGGAGACGAAAGTGCTGTGTGCAGTTGCTGACTTTGAGTCAAGGTGTTCGCATTTCTTTTTCTAATTGTTTGCTTTTTCTTGCTCTCCTCACAGAGTGAGTCATCTCGGATTAAGGAAGGACATCCTGTGGGTTGTAATGGTGGTGCATACAGAGCTTACTGTACAGTACCACCGCATCGCGACAATTGGTAAGGTCACACTATCAATCCCTTTTGGCGCCTGATTGCAATCTGCAGCATACTAGTGGAGCGCATAGCGCAAAAAAGATTCAAAAAATGTTGTTAAGGATTGAACCATTGCCAACAACGGAGGCATGTAAACAGCTTTAGCGCGCAATGATAGCAAATGTTCGTATTACAAAATATTCTCCCCGTTTCTGTAATATTTTCCACACAAAGACATGTTGAAAATTATATCTGCGCATGGTTGTACCGGAGAGAGAGAGTAAGGCCGCCCGCGCGAAGTCATAGCTCGAGCATGATATGTAGAGCAACTGTGGTTCCTCCAGGGAGGTATATAGGCTTCGACCGTAAATTGCGGCAAATTGACGTTGGTATTAGAAAGGGAACAAAGACGGCAATGAGTTCCCAAAATAGGGCTCACGCGGAAAACAGATCTGAGGAAACGGAAAACTAGAAAACTGCGATAAGAAGTGGATTTTTGGATATTTGTGAAAAAATTAAGTAGTGAAGGAAGCTCATCAGTGGATCGCGCCCGAAAGTCAGATAAAGAAAACGACAGTGAAGAGTGGAAACTAACTCCCATATGCTTTGACTATGGGAGAAGAAGGGGAACTTACAACTTGAAGGCAGGACTGTAGTACACTAGGCAATACACCCCGTGATATGATGTCTTCTTGAATGGTCGATCCGACCAGTGTACTAATGCCGGCATGCGGGCGCCGCTTCATCATATTCTATGCGCCACTCTGGTTGAGTCGCTGTTCTGCGAGTGCTCCTCCTTGTTGCATTCTGGACAAGGATCTCGTAACCACTGAAAGGGGCAAGAAGCTGTTCCTGGGAGACAGAAATTATTGCAGAAAGAATCTAGACATTGCTGTGGTGAGGTCGAGTCCTGGAGCTTTGACATAGTGTGCATTTATTTCGGAAATTTTCGTGGGAAGTGCTGTCAGTCTTCTTGCTTGCGCCAAGGATCTCGATTTTTCACTTTCATGCATTTTAAATGACGTACGTGTACTATAATATTTTCAGGATGCAGCTCGCGTTTTTCAAGATGTAGTAGCATCAAGAATTCATGTTAACAGCATAAAAAATGATGAAATCATTCAAATCTTGGATTTCGGATTTTTTGCCGTTTTCCCGCGGACGGGAAGTAAATCCATTACGATAGGAGAAATAAGTATATCGATAATTTTGTAGGCTGTATCAAAGGTGTTTGGATCATTACACTACTGTCGACTGTAGTGCTAAGGCTGACTATGTTATACTGTTACATGTCTATCTACAGATTATGTTATATCCTTTCGAAGTTTGTTGCCATTAAGGCAGTAGGGGAACATCTTCGCACTTGAGTAGATCCAAAAATTTAGTTGTTTAAGTTGGCAGTGGTTATTGAAATCTTCGAATGTAAGAGTATTTGATTTCATTTGCTTCAAAACAAGTTGTTCATTTTCCTCATTCATTAGTCTCAAATTGTCTCAATCATTTCGCACTATCTACTGCTCTGGATGAACTTGAAGTTAAACGGTCTGAAGTATAGTTCGTATAACAACTTAAGACATCAGTTTTGTGAGCCCGTCAGCGCCAGAACTCCGAATGAAACCAATGTCGGAAATGAGTATGTCGGAAAACCTTCCCTTTTTGCGAAAGCATCCAACATTATTCTTTTCTCAGGTTTTAGAGAACCCGTCGAAACAATCAATTCGCCTGACAAAGCAGTTTTTTCATCCCCCGAGCTTCTATACGATCGAAATAGTAATGGGGCCACTTTATTACTCTTTTGTCCAAACAAACGACATATCTAAGTTGTAAGCACAGGTCATCGTTGTTTATGAGGGAAGCATCTGAGAATCCAATGATGTTACGTTACCTTCTATCATGTTTAGGGACCTTGATAGGCATTATATTATCGGTTGTATAATTTATGGACTTATTAAGTCTCGTGATGTGCGTAGCCGTTTGTTTGGCAAACATGTCTTCCATGACAAGGCCAACTGCACATTTGTGAGTGCACAGTCTGAAGAGAGAAGATAGAAATGATAACTTTATTCTCATTGATCTTAATCGCTTTAGGGAAGAATCCAGTTGAATACATTCAAGCATGAGGAGGTAGCGGTTTTGGTCTATAATCAAATGTCCGTCATTGTCACATGAAAGTGCGAATCCTGTGATAGGGGTAAATCGGCGGGGAAGAGATCCTCAGAACCGATTACCCTGAGAAGGAGGTGTTGCGAGCGACAAAAGTGCTACCGTGGTATTGTTGAACGAACAAAAGGGAGTGTATATAGAAGAGAGTTGAGAAAGCTACAAGCAAGTATAAAAGGGGCAGGGTCTACAACTGACGCTCTGCGACCAGCGTAAGAAAAAGTTTTCTTGGGTCTGAAGTTGACTCTCAACTTCCTACTACTCGGGACTTGGCTTGAAGTTGTCTGCCAACTTGCTTCACCTCCACTAAAGGAAGCAGTTTACTCGGCTTATATAGACTTTTGGCTAACCTAAAAGTCTCAAACAAACATACTAATAACCATAAAATGTATTCACGGTAATCGTGTGAACCAGAGAGACTATTAGAAGATATTTCCTCAAGGTAAATATCTAGGTGCCATACCCATGCCAGCCACCCATCGGCCAGGGGTGGGAATTGATGTGGCCATTATATAGACCTTTCAGAGCTACTTGTAGTATCACCACAACCTGGAACTGTACTGACATCTACTATGACAGCGTGTCCTAAAATGAAAAAATCAACCGACGAATTTGCCACACTCACCCAAATTAAAAATATCTTGCAAATTCAAAAACTGTAAAAATATCTTCCCAATTCCGATACTGTATACAATCATGGTCCTCATCTAGATTTTTTTCGTGTGCGAATTTGCGCACATCACGCCCTCTCGCTCAAGACGAACGTCCCGACTCGTCACTGCTCTTCTTCTGCTTCCGTTAGTGTTCGCTGTCTTATTGATAAAATGTATGGTCTCTCAAACGGGTACGGATGCAACTGATTACCAATATGATGCTCTAAAAAGTAGTTCGCATTACTGGTACCTCACTTTGTAGCATAGCCTCATATATTGGTTTGATAACATCGAGGTGGGGTTGAATACATTCTTCTTCCGTGACTCTTCCGAATCTTCCAAGAGTGAAAAAATATATGTGATATGCAAACTCTTCTGGAAGATGCCGGAGGAATGGATGCCGATAAGAAAAGAAGACGCGCATCATCAAGAACGAATCTTCGTAAGATAAGTGCGGTCCATGTAGCGCCCTAAAACATAAACAGATGCTTATCATGAAATAAGAAATGACCTGCGCATCGTTCGCATCCTCGGAGATATTGCGCAGCCAAAAAGATAATCTTCTTCTTCCGACTGTATGCTGTGCATGGTTGTGAAGGAGAGCTAGAGATGAAGTTGTGGTGGACGGTCCCGATGAATGGCCGCGACCAGCTCCTGACGTACTGGGACCTGCACGAGGTCCTCTCGGGGGACGACCGGAACCTCTTCTGGGCGGGTTGTTGTCTCCTGAAGGTCCTCCTCTGGTCATCATCACTGCTTCAGGAGGATCCTCGCCGCCTCCAACGTTCCCAATTTGTGGCGGAGAAACGTAAGGTTCCCATAGAGGATACGGGACCAGCCTGTATTCCATATCCGGGGTAAGGCGTAACCTCTCAGTCGCACATCTTGGTTGTTCTTGAGAAATACGTAAATTGGACGGATAATATTCAGATACGTTTGCGACAAGTCTCCAGCAGCTACCATTCCATATCTTCCTATAGAGTAATGATATATTACCTCCACAAACTCTGGACCTGCTTCCGTGAACCTTCCGTTTTGGAATGAAAATAGAACTCTTATTAATAGTCGGAAATCTTCTTCAGGTAGCAATGGTCCGTTCAACGTACGAAAACATAGGCATATATTAATGTAGAAATGGATGATTACGTGGAGTTCGTAGTAGTCCCGCGTAACGAGATGATCCATTCCCAGGCCCTTTTCCTCCCATAGGAATCATTCTATAGTTAAAGATGAGTATGCCCCGTGGTTGCGCATAGTCCTGTGTGAGAAGAATTCTTCAGGCCTCTGATGGTAAGGGACCAGAAGACGTGCATGGATGGCCCTCCTTGATCTCTTCCCTGAGCTTGAACAGAGCTGATAGTGCGGGTGTCTTTCTCCGTGACGATGCAAGGGTTCGAGTACTTGGTTTGGAATGCCGGCCACTTCACAGCCTGCTGCATTGCTTTTCCATGTACTACAAGTACTTTAGAGCCAACTGAAAATGTTCTGACTGCAGGTTCTGCATCCTTATTTCTTGTCTTTGTTAGCGCGCGGTGTGATCTCCAGCCTTCGGTGGCCAGTAGTTCAACTTCCCTACTCCCTTCATCGATAATATTTGTTTCCATGTCTCTCTGTAACATTCTAGGAGCCCTTCCGTACATTAGCTCGAATGGTGAGCGTCCATTTCTTCCTCTTCTTCGACGGTAGCCGTATAACACTTTTGGTAATGCATCTTCCCACTGGATTTATTCTCCGATATAGTTTTCGATATTGCTCGTTTGATGGTTCCTACCATCCCTCCGCTTTCCCGTTGGACATAGGAGCATATGCGAGAACGGTCTTCAGCTGAATCCCTTTCTCTTCCAAGAAACGAAGCAGTGAAGTCGCAGTAAAACAAAGGGCGTTATCCGAGATGAACCTTTTTGGAAGACCAAACGGTTCAATTATTTCCTTTTCGATGAATCTCAGTACCACCTCAGCATAGGCCTCCTCAACTGCAACTGCTATTGGCCATCCAGTAAGATGTTCCACCCCTATAAGGAGATATTTGATTCCGGAAGATTTTCCTTGAACGGGCCCGCGAAGTCAATTGAGAAGGTTTCAAAGAGACCGGAAACTGAAAACTTAGAGTTGTCTTATACTTCCGTATTGGAGTGAATTTTTGGCAGTTGTCGCAGCTTTTCACGAAATTATAGACGTCCTTATGGATACCGGGCCACCAGAATCTCTCAGTTACGAATTTTTTGGTTGTTTCGAGATCCCAATGCCCTAGCTCATCATGGAAAGTCCTCAAGATCTTCATTCTTTCTTTTAAAGGGGCCACTACTCGGGGACCGGCTTTAGTGTGCCGGAAAAGTTTCCCATTCCACAATGTAAAAGCCTTTTGATTCCTGCGTACCCAATTTCGGTGTTCAAGATCAACCTTTCTCATTTCTAGTCCATCGAGGAATTTGATCAGTCCGTGAATATTAGCTTCGTACTCGTTATCGTTCAGCAACTGCAACTCGGCGACTCCGACGATGTCCTCCGAAGCTTTTTCATTTGGAATCAGTGCGTCCCTCAAGCGGGATAGGTAATCGGCAGGCTGATTATTGCGTCCGGGTCTATACAAAATTTCAAACCGATATTCTGCGAAAATGTCGAGCCATCGGGCCAAGCGGTGATGTACATCCTTCTTTTGGAATGCTGTTTTAAGTGCCTGGTGATCAGTTATCAAGACAAATTTCTCGAGTGATAAAAGGTATACGCGAAACTTTTTCAGCGCGAAGACGACAGCTAGCGCTTCTTTCTCGCAGACTGAGTATCTCCTTTCCGCATCATTCAGAGTTCGGCTTGCGAATTAACAGGCTGTAGTCTTCCGTTTTCATCTTTTTGGGACAAAAGGCACCCAAAGACCGTTCTGAGGCATCTGTCTCCACAACGAATGGTCTCTTGAAATCTGGGTACATGAGAACTGGGGGGACACATAGCTTATCTTTAAGCTCCTTAAATGCAGTTTCCATTTCCCTGTTCCAGTAAAATTTTCCGTTCTTCGTAGTGCTGGCATGTAACGGTGCTGCAGTCTTGGCGAAATCTTTGATAAATCTTCTGTAATATGAGGCCAGTCCTAAGAAGCTTCAGACCTCCGTCTTTGAAGCGGGCCTTGGTGCCAACTTTATTTTTTTCGTTTTCTCTGGATCCACTCTAATTCCCTCTTGTCGACGATATGACCGAGTAATTGGATAGAAATTTTCGCAAAGAAGCATTTGCTCAACTTAATTTTCAAGCTATACTCCGATATCCTCTCCACAACTGTCTTGACGTGCGAGATGTGCTGATCCAATGTTTCTGAGAATATGACGACATCATCGATATAGACTCTTGCGAATGGAAGTCCTTTCAAAACCTCGTTCATCATTCTTTGGAATGTAGCTGGTGCATTCATGAGACCAAAAGGCATCACTTCGAACCTGAACGTAACGGCTTTGCTAGTAAAGGTTGTTTTTTTCTTACATTTTTCATCCAATGGAATCTGCCAATAGCCAGTGTAAAGGTCAATTGAGGTGAAATATCTCCCATCCTTCAGGTGCTCGAGGATCTCCTCCATGTTCGGAATCGGAAATCGATCGGGTATCATTCTCTGGTTCAGTTGTCGGTAATCGAAGCAAATACGCAGCTTTCCATCCTTCTTTGGTGCGACCATAACTGGAAACGACCATGGGATGAAACTGGTCGAATCGTATCATTTTCCAGCATACTTGTAACATTTCTGAGATAAATTGGTCATATTTTGG